>CM061750.1:57918011-58371328 GCA_030979885.1 Lolium multiflorum | reverse complement strand
TAGGAACCAAGAGGAGTACGAAGGCCGTTGTTTCTCTGTTTGTTTCTCTTGATAGATTTTCCGTTTTGTCCGGCGCGGGTACTTGTTCCAAGGGTTGCAGGTACAACCCCTGTAGAGAGTACAGCGTAGGAACCAAGAGGAGTACGAAGGACGTTGTTTCTCTGTTTGTTTCTCTTGATAGATTTCCGTTTTGTCTAGTGCGGTACATGTTCAAGTAGGCTATGAGTACGTCATGTAGAAACGGTCACAGTGTAGGAACGAAAGAAAGTACGAAGGTGCGTTGTTTCTCTGTTTGTTTCTATGGATAGATTTTCCGTTTTCTAGCGCAGGAAGAGGAGTACAACTTATGTAGTAAGAGTACAGGAATGTGTCTCTTTCCTTTTTCTCTCTATCTTACAGGTGCAAGGCTTGTCGAGTACAACGGTGATGACGAGTCGGATAGAGTTCGCGACAACGAATTTCAGACATACGATGCTAGCATTAACATTACGGTGTCGATAAATTCGGGGAAGTTTCTCAAATATTACGGCGTCCGCACCTAAGAGGACGACATGCACCAACCAACATGGTTGTTCGAAAGAGTACACTTGTTACACATTGATAAACACTGGTTCGAAACATATGTTTGCGGAGTTTCAACTTTGCATACGTTACAAAAGTACAGACACTAAAAAAGTTGTAGGTAGTTCAAAGCAACTTCTTAGTACAGAGGTTTGAAAAAGAAAAGTATTGCATTCGCATCTTTTATCAAACTTCAGTTGTAGAAGTAAAAGTTTCCTGATGCTTCCACTGGGCCATCATTTTGCACCTTAAAATCAAAAATTAGGAAAACATTATTTATTTTGTAAATTCACTACAACAACTTAATAATATTACTTTATTTTGTATTCAATGAGCAAATTAATATTATCTTTATTTTTTGATTGTACCTGAATCCTTTGTTTTGGAGAAGCAGGTTACTTCGCACCCTGTTATGATACATTAACAAGTTTAAAAAACAATTTTAACGGTTGCTGTATTGGACATGTAGTTGAGGTTAACTCACATTTTTTCCACTTCTTGATTTTTCTGCAGTGCCTTCTTGAGTTGGAGATGCAGCTTCTTTGTCGACCTGGTTTTTTGTATTTAAATTTTGTTAGTCTTAAATTGTTGTACTTTTAACTTTAAATTTATGATTTGTAATCAGTTCAATTAGTTAAATTTGAACAGAGACAACAAAAAATTGCAAGTGTGATTATGTCTTTTGTCGTACCTCATTATTTGCTATCCTTTCATCTTGCTGAATTTGCTTGCAACGTTCATCCTGTGCTTTCTTGAACAATGCGAAAGTTTGTCTGAGATGAAATGTTGTCTTATGTAAACTTTCTATAACTTTAGCTTCGTTGTCAGAAATTTCTTTGACAGTAGTTGCTTGGTTTTCAGCAGCTGTTCCATTTTTGAGTCGGTCAAATGTAGTTGGTACTTTGTGTGATAGGTTGTATGCGCTAGTCAGCAAGATGTCAATCTGTTCCAATGTATCTTCTGATATACTGGTGTTTTCTTCTTCAATGGAACCACCAGTTGGAATGCTTGATCCTCTGAAAGTACGCTTTGCGACATCATTTGGTCTTCATGATGCGGATACATTCTCTTCAGTGGATTCCTTTTCTGGTAGTAAACTATGTCATTTGGTGCTTTCCACTGTTAGGATGAGAAAATGAAAACATTGTATTAACTTATGCAGTACGAGATATAATTAACAGAAAAGATAAAGGGTCATTGTAATTTTCTTACAGGTAAGTTTCCAAATATCCAGGTATTGGGGTCTTCCCCGCCTTTTTAGCACAGTCTGCTGCAGCGGTGCTCTTTAGTTTTTCATAATCCATGAAGTGTGTACGAGGTGTTCTTGTGTCAGTCTGAAAGGCCTTATTTCATACAACGGTCAAGATATGAAGCCCAAGGTGCTATAGTGCGGCCCGAGCGGGCGGTCCATTTTCCAGTTTAGATTTTACATGCGGATAGCTGCTCTCTTGAGCTCATCCCTACAAACAACGACACAATCTTGTCATTCAACTTTGATATGTCGAGATTTTTTTACCATTCTTTGCCTCCCTTGACACCGGGCAATTTGTTCCGGGGGCATATGAATTTCATAGCCATAATCAACACAAATACTTTGAGGCTAAATAAGTCGTTTGCTTCGTCTTTATCATGAGTCTTAGGAGCTTGCGAAGGTCATCAGTATTCATATCCTCATTTTTCCTAAATCCAAGCTCAATCTTCAACTCATGTAATGTTTTGTCGTTGCCACTTTCTGATGGTCTAGGAGTTGTGTTTGAACCGTCTAGCGGCCCAAACAGCAGATGGATAGCATAAGAAGTAATCTCAATTACTTTGTTTGCTACTCCTAGATTCAGAGTCATGGTTGCTGGATCTATTCTATTCATAAAGCGGGCAAGTCGGATATTAATGTTTTGCCTGATCTTGCTGTCAAGCAAAGGACCCAAACCTGCATCCCGAAGCCTTTTTATATGCCGTTCCTCCAATATTTCAACACAGGTGAATAGCTGTCTAAGTGAGCATCTTACTGTCTTGTTGATCGTTCTGGCCATAAAATTTATTTTTGCCTTTTTTGCAATCCTTTTTGCCTTTTCCTGTTTCTTGCCTTTATTTTTTTTATCTTCTGAATTTTCAGATATTTTCTGCATGATTAAAATCAATTGTGTTAGACAAAAATGTTTAACAATATAATAAATGCATTTATTTTGCATCCAATGTACTAAGAAAATACTCATATTTACCTCGTTGTATTCATCGTTTTCTTCAACGGTGGTGTTGTTCTCTTCGTTGTCGTCATGCTCAGCGTGATGTTTGGTATTGCGATACGATTTTCTTATTACGGCGGCGTTTTCTGATTTCTTTCCTTCTTTGGCAGATTTTGTAGGCTGTGTTTTTTCTTCATTGATATTTGGAGCACTTTGGCTAGAGCTGGTGTGACTACTGTCTCTTTTGTAGATGACAATCGTTTGCTTCTCCTTGGACTTTTAGAACCAATATCGGCAGTTTCAGACTCTTTTTCCATTCTTGCTGCCTCTTTCTCTGATGATATATTCTTGTGCTTTCTTCCTGCAATGCTATTCAAATTGTTTCTGCGAGGAGGCGGTTTGACTGCTGTTGCAATATTTTTAGAGCAATCTGCGCTTGTTCTTGCTTCACAATTTTTCCTTTTTAGAGTGTATATTTGCATTTAATGCATTTATGTTGTCTTGATCTTCTGGGAACACAACCGCAGTGCTTCAAGTTTAGTGGGGCAATTGGAGCTTCCTCGTGATTTATAGTGGCTGCAATAATATCGCAGAAATCATCTATCCAAAGGTTAATACATGGAAATCGTATTTAAAATTTAATATAATAGTTTGAAGCTATTATAGTTTTATATAGACGTTTTAGTTGTAGAGACGTTTTAGTTAATCTTAAACTCATTGTCACGGATGATAAGTACCAGAAAATTTTTATATTAGAAATTTTGAATTTTTTTTTTATATGCTTTAAAGATAAGCCTGTTTGACTTCAAAAGAATCATAAGAGTAACACATTTTTGCATTGATTGATAAGTTTGTACATTACCTTCATTCAAGGACGGTGATTCCTGCTGACTTGTCATACCGGAGATTTGCTATTCTTCCTGAAATTGAAATGCAAAAATCTGCATGGGAGGAAAGCAATTGTTTAAGTTTATCATGGAAACTATTCTTAAATTTATTTTGTTACGATGAGTGCCATAGCGCACTTTCACACATAAAGCTGTGATTATGTTTTAATTTGATAAGGCAATATGTGCAGGGGATTAAAGTTATTATTTAAATTTTCCTTGGTTTCTACTCATGGTTACACACATATTGCTGTAGTTTTGCCTTAGATTAATAAGGTTTGTACCTGGAGATACAGAGTGCATTACAGTTCTAAAACTGTTTACAACAGTCAGATTACTAAGCAGATAAATATTTAATAACGAAAGGTCTTCTTTATACGCAGATGCCATTTATTTCTTTAATTTCTATTCCATTGGAGAAGAAACTAAAGGATGAGCAATCGGTTGACTTGATCCATACTGTGCCCGAACTCACAGATCTGAGATCTCTAAAGGCACGCGCCGTCGCGGATTGAAGTGTGGCGGCGGGTCGGCGGAGTGAATAAGTAGCCGTGTAATCCCCGCGACAACAACTCGGATCTCCACCGGCTTCCGTCACAGCCCAGTGGAGTGAGGAGGAGGATTGTAGAGAGGATGTGGGTGTTTGGCTGCTGCTGGACGCCCTCACTTTTTGCTTGACCGGTGATGGGGGAAGAAATGGGAGCTGCCACACAGTCTATTTGTTCTAATTTGTATATAAGGAATACAGTTGTGGAGACAACAAATTCAGGCATCGTAGTGCAGTCTGTTGCTTGATAGGAAACTAACCTCGGATGGAGCAGCAGTGGAGACTTTCTTGATTCTCCGACAAGTTCTTGTACGGGGTCGGCCTGTACCTTGCGCTGAGTTCTTCCGTGTGTGTTTGAGTAGATTAGAGTTGAGTATGTAGGTTTTTGCCCTAATACAGTTCTAATATAGATGTAGAAGACGAATTGGTTGATATTGTGGGACCCACCACGTCAGCGTTTTGGCGGGATTTTTTGATATTCTGAACAATACCACTTATACTCTAACGATTTAATTCATTATTTTAATAATGGATATTATTACCAGGTTGTTTCTTTTGGTATTTGTTGCAGCTTTTTTTTTAGATCAGTTTTGCTGGGGATATTACAGATGCGGCGCGAAGATCAAATATTGTATCTTTTTGGTATTAGTTGATAGTTTATGTTTTCTGTGATATCTAATGTTGCTGATATTGTGTAGTTCGTTTGTGCTGTATGCGCGAGTACAGGCGTGCGAACACGAGTACAGATTGTTGGTAAGGGTTGAACCAAGGTTGCACATGTACCTCCGGTGGCATGTGGCAGGACGCGTGACACGTTGCTAGTATCTTCGCCGCGAATGCGGAACGGCAGTTGCTGTGGTGCCGTTGGATCTGCCTCGAGAGAATCCGTCGCTCCGAAAGCTGTTCCCGACTGGAGACTGTGGGGAGCTCATTCATGTCCCATCCGTCGCCTCGGAATCTGTTTTCGCTCTCTATATAGATTACGTGGAGCTCTCCATAACTTTCTGTGCTCCGGTGCTCCAATCCACCAAAGTCTTGTCTTGTTCATCTTTTTCAGGTTGTTTCATCTACGGTAGGTATGGCGTCCAATTCCACGGTCAGCAACCTGAAGCGGGGACGCGGTCGCGGTCGCCCTATTGGAAGCAAGGACAAGGTCCCCCGGGCGTCGAGGAAGTTGAAGGCTGCCGCTGCCCCGCCTGCGGATGTACCGAGGCCCAGTTGGGGCGTCACTGCCACCGGCGAGAATTGCCTCGTGAGCGTCGCGGCCGCCGCGTCCGCCGGTAACAACCTTTTCGGTGCCACGGGACATTCCGGCCGTGGCCGTTTCGTGGAAAATAAGCCGCCAGGGAAATGCTCGTGGAAGGAGGTGTCGATGACCTTGTCACCGGCGCACGAGTTCTTGGTGTTCGTCACCGTCCCAGGACTGATGAAGCTGAGGCTTCCGGTCGCCTTTGCCAAGGCGTACGCGCGGTACGATCCGGGCTATGCACTCTTGCGAGAGGCGAGTCCGAAGCAGGAGCCATGGAAGGTGTCGATTGTCACGGGAGCATGGAAGCTTGTGCAACTTCTTTGGCGATTGGGGCATGTGACTGCTCTGTGCGGTCTTCGTGGGAATGTCTTTGTCGTTTCGCCACGGGGGAGGATCTTGCTAGCTTCGTTGTCAAGGTCTTCAACAACGAGGCGTGCCGCGTTTCATTCCTCCCACTGTTGGTCTAGTATTAGCGACGTCGTCTACAACGAACCTGGTTGTGGAATCTTCTGATTTGTTTCACTCTTCGTTCTTGTATTCTGTTCTATTTCCATATGATGTAATTTTCATGGTATTGCTGAAGTTGCAAGGAAGTCTGGGTACTTGTTTTTTTGAATTTGTACTTCTTGGTTTTGTTCTTATTCAAATGGTATACATTCTTTACGAGTACTGTGGTAAAACTGTCATCAGTACAACTGTTCAACGGGAACGAGTAGAAATATCGTGTCTGTTGGTTTTAGATAATAATTTTTCTTTCTTGTAGGTACAGTTGCTAAGAGGGCGGAGTACAAAAATGAAATTGACGGAAGTACATCTGATTTACGAAGAGCAACGGCAGATTGTTTCTGTTTGTTTTTGTTCATGTTTCATTTTATATAAGGTATATATTGTTAATAGCCTGGAGTAGTCCGTGGCAACTGAAAGGAGTACAGGTGCTGCATGGAGAGGGGTACGAGATTGTTTCTGTTGGTATAGTTGGTTTCTTCGGTTCTAGGAGATAGGTACAGTTAGTAATATCGTAGAGTACAGTGTTGCAACTAAATCGAGGACAGTTGTGTCATGGAGAGGAGAACCAGATTGTTTCCGTTGGTTTCTTCTGTTCTATGTGATAGGTACGGTTGGTAATAGGGTAGAGTGAGCTGATCCCAGTTGATAGTTATGGAGTACTGTCCAATCAGAATCACGAGTACTAATACATAGTATGTATAAGTACCTAACGATGTGCTGCATAGGTGCATTTATGTTGTTGATGGAGTGCTAAACCAGCAGGTGCACTGTACTGCTGTACAGCATGATGCATAAGTATGGTTGCATAGTATGCAATCGATGCGTAAGTTCGGTTACATAAAATGAAATGGATTATTTTAATGCTATGTATTAAACTTATTTTTGGAACTGATGGACGACCCCTTGATCCCTGTAACTGCTTTCACCCCCACTACTTTTGACGGTTTTATAGGTGTTGGCGCATAAGTGTTTTTCATGGTCTATAATTAGCAACCGCTACTACTAACTGCCAACTCCTCCTTATATTCTGAACATGAACATTTCCTTGTGTCTCTACCACATCATCCGCTGAGAAACAACAACTACTGCCGTACAGGAAAATCCACTCTTTTTCTCTGCAATCATCATCAATGGAGCAGGGTTCTTCCTCTCTCGTTTCTGAGATCGCTTCTGGTCCATTGACCCATATCAGTGCTCACTCAGACGTCATCACCGTTGCTAGAATGTCCCGAGGTATGCCAGGTATGCGCAATGCTATCCGTGAGGATGCAAGGTTTCCTTTTGAATCGCCGTGTCTGCTGCATTCTGATCCTCGTTCATGGCCTGTTGATCGCACTGAACAGGTATTCATTGTTTTCCATTGATTGCATGAAAATGTTTGTGTACTGTATTTTACACTAGATAATTCGTAAATTCGCAGGGTATTGACGCATCGCTAATGCCACTGGACTCTCCTTCCGCAAAAGCATTTGTTCCTTTTACACAGGAGGGGCCTGGCGACAAGCACTGGGTTGGTTCCAATGGCGAATGGGTTGCAGTTGTTCAGGAGCAAGCACGGTGGTCTCTGCTTAACGTCTACACAGATGAGGAGATCCCTCTGCCATCCGTTCGTAACGTTGGCATCGTTCCTGATGGGCCTTTCTTGTATCGGTATGATTTGGCACACATGCAGTTGTTGAAGATTCAGATAACTGTTGAACCATACAGGGTTGGAAACAAATGGAACTACTATGCCATAGCAGTGTTTGATAAGATAATTGCAATCATGCGTGGTGGTAGTAGGGACGTACAGTGGAGGATCCTTCGCAATGATTACCTTGCACCTTCAAGGTATGTTGATGCCATTCTTACGAGTGGTAGGATCTACGCTGTTACTGCACCCAGAGGGGACGTCCTTGTTTGGGAACCTACTATTTGGGGTTAGTTTTTGATTTCTGTGCTTATAGTTTAATTTTTTCTTTATTTTTGCTCTTATTATTTTTTATTGCGTAGTGTTCTTTGCATGACGTTATTCCTAGTTATGTAATATCTGATGTATCTTAACTACATCTAAACAAATAAACAGGTGTTGGTGCTGCTCCTCGGGTGATAGCTGCTCCAGAGATTATTGAGCAGCCAAACTTAGATGGTGCTGTTCATGATGGTAACAACATTCCTCCCGGCACGTGGTTCCTTTCTCCGGGGCATGAAGGCACTATTCTTTGGATTAATGTTAGAGGTCATGGTGAACCCAGTGAAGGTGATCCCATGGATCATATGGGTAGGGCGCTACTGAATTACCCGTCGATGCGTTGTCATGTTTATGCAAGAGATTCTTACAATGAAGACCCCGTCACACCAAATTGGGTCAGGCTTGAAGATCTGCAAGGCACATCTGTGTTCGTTGGTATAAACTACCCTTTTCTTCTTGGTCCTCCTGATGAAGCTGGTGTCGACGGTGTCCATGCAGCTCCTGTTTTCACACCAGACTGTGTGTTTGCTACTCACAAGCGTTTCCACCAAGTACCACAGCCTGTTCCAGATTGGTGCAGGATGTCAGTCAATGGTGGAGTTGGCATTGGTTCAACTTTTGAGTATGGTGTGGCTAACTGGGGTGATATTGTGGAGTCTCCTATGTGGTTTATTCCTACTTTGCCAGTTGTAGTGTGGGGATTTGGCTTTTAGAGATGAAGAAGTGTCTAAGAACTCTATAAGTGTCGCTAGTGAAGTATTTTTAAGTCAGTTCTGTTGCAGATGTGTTCTTTAAACCATGGGTTGAATTTGTATTAAAGTTTGTTTCAAGGATGTTTTATTCTTATATGTTCCTTTGTTTGTGTTGTATTGAAGAATCTTATATGTAGTATTGTAAATTGTAACAGACTTCTGGTTATTCAAGATGTTGTTGTTCTTAATTGTTTATTTATCTGTTTATCCACACCTTTTCTGTGCCAGCGTGGTGGAGTACATATGTTACTTTAGTACAAGTACAGCTGTGGAACCAACAAAGCCATCTATATAATAATATATGTAAAATTGGAACCATTTTTGTTTGTATTAAAAGTATCATTGTTTGTTCCTCTAAACATGTTTTGTTACATTAACCTTTAAACATAGTCTGTTAAATGAGTTGCCTGTTAGAGCTGGTTCACCCCGGCACGACGACTCTTACGGCGTCATCTCCTGCAGATCGTTGAGTCCTCTAACGCTTCTCCTCTGCCATCTTTGGCTATGTTGAACTTTCATAATTTAGATGTCTAATTCAGGACCAGGAAAGTAAAATTGACACAAAATTACCTATGGGAGTTTGGGGCTCACCACAGGCAGACTTATAGTATATCAGGAATTCTGAATATCCTGTTATAGTTCGCTCCGTGCTGGTGCTGAGGAGTTGATAAACCTAACCCTAACCGTGTTTGGCAGTCAGTCGGATTTAATAATGCTTTGAAAATCATCGGGAATGGGAGAATATTATGTAGTACTGGTAGTACTAGTATTTGTTTAATTAGACAAGAATTGCAACACAAAGGATGACATATCCTAGTGGTTCGAAGGTGTTACGCATAGGTCGTGAGTTCAACTACTCTTACGTGTCATTTATGTTGAGGTAAAACTGAGTGTGGATATGAGGTGATGTGGGACAGTTTAGTAACAGCGGTTATAATTGTTAGTAAATTGTGTCACATCATCTTCTATCCAACACCTGTTGTACATTTTTTTATTATTATTATTATAACAGGTGATATAATCATTTCATTTGTAATGTAAGAGCATCTGCGCCCCCGAAATAGTTGTCGGCAGAGACGTCGGCACTTCGCTATGGGTGACGCCCTAATGTTTCGTTTTTCATGCAAGCTCCTCCCACCACTGTTGTTGGCCTGGCTCCTGGCGATATAGTCGTTCCGCCTCCTTGAATGCTAGTTGTTCCTCCTCCTACCGCTTCTACTGCTCTTTCTGTTGACCCCACTACTCCGCCTGCTGCCGTGCGTCCTACAGTTGTTCCTTGCGCTCTCTTCGCTCCGCCTCCTAGCTCTGCCTCTCGTCTGCGACATAGGCACCTAAGGTTGCTGATGGTGTCATCTCATACTATGCAAGTTGTGGTTCCGCTAACACGACTTATACGGCCGTCTCTAGCGCCGTGTCGTCACACGAATCGAACATTGTTATATTTCTAGGGTTTTTGAACCAATGAGGCGGGAGGGAGGGATAATATAGAACGTCGGCTAGGCAGGAAACCTCCCGCACCGTGTCGTGTCGGGAGAATTTCCGCGCAATGTAGTGGATAAAAATATGTCATTTGTTATGTATTTAATGTAGTATATGGTAGTGTGGCAGATACATCGGAACGGTGCTTCTTGCTAGACATGGTATGGCCGAATCAATTGAAGCACGTGTCACATCTAAAGTGCTAGGAACACAACGATCGCAAGAACAAAAAAAAGGAAGCACTTTGTCGGTCAACGTCCTGCCGTTTTGTTGATAACCCTATAGGATAAGTAGGGAAAATTGATTATAATCATCCCTCCTCACGCCTTCCTTATTCGCACGTCCGTACGTCTGCACGTTTGCACGTATAACTCACAGTTATTATTTATTAAATGTAATTAATCCGCTTTTAGGCTATCTGGCTGTTCACATCCGAATGAGGGAATATAATTCGGCAGTGATGTTTTCTCACTCATCGTCACCACGTTAATCTTCTATAAAATAGAACCTCAAACCAAGCAGATAAGTGTCAAAACCATCATTTGAATCATTTTCTTCTCCCATCGTTATGTCTCGGCAAGGAAGTGATACCGTATATTCGTTCGAGCATCTCTCAATGGATTTCAAGGTCACTGTAACTACAAGGTCTGCAACAATGGAGAAGTGGATATACCGCGTATCAGAAGATTTCCTTTGCGACGCCAGGCCAAAGATTGTTGGTCTTGATTGCGAGTTCACTGACAAAGTGAAAGGAATAAAGCAGAAACATCTTCCAGAGGATAGACGGCAACGTGCAGCGGTTTTGCAGCTATGTGTTGCCAATGACATCATTCTTTTTCAGGTATCACAAATGACACCATATTTTTCTACCAACTGTTTCGAATTATATACGTCGTTCATCTTTATTTTCGATTTTCTCAGATATTTCACGCAACAAAGGTTCCAGATTTGTTAAAGAAATTCTTGAGCTCGGCGAAGGTCTGTTTTTTGGTGCAGCAATTGATATGGATCGCAGGATGCTGATGCCGTACGGATTAAAAATCAGGTGTGCCTTCGACTTGCAGAAGATGATCAATATCCATAAACTAGGTCAAGGTGTTAAGAATGTAAGAATACCATCACTCTATGACCTGTCAAATTCTGTGTTGGGGACAAGTTTGGAAAAGAAAGGGGATTCGTGCAAGAAAATAAGAGAGAAGGTTGGGCAAGCCCCGAATTAAGTTTTGAGCAGGTCAAATATGCAGCCTTGGATGCACGGCTAAGCTTTGAAATTCCTAGGAAAAAATGGACAATTAAGGGATACGATATTACTGGATAAATTTACAATGTATGACTGATACTGTTATCATTCATATGATTTACTGTAATGTGTTTATATACAATTATTAATCAATGTAATGTGTGTTAATTTGTGATTTGGATATTGAAATTTTCTTTTGTATATCAGTACTGGGTTGAGCGGTTGTATTGGCACGAGTATAACTGCTGATAAAGTATGAGTACCAGTTGTTGTACGTACATTCGATAAGGGCCTTAAGTATACCCGCTTTTAGTCTGGGTTACAGGTGCAAGTTGTATCGAGTATAGTTGTGAAGGGCGCACGAGTACAGATTGGGAAGCAATAGGAGTACATAAGTGTTTATCTATGTTCAGCATGTTTTTTGTTCACTGGGCGATCTAGTACAGCATGTTTTTTGTAAAGATTACAGTGGTGAAAGGTGCGTGAGTACAGCTACGGTGCGAAGAGTATTACAAGCGTGTTTCTCCATGTGTTCTGCATGATCTGTGTTCTCTGGAAAGGTACAGGTGCCGAAAATCGTCGAGTATAGTAGTGAAGGCTGCACGAGTTCATATTTGGCACCGAGTAGAATACATGAGTGTTTCTCTATGTTTTCTGCAATGATTGGTTTCTACAATACAGTTCTTTAGGTTGCACGAGTTCAGCTTTTACGACAGGAAGTGGAGTGCAGGAGTGTTTCTCCATGATTTCTTCAAGTTTTGTGTTCTTTGGCAATGTACATGTGCCACAATGGGTCGAGTACAGTTATGTAGGTTGCACGAGTTCAGCTTTTACGACAGGAAGTTGAGTGCAGGAGTGTTTCTCCATGATTTCTTCAAGTTTTGGGTTCTTTGGCAATGTACAGGTGCCACAATGGGTCGAGTACATTTCTGAAGGTTGCACGAGTTCAGCTTTGGCACCAAGTCGAGTACAATAGTGTTTCTCTATGATTTGCAAGTTTTGTGTTCTTTGGGAATGTACAGGTGCCACAATGGGTCTAGTACGGTTCGAGGATGAGTTAAACTTTGGCACCATGTTGAGTACAAGAGTGTTTCTCCATATTTTAAATTTTGGGTTCTGCGACAATTTACGGATGCCCCAATGGGTAGAATGAGATGTGAGAAGGTTGCAGGTTCACTTAACCAAACAGTTAGTTACAAAGTATGTTGCTCCATGTTTTATTGAGAATTTGGTTATCAAGTAGGAAGATACAGTGCCACAATGGATCGAAGTACAGATGTGAAAGTTGCACGAGTTCAATTAAACAGAAAGTTGATTACAAGTATGTTGCTCCATGTTTTCAGCAAGAATTTGATTTATGCGTAGAGGAAGATACAGTTACAATGGATCGAGTATGAGATGTGAAAGTTGCAGTTCAACTTAAACGACGATTGATTACAAGTATGTTGCTCCATGTTTTAAGTAAGAATTTGGTTATGTGTGGGAAGGTACGGGTGCCACAATGGATCGAAGTAGAGATGTGAAGGTTGCACGAGTTCAATTTAAACAACAAGTTGTTACCAGTATGTTGCTCCATGTTTTACGCAATATTTGGGTTCTTTGTAGAGCACGGGTGCCACAATGGATCGAGTACAGTTGTGAAGGGACGAATTCAACTTAAACAGCAAGTTGATTACAAATATGTTGCTCCAGTTTTCAGTAAGAATTTGGTTATGTGTGGGAAGGTACGGGTGTCTAATGGATCAGTCGATTGTCAAGACTGAACGAAGTCAGCTTTGACACCAAGTCGATTAAGTGTTTCTTCTAGCGCTTCTGCCAATATTTGGGTTCTTTGTGAAGATACAGGTGCCATAACTTGTCGAGTACAGTTGTGAAGGTTGCACGAGTTCAGGTTTTACAGCAACTGGAGTACAGAACTATTTTTCTTCATGTTTTCTCCAATATTTGGTTTCTCTGGGAATATACAGGTGTCACAATGAATCGATAACTATTGTGATGGTTTTAAGAGTTCATCTTTGGCACCAAAAGAGGATAACAGGACTATTTCTCTATGTTTTTCATCATGTTTTTTTGTTCACTGGGAAGTGACAGGTGTGAGCTGTATCAAGTACATTGTTGAATGTTTCGCGAGTACACACTCGGAAGTTATAGGAGTACGTGAGTTTTTTTTCATGTTTTCTGCATGTTTTGGGTTCGCTAGGAAGACACAGGTGCATGGGATGAATACAGTCGTGAAGTTTGCATGAATACAGGTTTAGCACCAAAAGGAGTACATGACTGTTTCTATATGATTTCTGCAAGTTTTGTTTTCTCTGATTAGGGACAGGTGCTAGAAGGGTCGAGTACAGTTGTCAACGTTGCACGGTACATATTTGTCACCAACAGGAGTACATAGTGTTTATTCATGTTTTATCTAAGTTTTCAGTTCTCTGGGATACAAAAGTACTGATATAAAAAGTACATACTGCAGCATATTCACTAGTATGCGACTCATCAGTAAACACCAGATAAAAGGGCAAGTTCAACACAAGTACTTACTTGTAAAATGCATTAAAAAAACTGGATTATAGTGTATACAAAGTTCTACACGATATAGGTTTACAGTACACGATGAAGGTCCAACACAAGTAGTAAGATCTAAGACCATCACAATGTTTTCAAGTTTTTGTCACCAAAACAGCATCAAAAGGTATTCGAGGAAATGAACCGACACATACGATTCATGTGTAGTGCTCCACCATTCACCATAGGGGATGTGCTTCAAACTATAGAAGGAAACAGTGAATAAGAAGTTAATAAATATATGAGAGATTTAATTGTTGTATGAAAAATCAGTTTTGAACATGTGAACATTCTTACTATGATTTCTTCACTCATATAATGAGCATGAAGGTTTTAATTCTAGGATTTCCTCTGGCAAATTGGCCTTGTTGTGCACGGTGAATATTAAGATGTACAGATACTCAGCTTTAATGTCATTTATAAAGGGCTGCAATGGACGAAGACAATAGTAGTTACTGCATATCTTATAAACACTGTATCTTACTACCAATGTGTAGTTCACTAACACTTACGTGATCATTTAGAATTGGCTCATATCCTTCCCTTTTACCCAACAGAACCTTTCCATCGTATAGGTACGCACCCATCAGACAGTAAAATGCGCACTGATTTACTCCTTGTTGTGGGCACCTGATATATATTGGCTTGTTTGCAAGGGAAACCCATGTTTTTGGTTGATTACTTGCATTGTATGCGTCTAAACCATATACTTTTTTGAGCAGAAGTTCCATCCTTGCCATCTGTAGGAATCAGGAAATAAATGATTCCAAACTAATGATCCACAACAACAAATATTATTATTTTGAAAGCATGGAAAATTATTCTCTACTTACTATGATATCGCATTCCGTATGGTATGTGCTCCTTGTATACAGTGGACTACATCCCTTTGTGTCATCATAGTTTCTAGAGTCCAATATTTCGAATTCTTTTTTGTATTTGTTCATCACATACAAAGTATAGTGATAACTTTTGAAGTACGGCATCAATATCTGTTTTGAGATTGGACATATAGGAACAAGATGAAAAATGTAGTTCTGTATGCTGTAATTGTATTGCACCTTTAGAAGTAGGGAGCTTACAAGTTTTGCGTCAAGAAGGCTCTTTTCTTTGTCAACATATCTAGGGAAAGTGTCCAGTGCAGTTTGCAGATCGAAATCTTTTTTGTAGTTGAATGTTTGATCCCTTCTTTTAGAGGCTTCTTCTATTTGTTCTTTTGTCTGATTCCAAATACCCACCTGGAGAACATGCTGCATCATACGTGTCAAACATAGATTATATCAGATTATATCAGTAGTTATTGTACAATATAATCACTGTTATAATGCAACATATATTGTTGACTGCAATGCATACCATGATAAATCCTGGGCTTAACAACACTCTTTCTCCAGTAGCGTACAAATCGGAGGTACTCCTCATCTCGTCAATGATGTAGTCCAATGTAGTACCATCCAGTAACTGACCACTACTAAATTGTCTAGCAATGTCATCCCCATTGTTTGGTACATTGAAGTCAGGAATAGCACTGTGCATAACTGGTGCATTGAATACCTCAGTTCTGCAAGGAAATCCAAAAGGTTAAAATTAACAAGTGGAGGATATGAACATTATGCAGGGCATGATAAATTACTTACGATGCAAATTTGTTTGATGTCACTAGGAGGTTGTACAGTCTTTTTGCTTTGCATTGGTGTTTGAACTTCTTTGGTCTATACTGTGCCACAGACTTGCGATGATCTCTTGCAGTATGTTTTGGTCTCTTTGTTGCCGTGGCGTCAGATGGAGAAACAAGTTTCCTCTTCTTTTTGTCTAAATTATCAGTATGCTCAACATCTACATAATTGTACTCTGAATCCTTCGTTGGAGTCTGAAAACTTTGTGACCCGGTGGTTCTAGAGTACATATCATCATCTGAACCTTTTGTAATAACTGGATCCTGGGTTTTTTGAATCGACAGACAATCCTCATACATTACAGATATAGGAATGGCATGTACTAAGTGGTATTTTGTAGTCAGCACACCCTGCATGTCTACTGAATAAACAACGGGCACTCCTATTTCAGATATAGGAATTTGTTCTTCACATTGTTTCCTGTTTATATCTGCAGGCAGACCTGATTCACCCTTGGTTACAGTAATGGAAACACATCCGGCATCCTTATACAGTTCCAGCATTTCTTCAACGTCAATCATGCTCTTGATGAGTGCCATCCCTTCTATGCCCGTGCCCTCTTCTTTTACATAGTACAGGCTGTAACCCCGGCCATATCCGCGTATCTCTAACATTGCTAGCATATTGGTATATGTAATGTAAGATTTGCTTAGTTTCTTCTCCAAATTATCTTTTCCATCTAGGTGAAACCTAACATCCCACACTTCATCCTCCAAGCTAAGAAAAAACCACAGGAAAATCAAATCAAAATTCTGGATATTGCCAAACCCTAGATTTTCTAATCTAGGAGGAGGGAAGGAAGCTTACTCGACGCCGCCGAGTGATGAGGTCCACCGATGGCTCTCAGTCGGGCGCTCCTTCCAAACCTTCGGCAATGGCGACGCAGCCGCCGGGAACAGCGACACGTCGCCGTCGACTGGGTTCGAGGTGTCGCAGGACTCCGAGACTTTATCGCCATATTCGTCGCAATGCCCGCCGCCTCTTCCACCATCTAACGCATCGCCGTAGTCGCAGTGAGTCGCCATTGAGGAGGAACAGAGAGGGAGGAACGGTTCGTGTCTACCCTGTGGCACGTGGCAGGAAGCGGTGTGACGATACTGCGGTTGCCATTGTCGCGCCGTCAGTGTACGCGTTGGCACGTGGCAGTACCCGGCGACAAGTCGCAGACACGTTGCTAGGATATCTGCCGCGAATGCCGAACGGCAGATGCCATGGTGCCGTTGGATGTGATTCGAGATTGGAATTAGTGTGTGAACTTAAATCATTAATGTGTGTGACCAAGTGTTCTCATTTAGGTCACAGGTGTAAGCGTTGCGCGGGAGCACGTGTCTCACCACGGCCTCCCTCTCTTTTCTGGATAAGACCCGTGACCCTCTTCCCCCTGTTCAAACTGTAGCGTGGGAGACATTTTGCAAGGGGAAACGAAACGATATCATCTAGTGGGGCGGGGCGGAGGTGAGGGGAGGGGTGGTTAGATTTGCTTCGGTGGTTCGTCGCCGGGAGGATTCTTCGGGGCCACAGACGTCGGAGGCCCTCATTCGTCGCTGCCAGGTTAATCGGATACCCTCTTTCCTCTACCGGTGGCATTTTGTTCTTCTGGTAAAAAAATTGATTATCCTTCAAGTGCTGAAATAGACAGATCCGACAGTTGATTTTGATGTTTGTCCACCTAGTATTGATGTTTTGTTCATATATTTCCGCTGTTGTATTTCCGCTGTCCACCTAATACAGATCTGTATATTATTGGTTTAATACATGCTATTTTTTGTACCATTTTTGTCCTTGTGTTGTTTTTTGTACTCGTGTTTGTTGTATCTATGGTATTTGGGTGGCTGTATGCAATTAGTTTGTTTTTTTCTTTTCTGACTCTGTTTTCCAAGTAAAATGTACTATGTGTGCACTCATAAAATTATAGTTTAATGTTTGGTTTTTACTGTATAAATTTAAAATAAATGTGAAGGAATATAGTCTAATAAGTTTATCATTGAATGCATGTAACACATGTGTATATTTGTTTGGACAGAAAGCACATTATGGCTCATGAGGAGACTAGGAGGCCCGTTGTTTCACGTTTTGTTTTGGAGTACCTGGGGTTGGAACCTGGTGCAGTGAACGATGTGATGCTTGTGTGTGTTCGTTTCTCTTTTCGTACTGAGAGTTTGTTCAACGCAATACACACAGTGCAGTCACTCTTCACTGCTCCAATAAGATACATGATCAACACATCCAACAATTCTCAACTGCTTGTTAGATGCAGTAATCCATTTGATACATACTTGTTGGGTTCAGAACGAATCATGTTCAAACATGATGAAAAGTTGATCATATGTATTAAGGTTCAAACGCTTAGTTTGATGCCACCAAGTGAAGATATCTTTTTCTACGGAAATGTGCAGCAGTTCCTTGCTATACACGAAGGGATGGATATACTCAACTATCCGAGGGGATTTGGTACGTCACCTGAAGATGTGGAGCTCCATCAGAACCCAACACTGTCTGCGACAACAATGTGGATCCTTGGTGTGGAGGAAGGGCCTGCTGATTGTTTGCTCAGGGTGGAGTTGAAGTATTTTGCTGGCCCTAAGGATTTTGTGTATGCATTGCGTGTTGCAAACTTGCCAGATGTGAAGTGGGCTGTTGATGAGGAAGGCTCGCTGTACTTGAAGTTCTCCAATCGTTACGCGTTTGATTTCACTTCCATAAATCACTTCTTCATATGTGGTCGCTTGATGTTGAAGTTTTATAAAGTTGCTACTGTAAGGAAAAGACACCCTGATTTTGATGGATCGTTCAAGTCAATTTATAGCAGGCAGAACATCAATGACACCTGGGATGTTGTTGAGTCAGCATAAATCTATATATATAAGTTTTTGCAATGTCAGATGAACGTGGAATCAAGTGTTTGTTGAAGGACAAGTTGAAGATATCCATTGGTTATCAATGCTAGACCAGGCACTCCTATGTTGTACAATACTAGTTATGTCTCGTGTGAACTATTAGTTTGTTTGCTTAATCTTTTGCTGGGAGTGCGTTCCCACCTCTTTTTTTCAATGAAGTGCTGCCCTGTCAGGAAAAGTTGTAATGCTGTTTCTAATGAACACATATTTGCTTGTTTTTTTGAACTATGCCTTGTTTTAGTATGAATGTATCTGTTGTCTGTATTGTTTTTTTGCTTTGTTGGTATCAACGAAATGTTTGAAATAGACATTTTTTCATATGAATGTATCTTGTGTCCGGACGCCTTTGCGAGGGTGTACGCTCGGTATGATCCTATTGCGAGGGGTGAGCCCGAAGCAGGAGACATGGAATGTTTTGACTGTCTGGGAGCATGGATTCCTTTACCTTGCTGGTGATTTGTGGCATGCAAGCTCACTACGGGCTTCATTGTAGTAGGTACAGTTGGTAAGAGTGATTAATACAATGTGAGACGGATTTGATCAGAACACTAGATAGTTCCTGTTGGTTTACGTTCAAGTTTTTTCTTGTTTTGGATACGTTCAAATGTTAATAACCTTGAGTACAACGTTAGAACTGAGACGAGTAGAAGTTCAGCACAAAGAGGAGTACCAGGTTGTTTCTGTTTGTTTCGTCCGTTTTTGCAGCTTCTGCGGGATAGGTACGGTTATTAAAAGCCAACGGTACAGCGTTGCAACTGGAACAGGTACCGCGTTTCCCTTTGTTTCTCTATAAAGATATCCGTTTTATCTAGTGCAGGTACAGGTGCAAGGCTTGAGGAGTACAGCGTTGAAGGAGAGACGAGTACAGCGTCCGTACCAAGAGGAGTACGGGTCATTGTTTCTGTTTGTTTCTCTGCAAAGATCTTCGTTTTCTTCTAGTGCAGGTACATATGCAGGGCTTGAGGAGTACAGCTATGAAGAGTAGACGCGTACAGCGTCCGCACCAAGAGAGTACGGGACCGCGTTTTCTTTGTTTCTCTATAAAGATATCCGTTTTATCTATCTAGTGCAGGTGCAGGTGCGTTGAAGGAGCGATTGTCCGTACCAAGAAGTACGGGACATTAGCTCTATAAGAAGGAGAGAGGCTTGCAGATGCACGTTGAAGGAGAGGCAGTCGTCGTACCAAGAGGAGTACGGGACATTGTTTCTGTTTGTTTCTCTGCAAAGATCTTCGTTTTTCTTCTAGTGCAGGTACATATGCAGGGCTTGAGGAGTACAACTATGAAGAGTAGACGCGTACAGCGTCCGCACCAAGAGGAGTACGGGACCGCGTTTCCCTTTGTTTCTCTATAAAGATATCCGTTTTATCTAGTGCAGGTACAGGTGCAAGGCTTGCGGAGTACAGCGTTGAAGGAGAGACGAGTACAGTGTCCGTACCAAGAGGAGTACGGGACATTGTTTCTGTTTGTTTCTCTATAAAGATATCCGTTTTATCTAGTGCAGGTACAGGTGCAAGGCTTGCGGAGTACATGCGTTGAAGGAGGAGCAGTACAGCGTCCGTACCAAGAGGGGTACGGGTCATTGTTTCTGTTTGTTTCTGCAAAGATCTTCGTTTTCTTCTAGTGCAGGTACATATGCAGGGCTTGAGGAGTACAGCTATGAAGAGTAGACGCGCGTACAGCGTCCGCACCAAGAGGAGTACGGGACCGCGTTTCCCTTTGTTTCTCTATAAAGATATCCGTTTTATCTAGTGCAGTACAGGTGCAAGGCTTGCGGAGTACAGCGTTGAAGGAGAGACGAGTACAGCGTCCGTACCAAGAGGAGTACGGGACATTGTCTCTGTTTGTTTCTCTGCACGGTTCTTCGTTTTCCTCCAGTGCAGGTACATACGCAAGGATTGAGGAGTACAGCGGTGAAGGAAAGATGAGTACCGCGTCCGTACCAAGAGGATTACGTGACCGTGTCTTTGTTTGTTTATCTATGAAGATATCCGTTTCCTCTAGCGCAGGTACAGATGTAAGGCTTGAAGAGTACAGCTATGCATAACAGACGGGTACAGCGTCCACACTAATAGGATTACGGCACCTTGTTTCTTTTTGTTTCTCCATAAAGAAATCCGTTTTTTCTAGTGCAGGTACAGGTTCATTGTTTGGGGAGTACAGCGTTGATGATTGACGAGTACAGCGTCGGAACCAAGAGGAGTACAGGGCCGTGTCTCTGTTTGTTTCTCTGTAAAGAACTCCGTTTTCTCTAGGTATAGGTGCAAGACTTGTGGAGTACGGCGGAGCAATTGAACCGAGTACAGGTGCCGCATAAAGAGGATTACCATATTGTTTTCCGTTGGTTTCGTTATTTCTCTGTGCAGGTACAGTTGTTCATAGCCTAGAGTATGAAGTTGCAACTAAGACAAGTACAGGTACGGCACGACAGTTTCTGATGTTGGCTTTTAGTTCACAATTTATATTATATGTAGTGTACAGTTGCTAGAATTCTCGAGTACAGTCTTCCTGTTGAGTAGAGTACAAGTGCGCCTCGAAGACGAGTACCTTTTTTCTCTGATAGTTTACCCACTACTCTGGCATAGGTAAAGAACGATGGGTACAGTGGTGCTAATGAGGCCAACGCATGCACGGAACTGCTGCTTGCCTTTTCCAATTACTCATCAGAAACTGCGTATAAATTAGGAGCCAATCAGGGATTGCGTAGGTCCCGCTGGGTCAGGTTATATGCCTAGTTATCCGGTATGGAGGGAGCATCTGAGTCAAGATGCTTTTTTATTACTGCCCGAGTCAAATGCTTTTATTACTCCGGTTTTTTTAATGCTACAGTGTTGGGGAAGTGAGACGGCTCGGATTCAATATATAGACAACCTTATCACTTTACAGCTATTCCCCCTTCCATCTTCCCTCTTCCATCTTCCCTCGTCTAGATCTACACCCACGCCGAGAGATTCTGCTGCGCCGAGAGATTCTGCTGGTGCTGCTGGTCCATCAGACCATATCGAAGTAATCGTCCTCTTTCTTTGTCTCGGTGGGTCTTCTCCATAGCTGTATCGGGTATATATTTGTTTTCTCATATCTCTGTTGATTCCAGTAAGAACTCGTTGCATTAAGAAATCTTCCTCTTTCTTTGCCTTTTTTGTCTCTTCGTTTTCTTTGCTATGTTTATCCTAAAACTGGTAAGTACCATGGACTACAACTTTTAAAAACAAATCATATTTGAAGATTTAACCGTAATAGATCAGATCTACAATTAACAATTAATACTTTCTATATCTATTACATGTAATCTCTTTGAGATCATCTATTTTATGCTTTTTTTGTGACTAAGAAACTTTACTTACGGATCTCCTTTTCCATGTGTGCAGGATTTTCTTCAGTATGGTCTGCAATGTTTGTGGTAATCCAGATGGACCATGCAGGTCCAAAACAAGGGATTGTTCTTTTTTCATATCAGAGCTGTTGGTTAAGTCTGAAGATTTGCTGGTACATTTTTTTACTATATTTATTTATGCACCAACGTATTATTTATATTTTTACATTATGTTTGATTTTGCATGTTTCCCTTTCTTGTAGAATGTCCCATGCTATGTTAGGAACAAGATAAACATGATATGTGCTGGCAGAAGTGAAGTCCGTGTCTCTGATTATGTAGGCAACAATTACACTTTCAATGTCGTGGAGAATGAGTCGGTAACTAGTTTTTATGGTTGGGGGTGGAAGGAATTTCTATGCAATTCCGGTTCTCGTCCTGGTGATTTCATTATGTTTGAAATGACCAACAACTCCGATAGACCAATTAAAGTAGGACCTTGCAAATCATCAACAACGTCCCAGATCATTAATGTCCAGTCTTATACTTCGAGTGGTTCTTACAGTGAATCAAGTGATGAAGAACCAGATGAAGGTTATATGATTTTTATTTTTTCATATGTTTTACTTATGATGCAATATGTCTCCACCTTAAACAAACATTAGCTTATTCGGACTTTCTTCGTTTTGCTTTTTTGTTATCAGTGTATGGTAGACACAGTGTTGTTGTTATGACAAGGCCACTTGATTGGTCTACAAACATCTTGGTTAGTTGGAGAGCAGTTATCAATAGGAGAGGCACTGGGTTGGGACCATTGTTTATCCACAAACTCACTGCCACAAATATCAACAGATCCCTGATGGTAAGTATGTAATATGTGTCTCTATTTTTTAAATGTTTTTCCAAGTCCAAATCATCACATGAATATATTTGTTTATATATTTAGTTTGTTTCTTTTATGTTGTACTGTGCAGAAAATTCCAACCATTGTTGTCCAAGGTCTTCAGCTAGAACCTTCAGGTGCTGTAGTTTTATCAGTAGATAACTCACCAGATGTTGTTGGACAGTTCTATCCTTCCACTGATGGTAGGATGATAATAAGTCCTGACGCATGGGAAGATTTTGCTACAAAGAAGGGACTAGTGGCTGGTCAAGTGGTGATGTTTCTCTTCCATCCTTATGGTGATATCATCACACGCAGGCAGGGTGTTGTTATCTCTGTTGATGTCATTTGAAGTTTGAGTGCATTGTCTTGTTTGTATTAAGCTTTTGATTACTTTATCCATGTTGGGACATGGTTTTAGCATTTGTTGCGCATGAACATTGTACGTAAACTTCGACATCGATGTGTCTGTGACGTGATCACGTGAACCATGTCTTATGTTAAGCAATCTGTATGTGTGTCATCTTTATTTTTCAGCGAACATTTTGGGTTGTTATTTCTTTTTCACGATAGTTGCCTATGCAATACCTTAATAAGCTACAGGTCATCCTCTTTCCAAAAGTGTTTATACGGCATGGTTGCTGAAAATTGTACAGACAAGGAGTTGCTAGTTCATCATAGGAAAATTGTGCAATAGAGGTAATAAGCTGCTGCCAGATGCATATAAATAGAAAACGTAGCTTGTGGCTTGGATCAGATATATGTGTACACGCAGGTCCTTCTACTTCCAGACGTGTACAGACATGGCAGGATGTTCAGGGAGATCAGATACGCAGGTCCTTCTATTTCTGCTAGATTTCGTTCAATTTTTATTTACAGTAGTTACAGTTGTTAGTATTCTAGAGTACAGTTGTGAAACCGAGACTAGTACAAGTGCATCTTGGAGACAAGTACCAGGTTAGTTAGTTTGGTTTTCCTTCATATATCCGATTATCTGGGGTATGTATAGTTGTTAGGAACGTCGAGTACGACGGTTATACTAAGAGGAGTAAATTTGCGGCACGAAAAGGAGTACAAGATTATATATGTTGGTCTTCGTTCGTAATTTCGCTTTTTTGGGGTAGGTACAGTTGATGATAAAGCCGAGTACGGTGGTTCTACTGAGACGAGTACAGATGCGGCACGAATAATAGTACCAGGTTTTCTTTGTTGGTTTTCTTTAACAATAGTTGAAAAATCTAACATAAAGAACAAAATACATACATCATCGATGCTCAAGGGAATGTTAAATTTACATATTTAAATACAATACATAGATTCAAGGTTCCACAAATTGAGTTAGAAAGCATAGCACACAAGCATAAAAATCACATCCTACACCTAAGTTTCACATATCTGGCCATGGCAGAGTTGGCACAAACCACATCGGTACCTCGTGAAACTCACCCCAGTTGAGGTCACGCCAAACAAAACTCGAGCCTACAGAATCCCCACCATCAACTGGTATGCGGCACCAATCTGGGAACCGTAGTATATGGTTGACGTAGTTGGGTGCAGCAAAAATACTGTCCGGCTTGAACAACGGGAATGTGTTGCCAGCGTTGTGAGCTTCTGGCTCTGGGGCATCTAGCAAGAATGGGTAGTTTACGCCGAGGAACAAAGAGCTGCCCTGTAGATCTCCCAGCCTTACCCAGTCTGTATCAACAGGATCGGTAACCTGCCCATTCCTTGCATATACTTCACAATGCAGGGAAGGACAATTCCACACATCCTTGCCCTTGTAATTGGTTGGAATACCAACAGACTGGCCTTGACCATGGATACAAACCAATATAATGTTGCCACCAAGACCAGACGCTAGGAACCAGACTCTGTAATCATGGTCACCAGCATTAACGTTCAAGGGCGGCGAGATTACACGGGGACCTGATCTTGCACCTTTTATTTTTGTTTTAAGAAAAAAAAATCATGAAAAATAAATTATATACGCAAAGTACATCAAAATGGGGATAGAGAAAATTGAACATACCTATATTATATTCAACATGACAGTTATTTAAGTAAACAAGTGAATTATGAAGAAAGTAAAAAATGTAGGGGATTTTGAACAAATTATTTCTTATTGAAAGATTTTTTCATTGCAGTCTGCCTTATAATTGGTCTATGAAACAGTGAACTGTATTTGATGGCATAATTAACATCAAAAGTGCAATATTGTTGTAAATTAAATAGAATGCGAACTTACCATATTCCATCGGCTGCCACACAAGTACATCCCCATGGGGTTCCGTAACAGCATAGATCCTACCTTCGTCATAGATGGCATCAGCATAAAGTGACGGACGAAGGAAGTCATTTCTAAGGATCCTCCAGTCAGTGTCCGTTCCACCCATCATGATTGCTATTGTCTTGTCAAACACCGCTATAGCACAGTAGTGCCATCTGCCTTCAAACAAGAATGGTTCACCAGTAATCTGAATCTTTAGTAACACGAGACTAGCCATCTCCCAGTGATACCTGATTGGTATTATATAAGAACTGTTGGCTTAAATGAATCAAAATATGGTGAAATAGTGACTTGTCCAGCAATACCTGAAATGGTCATCCGGATGGATCCCAACATTGCGAATCGAAGGAAGTGTTATCTCCGCCTTTGTGTAGACGTTCAGCAAGGTCCATTGTGCCTGATCCTGAACAAATGCAACCCAGTCCCCATTCGCACCAACCCAGTGTTTATTATTACGGCCGATCACCCTACATGGAACGAATGCTGGTACCGCAGCAGAGTCTAATGGCGTCAGGGTAGCGTCAATTCCCTATATAGGAATTTTGCATCATAAATCTCACAGTAGTTGAAAATCTAACATAAACAACAAACTAGTAATGAAACTACATACTTGCGAATTGCGATCAGCAGAATACTCCTGTGGCCGTGGACTGTGCAAAATGCACGGCGACCCGAACGGGAGGCTCCGGTCTTCATGGATTGCATTGCGCATTTCAGGTATACCATATGCAATGCGAGCGGTGGTAAGAATATCTGATCGCGAAGTGATGTTTGCCAGCGGACCAGAAGCAAGAACATGCGCGTGCGTGTTCGAGTTGCTGCTGTCACCTTGCTCCATCGCTACCGATGAGCAGTGTAAGCCGCGGCGATCAATCCTTGGAATTGGAAAGCAAAATAGGGGAGAAAGTGGGAGTTAGTGGCGATGGTGGTGGTTATTTAAAGAGGAATGTAGAGCGCTAGATTACAGATGTATACGATTCAATTCCTCTAACCGCAAAGCGGTTCCACTACTCGACTAACCGCAAGGCGGTTCATCTTCTTGCGTAGTCTGTATCGTGCCTAAGTCAGTTTGGCACTTGTCCGGCGGAGGCATTACTTTCATTTTATAAAAAATAATAAATATTTGTTTTCAGGGAAGGGACCGAGTACATAAGTGGAGGTACGAGTACAGCTTAGGAAGCAAAAGAAGTACAGTAGTGAAGGGTGCACCAGTACAGCTTCTCTGTTTTTGTGTGCAAATATTGTGAAGGTACAGGTGTAATGTTTGTCGAGTACAGCGGTGATGTTAGCAAGAGGGGCACAGGGATTTTCCCCTGTGTTTTCTGCACGTTGTTTGTTTTCTGGGAAGGGACGTGTGCCAGCAGAACCGAGTACAGCAGTGAAGGGGGCACGAGTACAGCTTAGGAAGCAAGAGGAATACAGAACTGTTTCACTATATTTGTCTGGAAATATTGGGTTCTGCAAGAAGGTGCAGGTTTAAGATGTGCAGAGTACAGCGGTGATGGGTGCATGAGCACAGCATCGATAGCAAGAGGAGTACAATAGTGTTTTCCTATGTTTTCTGCATGTGTTTTGTCCATTGGGAAGAGAGGGGTGCCAGCAGGGGTCGAGTACAGTTGGGAATGTTGCACGAGTTTCATTATATCTGTCTGCAAGAAAGTACAGGTGTAAGGTGCGTCGAGTACAGCGGTGATGGGTGCACGAGTAGAGCTTCGATAGCAAGAGGAGTACAGTAGTGTTTGCATATGTTTTTCTGCATGTTTTTTGTTCTATGTGAAGAGACAGATGCCATCACAGCAGGGGTTGAGTACAATTGGGAATGTTGCACGAGTACAGCTTAGGGAGCAAGAGGAATACATGAATGCTTTTTCTGGTATTAATAAGTATTGATACAAAAATATTTCAGTACGTGCGTACTATGTTTTTTTGTACTTTCGAATCAGACTACGCCGTACTTGTTTGTATTATCCCTAGTGTAAAATCGTGTAAGTAATGCAATTAACTAATTGCATATGCATTTCTATGTATGTGGCAAGTGCTGGTAATTAAGAACGACACGTTTTATTGTACCTTGCACGATAATACATAGTGGCACACGTACACACACTATATGGTTGCAGAGAAACACATACACTACATGGCTGCATAGACACAAAACGCTATTGCTTCCTTAATTTATTTCTCACCCTAGTCAACCATCTCTTCATGGCCCTTTTGACCTTGCACAGAACAATTGAAGCAGTTACTTCTTTCTCCGTCTCAGGAGGTACCAATGCATGAAGGTACTGTCCTTCAAGAGCCCTTTCCAAGTGTTCCAGCGGAGGGTACTCCCCTGCACAAATATGCCGATTTCTCGCCTCCATAGGATGCAATCCATCGACTCTTCTTGGCAACTCAGCCATCGATGGCATGCCAGGTCTACAAGCCCTTCTAATGTTAGGTGGAGCATTTGGAGAAGGGAGTGCCATGATAGCTGTTCTAACAAGACACTCACCTAGCTGCTCCAAACCATCCACAGCTTCCTGCTCCAGGAATGCTCTATTCCTCTCATCTGCCAACTCCCTCTCTCTTGCACTTCTCCTGTGGTAAACTAGGAGATTGGCAGGAGCAGGTTCTTGTGTCCTGGAACCAGTGGATCTCCGAGAATACTGCATGGCTTCTATCTGCAAACCAACAATGCAGTAGCTACTATTTATATGAAAAAAGTAGAAGTCACTACAAGAAATCAGTGGAATCAGTGGAATCAGAATCAGTCCATTTTTTAATTGCATTGTCACTCAGTCAGAGAATTGTCACTCAATTGCTTGTCGCTGCATGCTTTTTATGGTTTCTATGCTGCATTTGTCTTGTCATTCTTTGCAGAATATATTCACTCGAAACACTGACAGGGCACAGGACCCAAGCCGTAATCATCAACGCAAAGCAACTACTATAAGCCGAGGAAGATAGAGAAAGATTCCAGGATTGCACAGGAACTAAATAAATGTTTCAGAAGTGCTGTCATAGAACGTTGGTTAATTACATAATTTCAACAAGCACCCAAAACATAGGATAAATAAATAAGTAACACAGTAAGATGGTGTAATCAGAGTGACTGCATTTTATATTAGCATTGCCACAAACTGTCACTGAGTGTCAGAGAATTGTCACTTAGTTGCTTGTCGCTGCATGCTTTATATGCTTTATATGCTTTTTATGCTGCCACTGTCGTGTCATTCTGTGCAGAATATATTCACTCGAAAAACTGACAAAAGAATATATTCAATTGAAACCCTGCCACTGTCGCAGTACTTTTTGCCAGCATGTTTTTTAGTTCACTGGGGAGGGACAGGTGTCAGATGTATCGAGTTCAGCAATGGCACCAAGAGGAGTACAGGAGTTTTTTCTATATGTTTTCTGCAAGATTTGAGTTATCTGGGAATGTACAGGTGCCAGCTTGGCTCGAGTACAGCGTAGAGAGTTGAAAAAGTACAGATTTCACCAAGTAGAGTACACGAGTGTTTCTCCAAGTTTTCTGCAAGTTTTTTGTTCCTTGCGAATGGACATGTGCCAGCAGGGTCGATTACAGCGGTGAAGGGTCCGCAAGTACAGCTTAGGCAGCAAGAGGAGTACATGACTTTCTTTCTATATTTGTCCGCAAATTTTAGGTTATTCAAGAAAGTACAGGTGTAAGGTGTGTCGAGTACAGCTTTTACGGGTGCAGAAGTACAGTGGTGGAGGGCACACGAGTACAGAGGTGAAGGGCGCACGAGTACAGCTTTCCCTATTTTTTCTGCATATTTTTTGTCTCTGGGAATGGACATGTGCCACCAGGGTCGAGTACAGCGGTGAAGGGCGCACGAGTACAGCTTAGGAAGCAAGAGGAATACATAACTGTTTCACTATATTTGTCTGCAAATATCGGGTTCTGCAAGAAGGTACAGGTGTAAGGTGTGTCGTGTACAGCGGTGATGGGTGCACGAGTACAGTTTCGTTAGCAAGAGAAGTACAGGCGTGTTTCCATGTGTTTTCTGCTCGTTGTTTGTTCTTTGGGAAGGGACATGCGCCAGCAGGGTCGAGTACAGCGGTTAAAGGCGCACGAGTACATCTTAGGCAGCAAGAAGAATACATGACTGTTTCTCTATATATTTTTTGCAAATTGTGGATTCTACATGTAGGCACAGGTGTAAGGTCTGTTGAGTACAGCGGTCATGGATGCACGAGTGGATTCGTCGGCAAGAGGGGTACAGTAGTGTTTCCCTATGTTTTCTGCATGATTTTTATTCTCGTGAAGAGACAGGTGTCGGCTGTATCGAGTACAGCGGTGGAAGGCGCACGAGTACATCTTAGGCAGCAAGAGGAGTACATTCTGTTTCACTCTATTTGTCGCAAATATCGGGTTCTGCAAGAAGGTACAAGTGCAAGGTGTGTCGAGTACAGCGGTGATGGGTGCACGAGTACAGTTTCGTTAGCAAGAGAAGTACAGGCGTGTTTCCATGTGTTTTCTGCTCGTTGTTTGTTCTTTGGGAAGGGACATGCGCCAGCAGGGTCGAGTCAGCGGTTAAAGGCGCGAGTACATCTTAGGCAGCAAGATGAATACATGACTGTTCTCTATATTTTTTTGCAAATTGTGGATTCTACATGTAGGCACAGGTGTAAGGTGTTGAGTACAGCGGTCATGGATGCACGAGTACAGATTCGTCAAAAGGGTACAGTAGTGTTTCCCTATGTTTCTGCATGATTTTTATTCTCGTGAAGAGACAGTGTGCATCTCAGTACAGTGGAAGAAGCACGAGTACATCTTAGGCAGCAAGAGGAGTACATTCTGTTTCACTCTATTTGTCTGCAAATATCGGGTTAAGAAGGTACAGGTGCAAGTTGTCGAGTACGCGGTGATGGGTACACAGTACAGTTCCGTTAGCAAGAGAAGTACAGGCCTGTTTCCATGTGTTTTCTGCTCGTTGTTTGTTCTTTGGGAAGGGACATGCGCCAGCAGGGTCGAGTACAGCGGTTAAAGGCGCACGAGTACATCTTAGGCAGCAAGATGAATACATGACTGTTTCTCTATATTTTTTTTGCAAATTGTGGATTCTACATGTAGGCACAGGTGTAAGGTCTGTTGAGTACAGCGGTCATGGATGCACGAGTACAGATTCGTCAGCAAGAGGGGTACAGTAGTGTTTCCCTATGTTTTCTGCATGATTTTTATTCTCTGTGAAGAGACAGGTGTCGGCTGTATCGAGTACAGCGGTGGAAGGCGCAGTACATCTTAGGCAGCAAGAGGAGTACATTACTGTTTCCTCTATTTGTCTGCAAATATCGGGTTCTGCAAGAAGGTACAGGTGCAAGGTATGAGTACAGCGGTGATGGGTACAGTACAGTTCCGTTAGCAAGAGAAGTACAGGCCTGTTTCCATGTGTTTTCTGCTCGTTGTTTGTTCTTTGGGAAGGGACATGCGCCAGCAGGGTCGAGTACAGCGGTTGAAGGCGCACGAGTACATCTTAGGCAGCAAGAAGAATACATGACTGTTTCTCTATATTTTTTTTGCAAATTGTGGATTCTACATGTAGGCACAGGTGTAAGGTCTGTTGAGTACAGCGGTCATGGATGCACGAGTACAGGTTCGTTAGCAAGAGGGGTACAGTAGTGTTTCCCTATGTTTTCTGCATGATTTTTATTCTCTGTGAAGAGACAGGTGTCGGCTGTATCGAGTACAGCGGTGGAAGGCGCACGAGTACATCTTAGGCAGCAAGAGGAGTACATTACTGTTTCACTCTATTTGTCTGCAAATATCGGGTTCTGCAAGAAGGTACAGGTGTAAGGTGTGTCGTGTACAGCGGTGATGGGTACACGAGTACAGCTTCGATAGCAAGAGAAGTACAAGCCTGTTTCCATGTGTTTTCTGCTCGTTGTTTGTTCTTTGGGAAGGGACATGCGCCAGCAGGGTCGAGTACAGCGGTTAAAGGCGCACGAGTACATCTTAGGCAGCAAGAAGAATACATGACTGTTTCTCTATAATTTTTTTGCAAATTGTGGATTCTACATGTAGGCACAGGTGTAAGGTCTGTTGAGTACAGCGGTCATGGATGCACGAGTACGGATTCGTTAGCAAGAGGGGTACAGTAGTGTTTCCCTATGTTTTCTGCATGATTTTTATTCTCTGTGAAGAGACAGGTGTCGGCTGTATCGAGTACAGCGGTGGAAGGCGCACGAGTACATCTTAGGCAGCAAGAGGAGTACATTACTGTTTCACTATATTTGTCTGCAAATATCGGGTTCTGCAAGAAGGTACAGGTGTAAGGTGTATCGAGTACAGCGGTGATGGGTGCACGAGTACAGCTTCGATAGGAAGAGGGTACAGTAGTGTTTCCCTATGTTTTCTCCATTTTTGTTGTTCTCTGTGAAGAGACAGGTGCCGGCTGTTTCGAGTACAGCGGTGGAAGGCGCACTAGTACATCTTAGGCAGCAAGAGGAGTACATTACTGTTTCTCTAAATAAATATTTGCAAATTTTGGATTCTGCAGGAAAGTACAGGTGCATGAAGGTACAGCATCGTTAGCAAGAGGAGTACAGTTGGGAATGTTGCACCAGGAAGAGTATATGACTGCTTCTATGGGATTAACAAGTACTGATACAAAAGTACACCTCCAGCATATTCACAAGTACTAATAAATCACAATGTAGTGAAGTTTACTATCTGACGGTTCACGGTGCGGTTGTATTAACCAAGATGTTTCACATGTACTAGTACTAAATTTACGCAAGCACAGCTGATGTACGTGCACTGTCCACCATTCACCATAGGGAATGTGCTACAAAAAGACAGTAGATGAAAGTAATTAATAAATAAATGAGACAAGTCATTGTCTTGTTAAAATTCATTGCTGAACATGTGAACATGCTTACTATGACAGCATCATCCGTAAAGTGGGGTAGTTGGTTGTAACTCTTGGATTCCATGTGGCAAAATCACCTTGTTGCGCAGGGTGAATATTAAAGCGTACAGATACTCACCTTTGATGGAGTTTATCTTGGGCTGCAATGAATGGAGACGACAGTAGTTACAATTACAGCATATCCTACAGACACTGCATCTTATTAAAAAATGTGTATTTCAGTAACACTTACATGATCCTTTACAATTGGCTCATATCCGTCATTTTCATCCAATAGACGAATCCCATCATATAGGTACGCACCCTTCAGAACATAAAATGCACACTGGTTTATTCCTTGGTGTGGGCATGGGATATATCTTGGCTTTTTTGCACAGGCAACCCAGCTCTTTGGTTGATTACTTTTATTGTATTTGTCGTTACCGTAAACACGCCTGAGTAAAAGTTCCATCCTTGCCATCTGTAGGAATAAGGGAATAAATGATTGTAAAATAATGGTTGACAACAACAAATAGTATTATTTGAAAAGCATGCATCTGGAATTTTTCTCTACTTACTATTTTCCCGCATTCCGTGTGGAATCTGCTCCTTGTATAAAGTTGGACATCACCTTTTTTCGCACCATAGTTTCTAGAGTCCAATATTTCGAACTTTTGTGTATATTTGTTCATCACATACAAAATATGGTGAGAACTTTTGAAGTACGTCATCATTATCTGTTTGGAGATTGGACATATAAGAACAAGATGGAAATAGTAGATATGTACGCTGTAATGATGTTGCACCTATAGAGGCAGGGAGCTTACAAGTTTTGCATCGAGGAGGCACTTTGATCTGTCAACATAGCTATAGAAATTTTCCATTGCAATATCCAGGTTAAAATCTTCTGTGTAGGTAGTTGAATCATTCATTTTTTGAACGGATTCTTCGACTTGCTCTTGTGTCTGAGACCAAACAGTCACCCCGAGAACATGCTGCATCATACATATCAAACATGGATTATATCAGTAGTTAGTGCACAATATAATAATTGTTATAGTGCAGCATACATTATTGACTGCAATGCGTACCATGATAAATCCTTGGCTTAACAAGACTCGTTCTCCAGTAGCGTACAAATCGGACGTACTCCTCATCTCGTCAATGATGTAGTCCATGGAAGTACCATCCAGTAACTGATTAACACCAAATTGATTTTTAATTTCAGCGCCCGTGTAAGAGCAATCAAGGCCACCAACAACACTGTGCATAATTGGTGCATTGAATACCTCAGTCCTGCATGATAATCCAGAGGTTAAAAAACAACAAGTTGAAGAGATGAACATTATGCAGTGCAAGATGAAATACTTACTCATCATATTTCTTTCTTTTCAGTACGATGTCATATAAGGAGTTTGCTTGTTTCTGGTGCTTGAACTTCCTTGGTCTATGATCTGGTATAGGCTCGCAAAACCTTTTTGCAGTAGCTCTCGGTCTCTTTGTTGTCGTGACGTTGGACGGAGTAACAATGTCCCTCTTCAGTTTGTCTAAATTAGTTCTATGCTCAACCTCTACGTAACTGGAATTTAAAACCTTCGGTTGAGTCTCAAGACTTTGTGACCCCGTGAGGCTACAGTACTTATCTTTATCAATTTTATAACCAGGCGGTGAAGAAGAGGTTCTGTTTATTGGAGTAAACAAAACTTGCTGCAATCTTGAGGGATCGTCAACTCTTGCTTCTCTATTCCTCAAGTATTCAGTGCTGTTGTCTTCATAGTTTATGGCGACAACAGATTTCTGTTGCTTCTGATTCTTGTCCTCTTCGCCGCTCTTTGTTGTTTCTTTGTCTTCTTTGCCGTCCTCTGTTGTTTCTTCCGCTCTGCGTCTTTCCTTCAAGCATTCCATGCTGTAGTCTTCCTGGCTACCGATGAGTATATATTCTTGTTCTTCAGGATAGTTTTCTTTTCCATCATCGATCTCCCTAGGTTCTGGTATATTGACATCAGGTAGGTCCACGATAACAACCATGTTTGGCCTCACAGTTGTTATCTTCCTGATTATTTTGTACTCTCCCGAAACGATTTTTTTAAGCTTACCTACAACAAACAAAAAAAACAAGAATATAAATATGTCGTGAAATTTCTATATGCGCAGTAAATCTTTATTAAGAAATGCGCAGTACTAACTACCTTTGTCGATTGTTTCAATCAGACCAAAATTAACATCCAAACTTTCCCACATAAGGATCATGTATAATAATCTTTTTCTGATGTACAATACATCGTCCGGTCGAATGAACATCAGAGACTTTCCACTCCAGAACATGAGGAAAATCACCATGTAGACTCCACAGTTTAACCTGCGTTGATCACCATGGAAATCATTAGCATGTCTTTATATATAAATAAAGGTTCAGCAATTCTTATTTAATAAATGTCCAACAATTCTTACGTTTCTCCCTGAAGTGGAATAACTTTAGGCCTCTGGTACGAAAATTCGTCGAGGTTTTCAGGTGACAGCTTTCCGTTGCTTTGTTTGTACGCTTCCTTCCAAATTTCCTTGAACACGTCAGCAGTGTTAACAAAGTGCTGTTCAGCTCCTGTCCCTCCAAGTGAGTCCAGAAGTTCAAACCGCTTCTTCTTTAAATTCACGGACATGACGAAATAGTGACCCACAGGACACTCTTCATCTCCTTCTTGGAAACATGGAATTTTTATCTGCACGAACAAAAAATGCAATCCAACTATTTGTTTGAGGCACTCTTTTTCTTTTAAGATAATTATGGACACCACACTGAAACTTACAATATCGTATTTGTCCAGCAGGAAACAATCTTCAACCGGATTAATTGCCTTGACGAGATTTACCAATTTCCTCGTATTCATTTTGCCATCATTGTTCCTATTAATCGTGTTGCACCTTAACTGTGTGGGTGTTATATTTTTATGTTAGCGCCGCCTCAAAATTCCGCACAAAAACATGCATGAAGAAAAATAATAATAATAATAATTTTTCTTACCACTGCCATGAATGGCACTATTAGACGTTTGGTTTCAGGGCTTACAAAAATATCCCGCGCTAGATCTACCATGATTGTCATGATACTAGTTTTAATAGGAGCACCATCTTCAAATGAGTCAGCAACATCACCAACTGTAACATCCATCTCACCATGTCCAATAAACTTCTGATTCCTGTAAAAATTTAATAAATTATTTGTCAGGCAGTGTTTTTACATTGACGGTACTTACATATGCCAAAACACGATACCTAAATTTTTCCATGCGTTCCCTGCTGGATGGATCCTGATTCTCAGTGATACATGATCTGGTACTGTACTTGCATACTTCTTGATAGACAAAATCAGTAATGGTATCATACCCATCTTCAAGAGTTTTGTCAACAACTGCAGCGAATGATCATACTTTTTTTCACACCGTATATTCTAACATATGTTTAGTTTATGGGAAAAATAGATTACGAACTTTGCAAAATTTTAAATATGCAACAGGGGTTTTTCGACTCTTGCCTCCACTCGTGTAATTATCCATGATGATTTTCAATTCGTCCTGAATGGTCATGGTTGGATCTGATGTCTCTTCTGGTGCAATGTTGCTGTTTTCATTCGCTTCAGATTGCACCCACAACGTATCCTTGATAACTTGCTGGATGACACAATGAACAATACAACATAATGGTGTCTTGCTGTATGTCTCTTATACAATTAAAAAGATAGGAAAATCACCTGCTCTTGTTCATCGCGGTGACCTGACACGACGTTGGTTTCCTCTTCCTCATCAGCTGTGTTACCACCAGTTTTGGCTGACTCGTTCTCTTCCATTCTGTTACCTTCATCGGAGACAACTTTCAAAAAAAAAAAAAAAAAAAAAAAAGATAAAATACATGAGCTGGCATGAATGTAATCAAATCTGGGTATGCATCACATGGAGATACCAATATACTACTTTTAAAGTATTTATTCCATGATTGGGTGTACACCTTTGATAAGAGCATCATCTCCATTCTGATCAGCAGTAGCACATGGACCCTCTATGATTTCCTTAGGTTTTGCATCTCCTGACTCCTCAAACGTCTCCTTGATAATTTGCTGGATGACACAATGAACAATACAACATAATGGTGTCTTGCTGTATGTCTCGTATGCAATTAAAGAGATAGGAAAATCACCTGCTCATGTTCATCGCGGTTACATGACACGACGTTGGTTTCCTCTCCCCCATCAGCTGTGTTACCACCAGTTTTGGCTGACTCGTTCTCTTCCATTCTGTTACCATCATCGCAGACATCTTTCCAAAAAAAAAAAAGGTAAAATACATGAGCTGGCATGAATGTAATCAATTTTGGTTGTGCATCATATGGAGAGAACAATATACTACTTTTAAAATATGTATTCCATGATTGGGTGTGCACCTTTGATAAGAGCATCATCTGCATTCTGGTCAGCAGTAGCACATGAACCCTCCATGATTTCCTTAAGTTTTGCATCTCCTGACTCCTCAGACATAAGTTCGCTTGGCACAGATTGAGTAGTTTCTTGTACTGTGGAAACATGAATTGGTGGACATTTCAGTGTACAGTTTGGAAAAAAGGTAAGAATGTATTTTCTGTACTTGCCTATGTGCTGGCCATCCTCAAGCGTTTGTCCATCCTCAGGTGCTATAGCCGTTGAGGGCTCCCCCACAGTGGTTGCAACTACAGATACGTCACAGCCATCGCCATCTGAGCCCGTCGAGGTTTTAGAATCCTGGTTGGCAGCATTAGGAGATGAACTAACATCAAATTCCATACAACTTTGGTAGATCGATGGACTTGTATTACATTGCGACAAGTTACCGATAAGAAAGCTCCTGTGGCTTCTTCGTCAATTTGTTCAGTCGTTGGTGGAGATATTTTGAGCTGGTCACAATTGCCTGAAAGAAAATAAAAAGAAATTGTATTATGTAAATTAACAAATAGCACGGTAAAAAAAAAAGGTCCCATCCATGAACTTGCCTGTGCACGCAAGATCCATTTGTTGGGTAACTTGCACATCATCGTCTGCGCGTGTATTCTCAACAACCTTATTGCATAGCTCCTCTGCGGCTGAGTTTTCATCTTCTATTCGTGCTTTTGAGCCCTCCACGCAATCTTCCAACAAGTTGTCTGAAGTGCACTGGTCTGCATGTGCTACGTCAGGCACAAGATCATGTTCCGCCTGCTCTCCTTCCATGTAATCCCCTGGGTTATGAACTTCTTCACTATTGGTTGCACTTGCAGATTTTATGTTTTGATCCTGCTTTTCAATGGAATTCTGTTGGCCATAGTTAATGAGTTATATAATAAGTTATCTAACTAGAATGATAAAATGTTTGATGGTTTACGTTTCGATCAGATGACTCCGCTATCATATCAGCACTTTTCTGACTAACAGTAGCAGCACTTGTTTCAACGTATGGCGCATCAGCTTCGGCATTAGCATTCGAAGTTCCCGCATCCTGTACAAGAATTTAGAAACATTTATATCTGAGAAACAAAATAGTGCTAAATTTGAAAATATATAAATTAGTACCTCTTTACCAGACGTTTCAGTGGCTGGTTCCTTGATGGATTCTTCTGTACGTAGAAGAAGTCCAATAGTTTGCTCTGGAGCAAGAGGGGGTTCTCTCAGCTGCTGTTCTCCGATGCATGCTTGTTGTTCGTCAGTCGCCTGAAGTTACGTATAATAGAGATGGCAAAATAAAGTTAATACATGAAGCACATTTATTAATACAGTTAACACATGGATGTGCGGATGCTTATATTTATATTTTTTCTCCAACTAGACTCGGTTGCACCGATGATATTAAACTTCACGTTAAGGTTATACAGAAAATTATATATATCCATAATTTATTACAAAGCTGCCGTGTACATGTATTGCAATTGTGTCTCCATATTGCACAAACACAGTGATATATAAAAACATATAATAGTGTACCTGGATTCCTTCCTGCATGTTATCCGATGGGTTATGAACTTCTTCAACCGTGGTTTGGCTTGTACATGTTTTCTCTTGATCCTGTTAATGAGTGGTTGGCCAAAATTAATGAGTTGTATAATAATTTATTTCATAGTGTAATGATTAGAAAATTATGGTTCACTTTTGGATCAAGTGATTCCGCTAGCTTATCGGTACTCATTTCAGTGATTGTAGCAACACTTGTTACAATCTCTGGCATGTGAGCTGCAGCACCCTGTTTTGGGCAATTTAAAAATTAACACTGAATTGGTTATTTTGTAGTTAGTACCTTTTCACAGGACATTTGGATGGCTAGATCCTTATTGGATTCTTGGATGTTCTCGGAGATATCTGGGAGAAAACCAGCCTGATGCTCCATGGGGTCAAGATTGGTTTCTTCTAGCAGCTTGTCTCCAATGCTACCTGTTTTACTCGAGAGTTTACGTTTTTTCTTATTCTTCTTTTGTTTGCAAGTCGCCTGACAACACATGGAGTACAGTTAGCAATGAATAATGAGTACAAATACTGAATTCCACACATGCTTATGCTTTTGCCAATTAGCCTATACAAAGCTATACAAAAATGTGCGAGTGTATTAAAGGATTACCTTCCCTGCATCAACCTTCACGGTTTGATGTGTCTTATTCGCATCAGGAATTGATGTCAATTTGTTGGTTTCACTGACACGTCCATCTGTACGGTGTCTGTCAAGAAAATATCTCTGCTCATCTCCAAACAAATCAAACATCGATAAGAGGTTGGCTGTTTGGACCTTGAGGTTTTCAATCTTTCTGTCATCATTATCCCCGGGTATATCTCTATCTAGCAACTGCGATGTAGTCTGCAGACTGCCTGTAAAATTTAAAGCCTGTTGCATCAGGTTCTTGATGCTGTTAATCGTATCGCTCTGGACAGTATAGCTGTTTGCTATCATCAGGGCTCCTTGTTGCTCAGGTGCGGTTCGCGCAGGCATGTCATCGCCACCGTGAAATGAACTTCCTGCAACAGGAAAGCAAATGGATCTGTGTCTCTTTGCCATTGTTTCCTCTGCTTTTTCTTCTGATATTGTCCTGTAAACTCTATCATCTTGTGCCTTCCAAGTCTGATAAAAAGATTAAACTTACATTACAATGGCAAATAGATAGATCGAAAAAAACTAAGAAACAAAATATGAAAAATGTTTGTTTCAAGAGCATGCTTACAATTATTTTTCCAAAAGCCCAGTCTTCGCTCCCTTTTTGCGCTGCCATGTCCCTGTCAGCTCTTGAAATTGCTGTTAATTTTTGTTCATCAAGAACCAACACCCGAGGTGTCTCCTTTCCCATATGAGCTAAGTCTTTGTAAATAAGAGAATCCAGGTACATTATTAGCGGTGCTACAGCTAATCCTTCCAAGTGCTTATTTGCTAACACCTTGTAACTCTGCCAGTGAGTCGCTGAAATCTGCAGCTCATCCACCACTAGCTGACAGAAATCCATATCTTTCATTTTGCCATAATCAAGTCCTTTAACCATGCTTGCTTCTTTTGCAGTTATGCGTGATCCAATTCCAACGCATAAACCTTTATTAAACAATATGAGATAGAAGATCTTCAGTGCAAGGTCTGTATTGATTTCCACTGGATTGTTAGGACTAAAATGCTCATCGAGCATAGATTTTAGCTTAACAAGAAGTTTCCTTGCATTGATATTTTCACCTGATTTGAACCCAAGTTCTTGCCTGAGTTCTGCCAGGACTTCTCTGGTTTCATTCGGCCTTGGAGCTGACACATTTCCATTTGGTATGCCATATATATGATGGATAGCGTAGCGATTTATTTCTATCTTCTTCTCTTCAGAGAATGTCACCGTCATTGTAGGAATATCTATCTTCTTTAGAATGAAAGAAATGCACTTACGGTTGACTGATCCCTTTATTTTAGTGTCTATGAAAGGACCAAACCCTGCATCTCTAACACTCTCTATAAGATTAGGGATCCTCGCCAGTTCTTTTGCAGCATCAATAATTGTTTGGATTGACATCTGACTCATAACATGGTCCTTGTCCGAAGGATCTTCACTGTCTTCGCTAGGCAAAAGATCCTTGTTTACCTTTATCCTTTTTGCAGGCAAAACTTTCTTTCCACTGTCTTTGCTTGGTAAGGACCTTTTGGTCCTTTTTTCAACCGTTCCCTTCATTGAAGTGTCTACTTCACACCTTTCAACACGGGGATCGTATAATACAACCTGGGATGAAGATGCCGGATTAGCTCCGTCATTTGTTCCTTCATCTACCTTCCCCTCTGTATGCAGAACTACAGATTCTCTAGCATGCTTGGCTCTTTTAATTCCCTTCTTCTTATGCCCAATTTCCTTCTTCTCACAAGCAACTGTTATGTCTATGTTATCTGTGCTAAACGGCTTGGGCACCTGACTACCCTTCTTAATATCAGCAGCAGTCAGTGAAGTGGCACACTCCTTTGCATTTTCAACAGGACGAGCAGCTACTTCATCATCTCTACAATTGGTGTTGGAATTATGCATCTTGTCGTCGTTTCCAGCCTTCCTTTTCGGCCTTCTTGAGAAAACAGAAGTAAAAGTTTTTTCCTTCCTTCTCGGGTTCAGAACTGGAATATCTGCAGGATCAGCTCTATCTTCAACTGGAAGACTCTCTGCGAGTGGGTATTCCGTGTCTGCCTCTTGCGTGCTTAAAAGAAACAGTGTATCACCAATGGTCCTGCTTGTTGGAGATCTTGAGAAATTATCTGCGTAACAAAAATAAAATATCCACAAAAAACTGTGTTAGGTTCATGCATCAAAGCATATATACACAACAGCAAGAAGAAACCAATGATTTTCAGAAACAGATTACAAGCAAATACTGACTAAAGTAGCTTTAACTATTAATTCTAAATAGTTGACGAGTACATGCACAAACGCAATCAATCCGCTGCACTGCAAAAATAAATGAAAACACAACAACAGAAGAATGAACAAGAACAAATTAACTACTACCTGACTGTTTTGTCCCAGGACTAAAGTTTGAACATGGGGATAAGTACAAGTACAGAAACAAACGAGGTTGAAGTACAAATCAAGGCGGGCCTCAAGTATTAACAAACCAGAACACAACATACAGCCAAAATCAAATTGCCGATCAAGCGAATCTGAAGCACCGTAGAACTAAGGAAACCCTAAAGCAGATTGGGAATATTCAACAGTCCAAAAGCTATTACGCCCTAGGGTTTCTTAAAATTAGACAACGGAGCAGTGTACCAGGATTTAACGGCGGGGATGATCGCGAAAATGACGACATCTCGTTACAGGTGCAGCAGACCTTGGACTCAGGCGGCGACTGTGAAACCCTAGATCAGCAGCGGCGGGACCGACAAAACAATTCCAGCACGATAAGGGCCGGCGCGAACGGAGCAAAGCAGCAGAGTAGGTACGGGCGAATCGGCTGATACCCTGCGCAACAGTTATGGGAGGCAAAGGACCCTCTTCCTCGGCGCGGCGGCTTCTCCGGCGACGCTCTTGCGGTTTTCCCCAATTCTAGTCTGCTTTCAAAACTGGGAAGTTTTGCGGGTAGGGGAGGAAGACGGTGGGCGTAAAGACGGAGGGGACGAAACGGCACAGAGTAAGGCTGACACGTGGGTCCCGAATAAGAGACAGATTTTATAAACCATGATTTAGTTAATTATTAAACAAAATGTGCGTTATTTATTTTTGAAATAAAATAACACCGTAGTTACAACACTATACAGTTATTATAGTAGTAGCATTTCCTAATATACGATCATTCACAAAATCTATCTCATTGGACTGCCCATCTTGGTCGTCCATTTATTCCTGTAACTACGCTAGAGAAAAAAGAGAGAGACACAATCCTGTACTCCTCTTCATTCCTAGACTGTACTCGACTAGACGTCACCGCTGTATTCGACACGTTTTACACTTGTACCTGCCCTAGAGCAAACGGAAAGAGACAAAATCATGTACTCCACTTGGTGCGAAACATGTACTCGACTAGCCTTCAACGCTGTACTTTCCTTTCATTTGAACTTGTACCTGCAATAGAGAGATCGGAAAAGAAACACAGACCTGAATTCCTCCTGGTGCGGAACCCGTACTCGACTAGCCGTCATCGCCGTAATCGACATCCCTTTTAACATGTACCTGCGCTAGAGAAAACGAAATTCTCCCAGATAAATCAAAAGAGAAACACAATACCGTGCTCCTATTGGTGCTTCACAAGAGTTGCACATGTACTTGCCCTAGAGAAAACATAATTATTTCCAGAGAAACAACTCTTACCAAACCCTTGTTTCACCTTTACTCGACTAGCCGTCATTGCCGTACTCGACGCCCCTCTGAAAATGTACCTGCGCTAGAGAAAACGAAAAACAGCTCCAGGATGCGGGATCTACATCCCAATATTCATTGGCGGGAAAAAGATGAGTCCGGGAATACTTTCCCGCCAAACGCTGTGGACTTCTATTTATGCTACATGTCGCTACGACACACGCCCACGCGTGAAGGAAGACAACTCTTACCAAACCCTAGTTTCATCTCCATATTCGACACAAAACTCCTCCTCCCATCACAAATCCGTGGGCAAAATCGATGTCGCGGGTAGCTATGGATAGCCGATGGAGGAGGCGATCTACCACACCGATCCCTCCGCGCCATATTCCGTACCTCCCATCAATCATACAGATCCCTCGCCTAATGAATCCATGCCGCCGCTCCCGCGCGCAAATCTGCACCCATGTCTTGCCATACCGCCGCTCAAGAACGGGAGTGTCCACACGAGCGTACCCTGACCCCCCCAGACAATCAATGTAAGACCTGCATCGTTCATCGGCTTTTCTCCCTTCCTAAGGATGGCATCCCTCTCCTCCTGCTCGACAATCAGAAGAACTTCCAGACGCGTCCCTGCTGTGGTTCTCCCCAAAGAGTCATGTGCCCGGGAGACAGCTCATGAGGTAAAACGAAAACAACGGCTCAGTATTATATGTTCTTGTTGACCTTTTAAAACAAAAACTGCTATGTTGATTAGTTACAGTTTCAGATAATATTGTTACAATTAAACAAGATGAATTTATGAGTAAGTGATTTTATTGTACCTCTAGAGTATATATTATATGAGTTGTTTTATCCAAATATAAGATGCTACATATAATTGTTCTGTCATGTTATATGTATTACATTGTCATGTGGTGAATTTAATCTACCTGTCTGGGAATTAATGTACATCACAATGCAGTTAGATCAGATGTGTGGGTTCACTATCTACAGTTGTACAAGTGGATACTAAGACAAACTAAAATAATTTATATAAACTAAAACTGCTGTTCAATAAATGCAGGCAACAGAATCAAGCTTGAACAAGGATCAGTACGCCATGGATAAAAATAAAGAGGTTGATAAAGATGAGGAAATCATGAGCACCCATCATGAACACGAGGAGGTTGAACTGATTGTTATAAGTGATGAAGAACAGGAACATCACTCAGATAATGTTGTGCAAGGAGGCAATGCTGCTGCTGATGATGATGATGGTGATGATGCTGATGATGGTGATGGTGATGAAGCAATGCTAACAAGGGACAGTGAATCAGAATCTGACGATGATGAAAAATACAGAGACTTTATTCACATGGATGACCTAATTCCAGTGGACGAGGATGAAAGGAAACTTTACTATGCCAGCCTAGAGTCACTGGACGACCTAAACTACCATGAAGCAACTCCTGGTGCAATACAACAGAGGAAAGATGATGTTGTATTCACCATTGATATGCTGATGGGAGTCGCACAATCCAAAAAACAAGCAATCAATGATAGAATCAACAGGGACAGTGGACGTGCAAGAAAATGCATGTGTGACACGCCAGGCAAAAGCTGCAACGAAGTGATTGTAGTTTCCGACGATGAATGAGGAAGAATACATAAGCATGGATCTTTATTTATAACCTGGTAGCTTAAGTTATGTGCGTATTATATTTGCCGAATATGTTGGACATATTTTATTGTGGACACCGATTACCATAAATTATGTGTGTTTCTGTGTGGAATACATATTTTATTGTGGACACCTACTGTGCGGGTTGCGTAAATTAACCTAGAATCAAGCTAGTAATCCTCTTTGTGCCAAACGTGTAATCGTCTCAGTATAACCATTGTGTACTCCTACTCGTGCTACAAATGTACTCGTCTCAGTAGAACCACTGTACTCTACACCATAAAGCACCTGTACATACAATATACAATAGAAAACCTGACAAGAAACAAGCAGAAATTATCTGGCACTCCTATTCATGGTAAAGCTGCACTTGAATCTACTGCATAAATTTACTAGATACACTTAGCACCAATACCAATCCAGCAGAATAGAAAGTATTAACGAAAACCACCACAGATAATCAGATACTCCTACTCGTGCAGCAGAGGTACTCGACTCAGTAGAACCACTGTACTCCACCCAATAAATCACCTGTACCTACGTTATACAACACAAATCCTGACAAAGAAAACCAACAGAAATTAACTGGCACTCCTATTCATGGTACAGATGTACTTGTATCTACTGAAAAAATGTACTCGATACACTTAGCATCAGTACCTACCCCGCAGAATCGAAAGTAGTAATGAAAACCACCACAGATAATCTGATACTCCTGCTCGTGCCGAATATGTACTCGTCTCAGTAGAACCACTGTACTCCATACAATAAAGCACCTGTACCTACGTTGTACAACAGAAATCCTGACAAGAAAACCAACAGAGATTATCTAAAACTCCTATTCTTGATACACATGCACTCGTCTCTGCTGCAAAATTGTACTCGACATTCCTAGCACCAGTACCTACTCCGCAGAATCGAAAGCAATAACGAAAACCACAACATATAATCTGGTACTCCTACTCGTGCTGCAGACGTACTCGTCTCAGTAGAACAATTGTACTCCATACCATAAAGCACCTGTACCTACGATGTACAATGAAAACCTGACAAGAAACCAACAGAAATTATATAGCACTCCCCTATTCATGATACACATGCACTCGTCTCTGCTGCAAAAATGTACTCGACACTCTTAGCACCAGTACCTACCTCGCAGAGAAACGCAAATATAAAGATAAAACAACACGGATGATCGAAAATATGAGCAAAAAACAACAGACTAGCAGTCCCCATAATAGTACATATGTAAATGTGTAAATTCCACAGATACTAGCTAAACTGAACTATAAACCATAGATAAATACGAGGTGTGTACAACAATAAACAGAATATAATTAAAGTAAAGTACCACGTACATGGTACATTACGTTGTACTCAACAACATAAAGTCTTACAAGATAACCATACCGAACACGACACAATAAAGTCTTACAAGACAACCATAACCAACACAGCACAATAAAGTCTTACAAAACAACCATAACCAACACGGCACGATGTAACAATCTGCCACACACAACTTCAGAAGTTGGATTTGGATGCAAAAGCATCTAACACCTCTGCATAATCGGTAGGTTGAGCTTCAACATAGTAAACTTGTCTGACATGGAAGGGTCCAAAAAAGTCATAATTGAATATGTGGCCAGTAACTTTATGCAGGTCACTAGGATCTTGGAACTTGACAAGAACACTTCCATGATGGTAGTTCTCCATGGCAAGGAACTTTGTGTGACCAAGAAACTTGCTCAAAGCATGAGCGACAACGAATGTGCTGGTAAAAAACACTAAACGTAGCTTCTCCAATTGTATCGACAGGACCAACATCAATTCCAAGCATATCCATTGTAATCCTTGGAAGGTCCGTACTTGGGTTTATATCCTAGAAAATTGAATTTCAAACAAGAGGGATCAAAGTTAGTAAGTGCGTATATTCCTGTGCAAGATGACTGAAAAAATAAAAAAAATAAAACAAATACCTTGGCAATATCTTCGAACTTACGGATTCTTGAAGCATATGCCTCATCAACTGCATCTTCAACCCTAGGCTTTTTTGAAACTTCTCCGAGATCATCTGCATCCTCAACCAAGGACCTTTTTGAAGCTTCACCAGAATCCATCACAAACCGTGCTTTGTGAGTACCAGCTTCTACAACACCACAAGAAAAAATAATGAAAATAAAGAACAAATATCATTTGGACCCATACAAGCAACCGAACAAAATAATGTTCTATAAGAGCAGGAAATCTTGCAACAAACGAGCATGCTAGAAATATAAAAAAGATAATTCTATGGTTCTTAGACTCATCATCTACAAAAACCGCAATTTAGAAATAAGAAATAGATACAGATCTGGAAGAAATAAAGAAAAAACCAATACAATCGACCGAACAAAATAATGGTTTGAAAGAGAAGGAAATGATGCCTCCAACTAACTTGAATAAGAAATCTTGCAACAAACGAGCATGCTATTAATATAAAAAAGATAAATCTATGGTTCGTAAACTGCTCATCTACAGAAGCAGCAGTTTAGGATAAGAAATAGATACAGATCTGGAAGAAATAGACGAAAAGGAGGTAGTTACAAAGCGTGAGAAATAGAGGATGTAGTTACAAAGCGCGAGTAATCCGAGAAAAAGTTTAAGAGGAATAAAGAAGAAACAAAATAAGAACTACACCAGAAACATAAACAATATATCTATAGGATTACAGAATGAATTTACGAGGGAAATAAACAAACAAAGAAATGAACATATTACGGAAACCCTAACCAGGAAGGGAAGATGTTGAGCAGAGAGCGGAGCGGAGACGGGAACCCTAACCAGGAAGGAAGATGGTGAGCAGAGAGCGGAGCGAAGACGGAAACCCTAACCAGGAAGGAACAGAATATAAAACCGGCGGACTCGGAGCGCAAACCACCAGATGCTCCTAGTACGACGACTGAACGGCGCCATTTTACGTACCAGAGAGTGGCTTCAAGTCACTAACACGCGGCACCCACTTTATGTTGGCCCACTCATCAGTGAGTGAAAGTAAATGAAAAGTCGGGAATTCGAAAGGAAAGAATATCACTCGCAGGACTCTCCGACGCTCCACGGCACCAGCCACCAGTGCAAATTCAAGGAGAAGTAAGTACGTTATTGACTAATCGTTTCCAGTTCCCCATGAAACATGCGCATTACTCGCTCATTATTTTATTAATAAATTCAATCACCGCCACAGGCAACAAAGCGGTACCAAAGAACTGTAAATGTTCACCGTCGTACATAAACAAGCCGTAAGTACAACGACAGAAGAGTCCCAAGTATGCCACATTTCAAGGCGTAAGTACAACGACAAAAGGCATAAGCACAACACCTATCAAGAATAAAGTACATTTCAATGACGGAACAAGTACACAAAACAAGACTTGAAAAAACTATTAACCAATAGTACTCAATAGTTCCCCATGTAAAATATCAGTCGAGTACAGCGATCGAAGGCGCATGAGTACAGCTTAGGCAGCAAGAGGAATACATAACTGTTTCACTAATTTTGTCTGCAAATTTTGTATTCTGCACGAAGGTACAGGTGCAAGGTGTATCGAGTACAGCAGTGATGGATCTTCGCTAGGAAGATAGGTACAGTATTGTTTCCCTATGTTTTCTGCATGTTTTTTGTTATTTTGCGAATGGACATGTGCCAGCAAGGTCGAGTACAGCGGTTGAAGGCGCACGAGTACAGGTTAGCCAGCAAGAGGAATACATGACTGTTTCACTAATTTTATCTGCAAATTTTGGGTTATTCAAGAGAGTACAGGTGTAAAGTGTGTCAAGTACAAAGGTGTTCGGTGCACGAGTACAGCTTTGGGAAGAGGGGTACAGTATTGTTTCTCTATGTTTTGCATGTTTATTGTTACTTGCGAATGGACATGTGCCAGCAAGGAAAATTACAGCGGTGAAGGGCGCACGAGTACAGGTTAGCCAGCAAGAAGAACACATGACTGTTTTTCTATATTTGTCTGCAAATTTTGGGTTATTCAAGAAAGTACAGTTGTCAGGTGTGTCGAGTACAGCGGTGATGCGTGCACGAGTACAGCTTCGTCGCAAGAGAAGTACAGGCGTGTTTCCTTTTTTTTTCGCACGTTGTTTCTTCCTTGGGAAGGGACATGCGCCAGCAGGGTCAGTACAGCGGTTAAAGGCGCACGAGTACGGTTAGCCAGCAAGAGCAGTACGTAACTGTTTCTCTATATTTTTTTTGCAAATTTTGTGTTCTGCAAGAAGGTACAGGTGTAAGGTCTGTCGAGTACAGCGGTAATGGATGCACGAGTACAGATTCGTTAGCAAGAGGGGTACAGTAGTGTTTCCCAATGTTTGCCGAATATGTTGGACATATTTTATTGTGTACACCAATTACCTTAAATTATACAGCTATTATGTGTGTTCCTGTGTGGAATACAATGTTGCTCTCTGATCTGTACCTACTACGCGGGTTGCATAAATTAACCTATAACCAACCTAGTAGTAATAAACCAAAATGTTGCTCTCTGATCTGTACCTACTACTCGTCTCAGTAGAACCATTGTACTATACACCATAAAGCTGCACCTGTACCTACAATATACAATAGAAAACCTGACAAGAAACAAACAGAAATTATCTGGCACTTCTATTCATGGTAAAGCTGCACTTGATTCTACTGCATAAATTTACTAGATACATTTAGCACCAGTACCTATCCCGCAAGATCGAAAGTATTAACGAAAACCACCACAGATAATCTGATACTCCTACTCGTGCCACAGATGTACTCGACTCATTAGAACCATTGTACTCTACACAATAAATCACCTGTACCTACGTTTTACAACAGAAATCCTGACAAGAAAACCAACAGAAATTATCTGGCACTCATATTCATGGTACAGATGTACTTGTATCTAATGCAAAAATGTACTAGGTACACTTAGCACCAGTACCTACCCCGCAGAATCGAAACTATTATCGAAAACCACCACAGATAATCTGATACTCCTACTCGTGCCGCATATGTACTCGTCTCAGTAGAACCACTGTACTCTATAGAATAAATCAACTGTACCTATCTTATACAACAGAAATCCTGACAAGAAAACCAACAAAAATTATCTAACACTCCTATTCTTGATACACATGCATTCGTCTCTGCTGCAAAAATGTACTCGACACTCCTAGAACCAATACCTACTCCGCAGAACCGAAAGCAATAACGAAAACCACCACATATATTCTGGTACTCCTACTCGTCCTGCAGACGTACTCGTTTCAGTAGAAAAACTGTACTCCATACCATAAACCACCTGTACCTACGATGTACAATAGAAAACCTGACAAGAAACCAACAGAAATTAAATAGCACTCCCCTATTCATGATACACAGGCACTCGTCTCTCCTGCAAAAATGTACTCGACACTCTTAGCACCAGTACCTACCTCGCAGAGAAACGGAAACATAAAGATAAAACAACACGGATGATCGAAAATATGAGCAAAAAACAACAGACTGGCAGTCCCCATAATAGTACATAGGTAAATATGTAAATTCCACAGATACTAGCTAAATTGAACTATAAACCAAAGATAAATACGAGGTGAGTACATCAATAAACAGAAGATAATTCTTACAAGACAACCATAACCAACACGGCACAATAAAGTCTTACAAAACAACCATAACCAACACGGCACGATGTAACAATTTGCCACAAACAAATTCAGAAGTTGGATTTGGATGCAAAACCATCTAACAACTCTGCATAATCGGTAGGTTGAGCTTCAACATAGTCAACTTGACTGACATGGAAGGGTCCAAAAAAGTCATAATTGAATATGTGGCCAGTAACTTTCTGCAGGTCACTAGGATCTTGGAACTTGACAAGAACACTTCCATGATGGTAGTTCTCAATGGCAAGGAACTTTGTGTGACCAAGAAACTTGCTCAAAGCATGAGCGACAACGAATGTGCTGGTAAAAAACCTGGATACACTAAACGTAGCTTTTCCAATTGTATCGACAGGACCAACATCAATTCCAAGCATATCCATTGTAATCCTTGGAAGTTTCGTACTCAGGTTTATACTCTAGAAAATTGAATTACAAACGGATAAAAGTTAGTAAGCGCGTATATTCCTGTGCAAGATAACTGAAAACATAAGAACTAAACAAATACCTTGGCAATATCTTCGAAATTACGGATTTTTGAAGCATCTGCGACATCAACTGAAGCTTCTCCAAGATCAACTGCATCCTCAACCAAGGGCCTTTTTGAAGCTTCACCAGAATCCATCACAAACCGTGTTTTGTGTGTTCCAGCTTCTACAACACCACAAGAAAGAATAATGAAAATAAAGAACAAATATCATTTGGACCCATACAATCACCGAACAAAATAATGTTCTATAAGAGCAGGAAATCTTGCAACAAACGAGCATGCTAGAAATATAAAAAAGATATTTCTATGGTTCGTAGACTCATCATCTACAAAAACCGCAGTTTACAAATAAGAAATAGGTACAGATCTGGAAGAAATAAAGAAAAAACCAATACAATCGACCGAACAAACTAATGGTTTGGAAGAGAAGGAAATGATGCCTCCAACTAACTTGAATAAGAAATCTTGCAACAAACGAGCATGCTGTTAATATAAAAAAGATAAATCTATGGTTCGTAAACTCCTCATCTACAAAAGCAGCAGTTTAGGATAAGAAATAGATACAGATCTGGAAGAAATAGACGAAAAGGAGGTAGTTACAAAGCGTGAGAAATAGAGGATGTCCGAGAAAAAGTTTAAGAGGAATAAAGAGGAAACAAAATAAGAACTACACCAGAAACATAAACAATATATCTATAGGATTACAGAATGAATTTACGAGGGAAATAAACAAACAAAGAAATGAACATATTACGGAAACCCTAACCAGGAAGGGAAGATGTTGAGCAGAGAGCGGAGCGGAGACGGGAACCCTAACCAGGAAGGGAAGATGGTGAGCAGAGAGCGGAGCGAAGACGGAAACCCTAACCAGGAAGGAACAGAATATAAAACCGGCGGACTCGGAGCGCAAACCACCAGATGCTCCTAGTACGACGACTGAACGGCGCCATTTTACGTACCAGAGAGTGGCTTCAAGTCACTAACACGCGGCACCCACTTTATGTTGGCCCACTCATCAGTGAGTGAAAGTAAATGAAAAGTCGGGAATTCGAAAGGAAAGAATCTCACTCGCAGGACTCTCCGACGCTCCACGGCACCAGCCACCAGTGCAAATTCAAGGAAAAGTAAGTACGTTATTGACTAATCGTTTCCAGTTCCCCTTGAAACATGCGCATTACTCGCTCATTATTTTATTAATAAATTCAATCACCGCCACAGGCAACAAAGCGGTACCAAAGAACTGTAAATGTTCCCCGTCGTACATAAACAAGCCGTAAGTACAACGACAGAAGAGTCCCAAGTATGCCACATTTCAAGGCGTAAGTACAACGACAAAAGGCATAAGCACAGCACCTATCAAGAATAAAGTACATTTCAATGACGGAACAAGTACACAAAACAAGACTTGAAAAAACTATTAACCAATAATACTCAATAGTTCCCCATGTAAAATATCAGTCGAGTACAGCGATTGAAGGCGCATGAGTACAGCTTAGGCAGCAAGAGGAATACATAACTGTTTCACTAATTTTGTCTGCAAATTTTGTATTCTGCACGAAGGTACAGGTGCAAGGTGTATCGAGTACAGCAGTGATGGATGCACGAGTACATCTTCGCTAGGAAGATAGGTACAGTATTGTTTCCCTATGTTTTCTGCATGTTTTTTGTTATTTTGCGAATGGACATGTGCCAGCAAGGTCGAGTACAGCGGTTGAAGGCGCACGAGTACAGGTTAGCCAGCAAGAGGAATACATGACTGTTTCACTAATTTTATCTGCAAATTTTGGGTTATTCAAGAGAGTACAGGTGTAAAGTGTGTCAAGTACAAAGGTGTTCGGTGCACGAGTACAGCTGGGAAGAGGGGTACAGTATTGTTTCTCTATGTTTTCTGCATGTTTATTGTTACTTGCGAATGGACATGTGCCAGCAAGGAAAATTACAGCGGTGAAGGGCGCACGAGTACAGGTTAGCCAGCAAGAAGAACACATGACTGTTTTTCTATATTTGTCGCAAATTTTGGGTTATTCAAGAAAGTACAGTTGTCGTGTGTCGAGTACAATGGTGATGCGTGCACGAGTACAGCTTTCAGCAAGAGAAGTACAGGCGTGTTTCCTTTTTTTCTGCACGTTGTTTCTTCCTTGGGAAGGGACATGTGATCGAGTCAGCGGTTAAAGGCGCACGAGTACAGGTTAGTCAGCAAGAGCAAAACATGACTGTTTCACTAATTTTGTCTGCAAATTTTGGGTTATTCAAGAAAGTACAGGTGTAAGGTGTGTCAAGTACAGAGGTGATCGGTGCACAAGTACAGCTTCATTAGCAAGAGGAGCACAGGAGTGTTTTCCGCATGTTTTTTGTTATTTTGCGAATGGACATGTGCCAGCAGGGTGGACAGCGGTGAAGGGTGCACGAGTACAGTTTAGGCAGCAAGAGAAAAACATAACTGTTTCACTAATTTTGTCTGCAAATTTTGGGTTATTCAAGAAAGTACAGGTGTAAGGTGTGTCAAGTACAGAGGTGATCGGTGCACGAGTACAACTTCATTAGCAAGAGGAGCACAGGAGTGTTTCCATATGTTTTCCGCATGTTTTTTGTTATTTTGCGAATGGACATGTGCCAGCAAGGTCGAGTACAGCGGTTGAAGGCGCACGAGTACAGGTTAGGCAGCAAGAGCAAAACATGACTGTTTCACTAATTTTGTCTGCAAATTTTGGGTTATTCAAGAAAGTACAGGTGTAAGGTGTGTAAAGTACAGAGGTGATCGGTGCACAAGTACAGCTTCATTAGCAAGAGGAGCACAGGAGTGTTTCCCCATGTTTTCCGAATGTTTTATGATTCTCTGGGAATGGACATGTGCCAGCAGGGTGGAGTACAGCGGTGAAGGGTGCACGAGTACAGTTTAGGCAGCAAGAGAAAAACATAACTGTTTCTTTATATTTGTCTGCAAATTCTGGGTTCTGATGGAAGGTACAGGTGTGTGAGGTGTCTACAGTACAGCGGTGATGGGTGCATGAAGGTTCAGGTCTAAGTACAACAACACGAAAGTCGTAGGTACATAATATACAAGAGTACAAATACAGCTAAAATATAAGCTCAAATATAAACTACAAACACAAGTATTAACTACAGCAACAGACACAATAACATTTACATAACTTGAGGGAAACATAGCAAGGAATAGTAAGTGTCTCACAGTCACAATAAAGGCGTAAGTACATCAGGAAGCAAATATCAAGTACGTAAGACATAAGAGTACAAGTACAGACAAATATATGCCAGAAAAGCGAAACCACAGATGTTCAACACAAGGTGACAGTACAAAACAGGAGATTCTTGGGTTCAGTTACAAATAGTTAAATCACAAACTAAAATATAAATAGAACCATAACGGAGAATCAACGATACTGTCGGAATACAAACAGAGAAACATGTTTCTTTCCGAACGGGTTTGTATATCCTTATCGAGCAACATTCACCGTCTTGCATGCTTTCTCATTATATCAACGACTGCAGGCATTTTCTTTGCATTACCTTGGAAAGTTAGCATATAGAACACCAGCTGCTCACGCAGCTTGATAACATCATTCTGCAATTAACAAATGAAAATTATATGCAGACCAACAATTACATATGCCAAGAAAAACATAGACAAAGACTTACTTCTCTTATCTTATGCTGGAAACCACCGCAATGTTGAAGAATTACTTTCATAGCTTGAGGTCCAGAGTCGTTCCTAAAAACAGTTTGAGTAAGAACAAGAAAATAAAACTATATGAATTACCACAGAACAAAACAAAGACACATAGAAACACACTGATAAATACAATCTCTTAAAATTTTACTTACTCATTGATGTTGTCAGAAACGATTTGGGCAGGCATCACCTGAAAGTTATAAATATCATAACGCTCAGAGTAATATGCTGCTGTATAAGCCTTCTTGAAGTTATCAATAACAGTCATTGCAATATTTTCTGCTACAGTAGCATCATAATAAGGACAATATGTCTCAAACCGCAGTCGGGCGAAATTAGCGACAACCACAATCCAAAAGTGATTATCTCTAACAGGAAGAATTACCTGAAAAACAACCAAATTTTTAAAAATAGCTAAAAAATAAAATTAAAAGGACAAATGTAATTTTTAAAATACAAAAAATCAAATAGTTGCAAAAGAGTTGAAATAGCAGTTGAAACCAAATTCAATTATAAAACATAAACGGAAAACTTTTGGCATACTAGACAATATATATATTCAAGATACAAATATCATACAAAACAAAATACTCACAACATCAAAGTGATATATCCTACAGGGTAAATTAGGCTCCATAATGTAATTCTTCAGTGCGTTCGGATCAGCACCCAATTCCCTGAATGCCCTCTAGCAAAGTAGATAGAAAAAAAAAACTGATTTTACCATTCTGCCAAACAATTATCCATAAAAAAAGTAGAAAAATATCCATATTTAATAAACAAAAAAGAAATAGTAAAAACTTACTACACTCTCACTGTACATTATGTACTTTAGGCACTTGGGACGCTGTTGATTAAGGAAGACACTATTGTCATACTGCTCTTCCATTACAGTGGCAGCAAATACATTCATAACGTAGTCATGAACATAACCACCAGGTTGCATTGACAACCCAAAATTTCTGTGAGTGGCCCATCTTCCCCTTGTCTCAACAATTCTTGGGCTGCACAACGAAACAAAATCACAACACAGCAAAAAGATTATTTAAAATGATTAAATAAAATGGAAAACCAGTGGCATGAAATAGTAGGATACCTTCTACCAAATTGCGCTGGTAAATACTTTCGCACCCACTCCATCATATCAATCTCAGCCTGCGTCGAATCTCTAATTGAGAGGAAGGGGCGATGGTTTCCATGATGCAAAGATTGACTTTGTGAAAGCCCTGCTGTTGATCCTCTATTATATGTGCCTTGTGACAGACTCGTGTTAAATCGTACCTGCTGTTCACCATAATTCCTCTGGTGATACTGCGGCGTAGCACAAACGCGTGGAGATCGAATCATGAATTCCGGAAAAGGAGTAACCACATAACCAGAGTTCCCACCCACATCTTCATCATCATGTTGGCTACCATTATACCTCCCTGCACTTTGAGAGCTCTGAAAATTTTGCTGCCCAAGCGTGTTGTAAGAGCTGTTATGACCAGTGTTGTAAGAGCTCTGAAGAGAAGACCCTTCATAAGCAATAGATCTCTCATGTCTATAACCAGCAAACCCAGTGTTAAAACCAGGCACAGATATTGTCCTTCCAGGTGTGTTTACTGCTTGCAAAGATGAATGATTTGACAGGAGCAAACCATCAATGTTAGAAATAATAGCTTGGGAGGCAGGAGGGTCTGCGAAATTAACAGTCCTTCGCCCTCCATGGAATGTTCTTCCATTTCGATCACGGAGAATGCCCTGATAACCAGATGACGATCCTGGTTGGGATGGCTGCGACATACCAGGGACTCCGTCTAGATACTGGTGTTGAGTACTAGATGGCATACAAACACTTCCAACAGGCACCAAATGTTCAGCCAACAAGACATCTGAGGGTGATGAATATGAAAATTTCTTCATTGCAAGCGTTTTCGTCCTCTCAATCCTTTCTATTTCTTCCCAAGCAGAAGGTTCATCCAACGGGTCACATGGAACAATATAACTAGTTTGGTCTGCTCCACTTGCCATCTTTGAGCTACCATCCTCCAGTACAGACATCTTTTGTTTCTTTGCAGATGAGTCATGCTGGAAACCGAGAGACTCAGATGAATTTCTCTTCGAAGACGGGAGTAGAAGAGAATCTTCAAGACCAGTAGCTGGATTATTAGAAGTGGAAACCTTAGCATGCTCATCAGCAAAAGCAGTGGGATTGATTGCAGGTTCTGCAGCTGTAGTGCAATAAGATTGAGTTTCGACTTCCAGTTTCTTGCCAATTTGTTTAACTTCAACTGTTGGATCGTTAGAATTACCGGATGAGCCATCTTTGCAATCTACTCTATCAGCGTTAACACAAGCCAGAGAGTTGGCCTTGCAGGTTTTCGTAGTAGCACCCGAAGAACACGCAGCTGAGCCGCTCCCTTTGCTAGTGGACTCAGGAAAACCAACCTCGATCTTACCGAGGACAGCTTCATTTCCTACAGATGCATCAACTTGTCTAACATTGTCATGCACCTTCACGGGGGTAACAGAGGGAATGTTTAACCTCTCACCAACTGCGCTCTTACCAGTATCTAAGGCAACCGAGCAGTTGCAAGTTTCAGAAGCAAGAGGACTATTCAAAAGTCCACAACAGTTGCAAACAACTCCCTTCTGCACAAGCAAATCCAACGCTCCTTCGGATGGAAGTATTGATGGAAGATCCTCCACGACGCGATCAAGATACGCTTCGAGATTCAGCAGATACTCCTTATACAATGCATTTGGAGTGTATTTGCAATTAATAGGAATGAGCTGTTGAAGCAACCTAATCTGTTTATAAACATTCTGACTAATCGGCATGATTTGCTCACGCCACATGTCATCGCACATCTCAGCATTACTAGCAATACCCTTATTCCTGTTCTGGCTTTCTGGCAAGCTGTATGTTTGGTCATTCAATACGGAGACTTCTTGATTTGATTGAGTTCTAACGACACATGGGCTATCTCCCGTTCCATTCGAGCGGTATATATGATCAAAATCATTGAGTATACCCAGACAATTCGCCATATTACTGAACCATGGCCTTGAACAAGAACCACCCTGTTTATCTTCAGATGCGCAAAATCTTCGTTCATTATAGTGGCTCGCAAGCTGCAAAACATTGGCAATCTTATTGTTGATGATTGGCTGAATTGCAGAAAATATCTCAAAGTACAAGCCCTGCTGAATTTCTTTCAGGTCATCAACAGCCTGTTGCAAAAAAAAAAAAAACAAAACAAAACAAAACAAAAAATTAGTAATTGCAGACAACTGCTTCGAACTATAAAACATTACACTACAGATGTCAATTAAAACAGAACATCACAATAAACGTACCAATGGACGCATCGCAGGCTTCACAAAGGAGCAAAGAAACGTCTCGAGACCGGGATGCAGATCTCCAATACAGAAAGTGGAAGACCCACTCTGATGAAACGGAGTACGTCTCACATCCTTCAGCTAATTATAACACACACAATGAAAAATAAAAAACACAGTTTAGGGACAACACATAAACATAAAATTTTAAAACATGTATTGCTCATCATCAGACAATGAAATACACTAACCGGTATTTCGCCATAGGTTCCATCCTCCGCAGAAACCAAGTCAAGTTTTTCAAATTCACTAACTGTCACTGAATCCCATACGCTAATTCTTGGAACAACACTAGCAAGCTCTTTGACTTTTATATCAAGATATTCTAAGTAAGTCATCTACAAAGAACAACAAAGCAAAAAAAAAAAAAAAAAAATCAGGCACTCAGATAGAATTAATCAATAACATGACAACAGCAGCTGATGAGAAACTAAAGGAGTTACTAACCAGAGGAACAACCAAGCAACCACAGAGAGCACCCTGTAGACCACAATCAACGAATGTTTTCATGGAAGCTGAAAGTTTCTGAAACACTGCTGAAGACCAATCATACGTGCAGATTTCCTCAGAAGGACCCTCAAGTGCTGAAAGGTAGTCAGGACTGACGCACTCATACGTCGTTGGACATAGAAATGCAGTAATACAGAACATCATCCAATATATCTTGAAATCTTCCTCTTCCAAGTCAGAAGACAGCATATTCATTAGCTCATTTATAGTTGGGGTACTGCCTTCACAACATGACCGATTCCTAACGACTTCCCTGAATTGCTCACTGCACTTGATAGGAATGCGCCGTCCTCCAATTGGTGTGCCTAAAACCTTATGGACACACAGTGCATTGAAAGCGAAGTCAAAGCCACTTTTGAAGACAAACATCCTCTTTGAAGCAACATAGTTGCTGACAATCCAAGCAACAAAAGCCCTTGGTATCTCTTCAAGACGAATATCAAGGAGAGATCCTTGACCTATATCAGCAACATAACCCCTTTGTTTGGGGCTAAGGGACTTGCAAACAGAAATGAACTTTGGAAGGCTAAGTTTTGTACTAAATTCTGATGAACCATTAGGGATAGATCCAGAACTGGAAAGCAGAAAACAAATAAACACATGATCAAGACATGAAAATAAACCAGAAGCATGAACAAACATATATAGGAATAACAAACAATATAAACTAACCAAGATTTTCTCAATCTGTGTTGTTCAATTTTTTCATTAGTAGCAGATACTTTCTTCTCCATTCTCATCCTATCCTGCTCAAGCTGGTCACGCACCATGAATTCCTGAGTCACCAACTCAGTACCATCAACGGAAAAAGACTGCGTATCAGATAATTGAGGGGTGACCTCATCTTCACCATCACGAGGTACAGCAGCTTCATCATCCATTGAACAAAGCAGGCTACGAGAAAACAACGATAACTCACAAAACCAGCCGAAAAATCCACGGGGATCTTTATTGAGAACCCGCCGCCTACATTCAACAATCGAAGAAATAAATCAAACGATAAATAGGGTTAGGAAGCATTCCAGACGAGAGGTTTCAAAAACAGATCTGAGATGGGGGGCGCAAGCGTACGAAGAGGGCAAGAGGGAGGAAGAAGATGGCTCACGGGATCAATGAATGACGCCAAAAATTACGGGGACGTCACAGAAGAAAAATGGGAAAGTGAAGTAGAATAAATCCTCCCATCCACAGTCCCACATGTCATCCACGAAGAAAAGGAATGATCAGAACAAGGAGGACCCACATGTCATACTGAAACACCAACTCCCATTTAATGAAATATGCTGGCCCACAAATGCAGGAGAAAAGTTATATCGAAAGTAGAAATCTTAACTAATCGTCCACTTTTGGTGGACAACAGGATCACGCTTTCCATCTCCTCCTCTCTCTCCAACAGATTCAAAATTCAAATCCAGATCCAGACGAGGGGAACGACGAAGCCACCAACGAAGACGAAGGAAGACGAACGATCACGAACTCAAGGTAAACATCTAAATTCCACGTTCGTAGATTTGAAACGTACTATTCCGTGCCCCGATTTTTATCGCTCGACAGCTGGAACCCCATCCACAACTAACATGTACTTTAGTGAATCGCAATTTTTCATCAATATTTTTTTTCCTTAGATTCAAAATTCGGACGTGCAGGACAGAAAATATCAACAGAAGGGAACAAACAAGGGATGAGAGAAGCTGATATCGCAGATCTGCAGGATTAGGCAAAGTGCAAAATACATCTGATCGGAACAACCTCATAGGTAAATTCACCAGGTTTCTTTCTCGTTGATTCTGGAATACAAACAGGCACAGACTAACCACTCAAACACGCACTAAACAAGTTCAAACACTGGATACTCATCAAAACTAGTCGTAAATTCAAACTTGCACATTTGCTTCTGAATACTTGTCAAAAAGTAGCACTCAAACTTCTCAACCTTACACGCTTGCTCTTCATAGTCTTGAACTTCAACATTTCATACTCCTGCAGGGCTGGAGAGGAAAAAAAAGAATCATCAGAGAAGATGGATGAAACATGGGCACCACAAAACAAGGATGAAGAACAACAAATAATGTGGTTGAACAAGCTGCCACCTGGAGTAAAGATACCACTAACTGCAGAACAGATGGCAAAAGTTGCAAAAATGGTAAAACTTATCAAAATCCAATCTACTTACAAGCACCTCCCCGTTACGCTATAGTGCTAAACTTTGTCGTACAGGGAAGTACCAATTCACCATGTTAACAAGTACTAGTAAAACTGCATGGAGAAAACAGACAAACTTGTGCATATAATGATTTCATATTAACTATTACTAGTAACTATTCATATTAACAAGTACTAGTAACAATTGATTCGAAAAACAATTTCCATGCTGTCAAACAAAAGCAACAGTATTATCGTGCCTATGTTGTTCAAGAAGTACTAGCCCATAGTAGTAAGAAGCACTAGAAACAATTCCAGGCAATAACAGCTTACACATGTCAACAGGTACACAACTTCTAGTACTGTGCCTATAATATGACCTTATTGTGATTTATTTGTAATGTGATCATATATCTGCATTTAAAATGTACACAAAATAAACTATTATTCTTTTTTTTTGACATGCATGTACACAAAAATTTATAATCATTTTTTTTCAGGCAAGAATACACGCATGGAAGAATAAAAAGGAGAAAATGCAACAAAATAAACTTAAACAAGCTGAGTCACAGTACAGAGTGCAGTGTGCTCACCTTAAACGATCTCTAATTGAAGTAAAGAAGGAAGAAGCTTCCAGCAACAGCTCAACAATGGAATTGGATAGAGGGATGAAGGAAAAAAATTGCTAACCTCTGAGAATATAAATCAGAATGCTCCCTCCTACGCTTGTTCAAGAGAGTATCCTTCCCTGCATGCAAGCAACGTCAAATCATATCAATCGCAAAACTCCACAATGAAGGTTGGTAAAATTAATTAATACATATGCCACTGAAAATTCATTAGTACATATTACTCAATCAATTTAACAAATATAATTAAAATTAATTATTTTCTGTGATAGTAATATTACTGACTGTCAATCTTCTTACAGGATGCTGATGGCAACAATGTGAGACAAAAACATCACGAACAAACAGGAAAGCATAATTATGTGTCAGCAACAAGCAGCCAGAACAGCTCAGCTACACCAGCGGGAAAATACATGCAAAGAAGCTCATCAAGTTACGAGGTAAGTAACAAAGGTTATAGAAGTAAAGTACAAAGTCAAAACATTTTTAGGATAAATCCTGATAATTATTTATCCATTTCTCAGGGTTTATTCAAAGAAATCGAGGACGATGATATGTCTGACGACAACAACGACAACAACAACACACAGATCAAGCTAGTAGACAAGCACGAGACCTCCCGACAACAATCTCAACAAAACAAAGAAGACATCAAAAAGGCATGTAGATTACAGTTGATCAACACTTCTCGCAATGACGACAACAGAAACTGTGATTAAAAAATATCCTGACAAAATTGAATTTATATCTAATTTGCAGGAGGTTTACAGCAACCAGGCAGGAATGAAACAACATGCAGGTCCAAGCAGCAAATATGGTATACCAGACAAACAGAATAACTGGAAAACACAAAAGCAACCAATACCAGCAAAAATTAGCAAGGTACAATGATTATGCACTCTGGAGAAACATCAGTAAACCAGGAATCTAACATAAAGTTTACTTGATTTACTTATCTTCAGGAAATGAAGTTTGCTACAGCCAACACCAACTCCAGTGATAGCACAACAAGCAATACAAAGGTAGTAACTACATGTATGCACTAAAATTATCAAGTTCATTTAAAACAATGCATTAAAAAAATTAACTGTATACCTTTAATTTACAGGAAACATATGAAGCATACACATGTACAGAAACATCGGGAAATAAAAACATCGATCACCAGGTACGTAATTTTGATTTTTGAAACAGTCCACGCTGTGTTATATGTGGAAAATAAACACTAAAATATATAGACCTCTGAAACACCATCTTACAAAACTGATGCACAATGTAAATGTTATGAATTCAGGAAACCAGAGGAATGGGAAGTACCGATGAAGAAACAAGTGCCTCAAAGGAAACAGGTCAAAAGGAAGCTTATTCATCATCGCAGAAACACAGCACAGGACAATCAAACTCGTCCACAGAGGAACAAGCTACTAAACAAGAAACAAAAGAAGAACTGAACGATGATGATCCAGAAATAAATCCAGATCCTCCAACAAAGATGGAAGAAGAAATGGACAAGATGTTCAACACAGATGACTACCCAGCAGTTGAAGAGATTATCAGTGCAGCTATACCAAAGGAAGGTGCCCGCTTCAAAACAAGAGACGATGCATTCTACAGATACGCTCTGTATGCAAGAAAGGAAGGATTTGCAGTGAAGAAGTTCAGCAGCAAGAGATCAGGAAAAAACGGAGAAATTTACATGCAAACATTCACATGTAACAAGGAAGGATGCACAAACACAGATGCCAAAACATCATCTCAGAGGAGAACAAATATACTACTGAAGACTGGCTGTAAAGCACACATAATTGTAAGAGAATTTGATGGATACTGGTACATCAAGAAGGTCCACTTAGAACACAACCATCCGCTGGAGCCAACAGACTATCTCATTAGGTTTGCACACTGTCACAAAAGGATGACTGATCTTGACAGGAGATTAATTCATCTACTACAGATGGGACGTCTGCCACCAAGGAAGATGATGTTAATCTTCCGGTCAATCAGAGGGAAATTCCGCGGAATACCCTTCGATGCTGTTGATCTAAGCAACATAAAAAGTCAACAACAACAAATTGAAAAGGACCATGACATTCAGAAGTGCCTGGAACGCTTCAAGACACTCCAGAAAACAGTACCTGGCTTCTATTATGCCATGGAGATAGACAGTGAAAAAAGAGTACGCAGCCTGTTTTGGATGGACGCAATGTGCGTAATGAACTACAAGCTCTTCGGTGACTACATATCTTTCGACACAACTTTCAGCACAAACAAGTACGGCTTACCATTTGTTCCTATTGTTGGGGTGAACAATCACGGCTCCACAGTACTGTTTGCCGTTGCTCTGCTCAAGGATCAAAAAACAGATACATTCATATGGGTGCTGGAAACTTTTGTTCAGGCCATGGGTGGAAAAGAACCAAAGACAATAATAACAGATCAAGACAAAGCAATGAAGAAAGCAATAAAGACAGTTCTAAAGACTACAACCCACAGGAACTGCTACTTCCACATCGTGACCAAGATGAGTCAGAAAGAGAGCACCTTCTTTGCAAAAAATACAGGAATGTCAGAAATGCTAATGTACGTTGCAAAGAACGCATTCACACCAGCTGAGTTCGAAATGGGATGGAATAAAGTGATAAAGGATTACAATGCTGGCGGAGAAAAACACCTAAGCAAGTTATACAGAATAAGACACAGGTGGGTACCAGCGTACTTCATGGATAATTTTTTCCCATTCTCATCAAGCACAGGAAGGAGCGAGAGCACAAATAACATGTGGAAATGCTATAGCCAGCACACAGACACAATAACAATGTTCCTAGAACAATACGAGGTTATACAAGACAAGTGCTTATCTGCCCTGGACAAGAAGAAGCTCGTATCATCACTCAAAACAGCAAAAGCAGTAACAAGACACCCGTTTGAGAAGCAAGCTCTTGAACAATTCACAAATGACATATTCGAGAAGTTCCAGATCGAGATAACAAACAACACAGCATTCAAGGTAGATGGATCTCTTGAACCTGGTCGCCACCTCCGGCTGAAAAGAATAGTGAAATCCTACGACCACATGGAATTCAAAAGGGAGTGTTTCGACGTCACATTTGACGATGAAAAAAGAAACTTCATGTGTTCCTGCAAGAAGATGCAGAGGGATGGTATACATTGCTGCCATGTGATAAAAGCGATGGTTCACATGGAGATCAGTGATTTGCCAGAGAGTTTTGTGATTCAAAGATGGAGAAAAGACATAGACACGGAACTCGCAACATTAGGAAATATCGCAGATGCTACTTGCGGAGATGAAACACTAAAGTTTGCCGGTGTGATGAGCCATATGGCAGAACTTTGCAACAAAGCATGCCCAATTGACAAAGCATATAATGTCATGATTCAGTGTATGCGAGATATGGAAACAAAAGTGCTGGCAGCAATCAGAGAAGATGAAGGAGCCAAAAAACTACACGATGAAGAAACAGCTAGCAACGAAACATTACGTGACCCACCAATGTCCGACAGAAGAGGAACAAAAAGAGGAGACAGAATGATGCCAGGTTCAGAAAAAAACAGAAAACTAGACAAATAACATGCGGCCACTGCAAAGTATCAGGACACAACAAAACAGGATGTGAAACACTGAAAGCAGAAATAGCAGCACAGGCAGCAGCACAGGCAGCAGCAGCAGCACAGGAAGCAGCATCACAGCAAAGGTATACAAGCAATACAGCACAGGATCAATCAACAGATAGACACACAAATGATGATAATAACACAACAGAAAGAACAAGAATTCCAGGAAACACGCACGGTATGTACTACCACAACGGAAGAATAAGGTGTAACATGGAATATCTAGTATTTGGAACACAAGACATATTAAAACGGTAAGTGTGCCCATGAAATTACTTTTGTCAGTTATGAAAACCTACTGATGTAAATATTAAGCTTTTTCCAAAAAGCTAAACATAAATTTGAAATATATTTATTTTGCAGAGGTCGAAGATGAGCAAAGGATATCAAAGGAGAACAATAAAAATAGAAATCACACAAGGAGGAGGCCACAGGAATATTTTAGAATATATGATAGAAACAATGGAATGAATATGTAATGTTCTTATGTACTTCATTTCCTTATTTTGTACAATCAAGTTCACTTCATTGACTTCACTGGACGAAAAAAGGACAACCATTGTAAAACAGTTCTTACTTTCGAATTCTTCAATCTGTTCGCGTACGAAACTTGCCAAATAATCAGGAGAATCATAAGTGAGCATCATTCCAGCGAAGTACTGTCGAAAACTTTCAATGTCAGTCTGAAAAACACGAAACAACACAATGGTTAATTATCTTCAACAAGAATACACAAAAATTCAGAACGCACATGCTCCGAACGGAAAAGTACACAAGATGTACAAGTACTAAACAGAACCATTGACATGTAGTATTATACAGTGAACAGGTACTAAAAAAACCGCCTTTCATTCTATTGAATAAAAGTATAAAACTATGTACACAACACATTACCTACCTTGAATACATGTGGGTAAAAATTAGCCTTGAACATCCAAATAAACCTCATTGCATAGATACCACAGTCACGCCTCGCGCTTCTCCTAATCAAAAAAGAAAAAAACAACTAAATCCAAACACAGTAAATAAAATAAAATCATAATTCACATTATGAAAAGACGATTACTCTGAACAAGAAGGGGTGCCGCAAACTTTTATCTTGAACGATGAGATGTTTAATCCCTCAACACCATGAAGATGACTGTAAAGTTTCTTGAATGATTTGCACTGAAAACAATAAAAAATAAAAGTTATTGCTGTCATATGTAAATAATTATTTAATTAGTTAGATTACAACGAAAACCATACAATTCTTTCAGTAGAAGCCATCTGAGCTTCAGTCAACTCCAGTGAGCTAGACACTCTAAATTTCCTGAAATGGATGTCGACAAAGATAACCCACCAATGGGTGTAATCGCAACAAGTAATGTAGACCTGTTTGAAAATAAACAATCCCACGAGAAATAAGAAAGCATCCAAGATACTTGTAATAGAAAAAACATAAGCGTCAAACAAAACAAGACAAAACATACCTCTTCCCTATTCAAATTATAGTACTTCAGATCATGTTCAGCAAAACTTGCAGCCAGATGAATAGGGTCCGCCTCATCCACATCAAGGATATGCTGAAAAAAGCAACAAGAAAATGACTAAAAAACTAAATGCTAAAATATCTAGTTTAAAAAAAAAATCTAAAACATATACACATGACGTACCGCCAAAGAACTTGGAATATATAAGAAATCAAGACCATCATCAACGCACTTAAGAAAAACATCCATAACAGAAGGATCCATAAACCCACCACCCTTCATTGCAAGGTAGAAACTATGCCAGCTGACAGACTTTCCACCAACTTCAAGTATTTTCTCACTACTGCAATTGTTAAAAACAACAAGAATAACCATCAGTCTATAAAAAAATAGATGAAAAATAAATGGAAAATTGAATTCCAACAGTTACCCTTCAATGTAATTCCTAGGAGCCTGAAGTACATCAGCAAACAAAATTCTATGCAAAGCAGATACAGGAATATCCTCTTCCTCAGTTAGCTCCAAACGCTCAAGACAATCATCAGAATCGGTGTCTGGATAGGCATCATACTTCTGGGCCATAGAACTACCTCCAACAACATTTTCAGTTTCAGGCTCCTTTCCCTTGCAAGTACATGGCTGCCTTTTCAACTCAATTGACAAAAGAGAAACCATATCACGCATCTGGTCAACAAGACCATGTCCCATTCTTATCATTGAGGAAGTGAAGAAAGTCTTCCACATTTCTTTAAGCTTACAACGTAACTGTAAACAAAAAAAACACACACAATTAAGAATGCAGTTTACAATAACACAATATTTAAAAATCAAAAAACATAACAAAAAGCTCACATCATTATGCATTTCACCAGGAAACATATCTGAAATGTGACGATCAACTGCTTCACGAAGATGGTCGGGAATATCCGCACGAGAGTGAAAACCTGGCTCTGACATCTTTTCCAACCTGTTAACACAAATTACACAATTATGTGGGTATGCAACTAAAACACCATTAGGTGCACAAGTACCAGAGAAATAGGAGAACAACTAAAGAACAAATTGCCACGCGAGTACCAAAGACAAAATCGAACAAGTACCCGCCACAAACGGCTGGACACACACACAGCTACAAAACTATAGCACAAAGAAGTACCAAACCACCTTCTTAACAAGCACTGGAGAACTGTAAAAATAGTTCAGGTACGATGTGTGCATCTTATAACTTTTGAAACTAGAGAAAACAGGACGACGAAAAAAGAGACCAAGAGAAACCACACAGACCACCTACGTCGTCGCAATTGCATATCTTCACTAAACTTCTAAAACGATTCGCGCATCTGGCACAGATACACCGACAACCAAACAAACCAAGAGAAACCAACATAATTTACAAACCGAAAACCGAAAACTCTAGAAAAAAGGAAACACTAGCACCTTTGGTACCGCTAACTCTACAACAAATAGACCAAAGGAAACTAGACAACTAGATAAAAACTAGCACAACGAAAACTATAGAAAACAGACCAATATGAATTTACCAGTACACAATTACAATACAAGTAGGTGCACAAGTACAAGTATAAGAGATATAGGAGCACAAGTACAAGAGATATAGGAGCACAAGTACAAGAGATATAGGAGCACAAGTACAAGAGATATAGGAGCACAAGTACAAGAATTTTAGGTGCACAAGTACGATAGATATAGGTGCACAAGTACAAGAGATATAGGAGCACAAGTACAAGAATTTTAGGTGCACAAGTACGATAGACTGAGCTACACAGGTACAGAACAAATTATCACACGAGTATCAAGGACAAACAATAACAAGTACCAGAGACAAAGGAAAGCAAGTCCCGGCAGAAAAGCTGGACACACAAGTACTAGATAATAACACACAGAAGTACAAAACCATCTTATGAACAAGCACTGCACAACCCTAAAACTAGTTCAGGTACGATGTGGGATACATATAAACCCTAAAACAAAATACACAGATAGAAACCACAAGAACAAGCAGCATCGTCGCATTTGCATGTCAACACGAGACGGGAAACTCAGCGGCTCCTCCAAGGTGGGTAAATCGTCAAGAAAAAAGACAAACAAACCGTAAATAATAACATGCATGTCATCACGAGATGTGTAACGGAGCGGCTACTCCGGCGCCGCATAATCAACGGCAATGTTCCTCAGAAGGTGTGTAACCAAGAAGCGGCGAAAGAAATCGACGAAAAAAGTACCGACTTTACTCAGAGAAAACGCATCTGCATCCGCCTTCCGCAATTTTCCAATTGAAAGTGCTACCTCCCTCCCATTAATTCCCCAGAAAACTCACAGCCCGGAAATACAAAGGGAAAAACTGATTCGATCTAATCGAATCAAAGGGAAAAACCAAGATCTTAGAAACCCTAAGCAGGCAGAAAAACACGACGGCGCTTACCACTGGAGCAGGAAAAAAGTCCGCCGACGATGAGTTGCGAGAGGTTCCCGACAGCAACGGAGGAGAAGGGAAAATAGCAGCGCCGCCGACGAGACGACAAGCCGAAACAGCGAGCCACGAAGATAGGCGACGAAAGAAGAAGACTAAGGGAAAAACGGAGATAAAGGCAAACGCGAATCGGGTACCCGTAAACCCGTTAACTGGGAAGCGCGCCCGTTACGAGAAATGGACGGTTCGCAAACTAACCAGAAAGCAACACGTGTCGCGCGCGGAGGCACTCCACCGGCAAATTGCGCGCCCCACGTTCACCCACGTGTCGAGCGCGGAGCAAGTCCATTCCCTTCCCAGAGGTCGGCCTTTTTCTAGAGTTTTCGAAGTTTATCTAATTTTTTTGTTAAGAAATAATGCAAGGCTGCCGTTGCGACCCCGCGAGCCGCGGAGAAGGCTTCGGCAAGCCATGAGCGAGTTGGCGGCGAGCACAGTTGGACATGTGCAACCCGGCCCGCCAACCCGAAAAACCTGAGTCGGGCCAGGTCGGGCTTGCATGTTGGGCTAGGCTCGGACCTGGTATTTGAAACCCGAATGTCAAGACAGGTCAAGCTTGTAGTTTTCATGATTTAGATAAGGATCGGGCTTCCCTCAAAAAAAAAAAGATAAAGATCGGGCTAACCTCTCGAGTCGGTCCAAGCTTTTGCTTGTTCGGACCAGGATCAGGCTCGATATGTAGGCCCGATACTTGGGTCGGGCTGGAGAGAAGGAAAGGATGGGATTAAAGAGACGAATGTGGTGTAAAGGCTCAGCTAAACATTGTTTTATTCATGAAACGGTGCGGGAACATAAGTTAGATTTCATTGTTCTACTGGAGACATGTCGTTATAATTTTTGTCCACCTTTCCTAAAGACATCTTTCGGAGGGTTTAGATTTTATGTGGTAGTGATACTGCTTATCCCCCCCCCCCACACACACACACACAAATGAACGTTCTAGAGGCATATATAGTTGACAGTAACTAGATGATACCCCGCGCGTTGCGGCGAGATAGATTTACAAAATAGTATAATCATAATTATTATCATTATGTATTAAATTAACCAAAAATAGAATGTTTGGATAATACTCATATTGATTATTACAATATGATTTGGAATTCTGCGCAATATGTGAAATATCTAAACCTTTCTAAGCCTAGTTTTGATAGTAATTAAGAAAAATAGGAACATACCAAGAACATGGAACATAATCATAATGATGTATAACACGGGTATCGCCCTCTCTTTGGAGTAGTGTTTTCAAATACCTAAAATAATTCACGCAAAAGAGTATCTGTTTGTGGGCATACAAACATTTGATTCTTCGTCTGAGTAACTTTTTTTCGAGGGATTCATCTGAGTAATAGAAAGGTACTACTTCAAGTAATATGTCCATGTTCCATACACCACCAACGTAGTGTAATCTCGTAGTAGTAAAAGAAAAGAGAAATATGTGAAAAGCAACAGTAAATTATTATCTATTACCATCGAAATAGAATCTATGTTTATGCCAACCAAACACAAAGAAAGAAAAGCTACATTTAAGTACACAGACCATTGTTTCACGGGAATGCATAATAGATGGGGTAAAACTGTACAAAGGCTTAAGCAGCCTGAGACAAACAAAGACAAAAAAAATAACGAAAATAGTAGAGAAATTACTACTCCTCTAAAGCCTAACCCAGTAGATCATCTCGAACCAGATGGGCAATCCTGGCCGGCGAAACTTCTCGTCGTTGAACACATCTGCTTCTTGTCTTCCATATATTCCAAACAACATACATAGTGGCTGAAAGCTGTCCCTTTTTATGATGCTTCTTGCGCTTTTTTAGACATTGCCGCTACCAACTGGCAATAGAATTTGAGTTGAGTGCAATGGGAACAATGTGAGGATGGGAGACCGCAAACAACTGCCAAATCGACTTTGTAAAGGGGCACCCAAAGAACAGGTGCACATCCTATTCTAACACCTGATCACAAAAGCAGCGTTGGGCATTGTGAGGCTGTCTTCTTGCATGGAACCTGCCAGAAGTCCATAAGATGGTTCAGACACAACAGCCAGAGGAACAATAACACTTTAGGTTCAGCTGTAATGCTCCATACTTTGGCAAGTTCAGGGAATGAATTTTTCGAAAAACCCGATTTTCATAAGCACTCTTTTCTGAATAAACACCATCCGCGGAGAGGTTCAAGGAGACCGATTCGTGACTATCAAGCAAAAAGACATACTGAATCTAACTGAATATGAATCAAATCAAGTACATAGTACACACCAGTCAGTCAAATAATCCTTGAAACAATGGATCTGCAGTGGTTTCTCCAGCTTCATAAGAGACCAGTAACTTAAATTGCTTATTGGATAAAGAGCACCATATAAAATTCAGCTCAAAAGGATCAGCATGCATATATGGTAGCTTAATTTGGGTCCATAGATAGCCTTAGCACAAAGTATGAAAATTTCTAAAACTTCAACAAAAAAGAGCAGAAAAGTAACGCATTATTTCACACCGGAAACGCCCAAGATGACGATTCCCGGAGAGCAAATTCTAGTGTATCTAACTAATTTAGGGAAGACTCCAGGGTAAAAAATACATTTGACCAGCAAGATTATGAAAATAGAGGATGTATGTGCTCATCCAATAAAAATTAAAAGAGATGCGAGATTGTGTAGCAATTCAAGCAGGTACTGATTGTCCAGCGTTCGTAGGCAGTGAACTGATGATAGAGCTGCTTCCTCCTAGCGTCAGCAACCAGCACACAGAATCCAATAAATCCAACCAATCAAGGGGTTTGAGCATGCATCATGCAATCACATCGAGTGGAGGGGAAAAATCTCGAGTAGCTTTTGATCCGGAGCGACACCCGCCAGATTGACAAACATATGTTGTGGATTGAAAAATCGAGGGAACTAAAAGCTGGCAGCTCTAGATCTGGGGCACGTGGAGGCTTGTGTGCTTGATGCAGATGGCAGCACATATAGGTTTCGAGAGCTATCCATCTTTGCAAATTGAAAAGAAGCAGCTACTATTGTTGTGGTTTGTAGCTAATATGTTTGAGCACATCCTTTTCATGGAGGGTAACCAAGAAATTAGTACATCATGATTAGGAAAATAGAAGGTACAGGCGCTCAGCCAATCAATGAAAATTAAAATTTAAGAGGAGATTAGAGTATCGTACCAATTGAAGGCCATGTGCAGTGTCGATGATTAGCAGCAGACCGAGAAATCAACGGCGGAAATTAACATCCTTCAACCAAACTAGGAAGGCAAGAAATCCCAAGAAATCCGGAGGGCCTAGGTAGCAGCAGCCAAAATCTTGCAGGTGTAGAACTGAGCGGAAATCCGGAGGGTTAGAGGTAGGAGTAGACAGAGATCAACCTGACAGATTGTGAAGGTACATTGTAGAAGAGGAAGGAGAGGAAGTAGGATGGGGAGTGGGCACGTACCATTGCGGAGTCCGCTGGGCGTGGTGGCGGCGCCAGCAAGCTGCCGTGATTGGTGTGAAGGCTGATGGCACCATGGCGTGCCTTTTAAGCCGGAGGAAACAACATGACGGATGAACTCCATTGATCAGTTTTAACTCTTTGAATACTCTGATCTTTTCAGGTTGATTGCTGGGATTTATCATGCAATATTAAGTCGCCGCCGCAAAGTATTTGGGAGCTGGGACGTCGGGATAGTGGAGGAAGACGGAAGAGGAGTTTGTTTCTAGGAAGAACGAACATGGAGAACGTGGTGCGGTAGGAAATGGGCCAACAGCCCAAGCCATATCGTTCCGAACCAGGCCAAGTCTAAAGCAGCCCATGTCGGTGAACCATCTGCTGCTCCGGCCCATGTCGGTCCTAAGCTAAAGCGGGGGAAGTGTGCTTGAGTGGTGGAAGAAATTGGGGTGACGTGGCTTCACAGCAGGCCAGCAAAATGGGACCATGTATTTAGAAAGAGAAGATATGGAGACCATCTCAGTCCAAATAATGGAGATGGGTGATTTATGTGTAAAGCATTTTGTAGAATCTAGGATCGATGGATTTGAGTGGATTCTTGTATGGGGTGTATGGGATGGCCCAAGATACACTCAAAGCATACTCCCTAGCAGAGTTAGTGAGACTCTACTATTCTTAGACTCTTCCGATGTTGGTAGGAGAAGATTTCAATATCATTAGACAGTAATAAAACAAGAAAAATATAACTTCAATGCTCGTTGGGCTTTTCTATTCAATGCTATCATTGAAAACCTTGATCTAAAAGAGATCATTCTTTCTAGTCATCAATATACATGAGCAAACAGAGGAGAAATTCCTACTTATGAGAAGTTAGATCGTGTTCTAACTAAAAATGATGTGTATTGCAATCTATCACTTTCCCATGATATTTTTTACTTCTATGCCTATGTTTGAGTAGTGACTTGTTCTTTACAATTGTGATATAATTTGTTGTTGGTTGCATACAAGTATATGTTATCTTCTATGATGATCTTGTTGTATATGTTGGGATGCACAAGGTTGTCACTGTTGTATGTTGATAAGATGAGAGATAACCGGAGTTGGCACAAACCGGATCCCAAGTCTTAGAGATATATGTTGTATTAATTCACCGTTAGTCAACGGGGTATCATCATGGGGACCTTAGATCTAAATGCGGTGGTTGGACTTTATGTCTTATTAAATCCCTTGTTTGCTCTTAATTGGTCGTGGGATCAATCGTTATGGGTGTATTTGCTCATGTATATGGCTGCACCTATTCATGGCTCCTCCTTATAAGAAATACTAAAAAGACTATATTGAGCTTCACTAACTGTGACAACCACACAAATAAAATAGCAATTTTCCTGAATACTTACTTGCTTGAGTTATTTCACCTTACTTCACTTCACCTCACAGACTTTACTTTACTTGCACTAGTTTTACTTCCTGCATTTATTTGCAGTACGTTACAGTTTTTTAGTTAGTACAAAAAACAACCCACACACACACTATAGTCCCAAGCTTTGCATAGAATGCCATATAATTGAGTTATAGGGCTTTAGAGAATAGATAATTTACCTTCACCTCCTCGTAGATTCGATACTCAAATACTTATCGAATTGTACTACGGTGATCCCCTGCACTAGGAGGTTATCAACGAACCAGCAGTGCCTTCGGGCGTGAGCGAACCACTAGTGCACATGGGCAAGCCGAGACCTGCAGTGCACCCGTCCGGATAAACGCGGGAATCAGCTGCCCGCACATGCGACAACAGACGCGAGGATACCATGCGCACGAGAGGCACACATGCCGAGGCGCTATCGGGCGCAGGCATGTGCAACGCACAGTCGGAGAAGCCATGCGTGGCCAGTGCTGGCTCACTCGGTACAAAGCCCGAGGCAGAGCCATGCGGCAACGGGAAGCCTAAGGAGGAACCATACACGCCATGCAACATCGATGGAGCTTGATTGACATGCCAGGTTGTGGAGTTAACACCTCCAAACGAGCGACACGTCCCGTACCTACACTATGGTCAGCGAGCAAAGGCGAGGAATGTGCAGCATCCATAAATTGGTCAGTTAAAAGTAAAGAAGATCCCGAAACATGTGGCATTGTATGAAAGTTTGGCATGTTGACAAAAGGAAACAAATCTCGTCGAAGATGACGCCCCTTGAGATGTAGACTCGATTAGACGGGACATGGAGACATTTGTACCCCTTATGGAGAGAACTATAGCCCAAAAACACACACTTCTTCAAACTAAAAGCAAGCTTATTATTATTATAGCATCGAAGGTGAGGCCGGCAAGCACACCCAAAGACCTTAAAAAAGGTATAGTCAGGCGTTCCATTAAGAAGTCGCTGAAGTAGAGTTTTCCTATCAATGGTGCGACTTGGAAGCCTGTTGATAAGGAAACAAGTTGTAGCAAAGGCATCATTACAATAGCATAAGGGAAGATATGCATGTGCAAGCAAGGTAAGACCGGTTTCAGCAATGTGACGGTGCTTACACTCTGCAGTGCCATTTTTTGTGTGTGTGAAGACAAGACACACGGTGTGATACACCCAGATGATGAAAGAAGGGATGGAGCTTTTCATACTCGTCAACCCAATCAGTTTGAACATGAATAATCTTGTGATTTAGGAGGCGTGCACTCACCATATTTTTAAAATTGGAGAAACACATCATAAACATCAGATTTATGTTAACTAAATAGAGCCAAGTGAAACAACTGTAAGCATCAGCAAAACTCACATAAAAATGATGTCCACTAACAGACGTTTGGACAGGACCTTATACATCTGAATAAATAATCTCTAAAGAAAATTTTGTTACACTAGTAGACAAGGAGAAAGGCAGCTAGTGGGTATTCCCTTGCTGACAAGCATCACCAACTGACTCAATTTTATTGGACTCATGTGTAGAAGGTAACTCATGACTACGAAGAGCATGTTGAACGACTTGTAATGCTGGTTGTCCTAGACGACAGTGCCACATATCACGGGACACCTTGACACTAAAAAGGGCTTGCTTGATGACATGCGCTTTGATCTCATAGAGACCTCTACTGCAACGACCTGTAAGGATGCCTCATGTCCATGTCATTTACAAAAATATCATGAGAATGAAGTTCAATAAGCATATTATTATCATGGGAAAGTTCACTCATACATAAGAAGTTACAAGTGGCTTTTTAGGAACATGAAGAACACGGTTTAGATCCAGCGACCTAGAGGAGGGAGTGGATAAAATATACTGGCCAATATTATGAATGCGCATACCTGCTCCATTAGTTGTGTGGACATGGTCGGTGTTGTGGTAGGGCTCATGTGTAGTGAGCTTATTCAACTCATGAGTGATATGGCGCAACGCGTCAGAGTCCATGTACCAAGCATGATCAACTGTTGTGGGGACTTTGAGCTGTCATTGCCATGAAAATTTGCTTCTCGGTATTTTTGCCATCATTGCCTATGTCCAAAAAATCACGGTTGAAGCGCTTGAAACGCTTGGATGCCGTGTGGCGTGGGATCCCGCACTGTTGACAGACAACACTGCTACGCCTGTTGTTTGACTTGGGCGCATTAAGAGATGATGTCTTGGGCGAAGGGTTAGAGAATGATGGCGCCGGATGTTGTCCCGCAGGAACAGCTCCAAAAGCAGCGGTCGAGGGTGTGGCATGAGCGGCCATGTGAGCAGCAGGGTAGTGCGATGTACCACCACGAGTGCGACGCTTAGCCAACTTGTGATGTTCTATAGACTGAAGTTGGGCGAACACATCACGAATTGGCATAGGGGTGGTGCGTGCAGTCACTACCTCAAAGAGAGCATCATGTTCATCACCAAGAATAGGATGTACGAGTTGAAATCCTAGTCTCGAAGAGGCATACCAATGCCTGTAAGGGAATCCAAGAGCGCTTTCATCTGATGGAAATAGACTTTGATGGTGTTACTTTCCTTCTTCAACTTAGCCACCTCCTGTCAAATAGCGGAGGATATGGCGATAGATGTAGAGGCGAACGCTCCACTGAGAGTCTCCTAAGCCTCGCAAGAAGTGCCCGCAAACATGATCCTACCGAGAACGCCTTCAGTTATGGTGGAGACAAACCCCGAGAGGATGGCTTGATCTTGTTGTGTCCAATGCTGGTACGCTAGATTGGGTTGCTGATGTGTGCCGCCGGCATGAGTAACCATGACATGAGGATCAGGGCAAACAATGCAGCCATCGACATAGCCCATAAGTATATGACTGCGAAGGAGTGGACCAACTTATGCGGGATAGAACATGTAGTTTTCGTTCGTTAGTTTGATGATGATAACCGACGCGATAGTGACGACGCTGGGCAACGCTTGGTTGGAGAAGACGGAGCTTGGCTGAAATCCATATGGTATCGTCAGGGAGTACCCAATCATAGGAGCCATGGAGTAGGGACTGTCATGGGTAGTATACTCGCTCGGGGCAGTGTACGCGCCCTGTGCAGCGAATGCCCCCTGGGCCATGTAGGGTGTGAAACCTATCGCAGGGGCATGGCCAACTGTCCGTTTCAGCGCCACAGAGAGCACCGCATCAGAGTATATTGTAGGCATGGGCGGGACGGAGCCAAGGCTATATTTGAGGGGCGGAACGATCCCTGGCGCAGACACAGACGACACCGAGGCAGGCGCAACCGCGGACGCAGACATGGGCGTCGTCGAGGCCGACATGGGCAACGTCGAGGCGGGCGCCCCGTGGTCGCGGACAACAGGAACAAGGGAGCCAATGAGGCGATCGGAGAGGACGAGATCACAGATGACACAAATGCCATCGATCCGGAAGCCATCGTGCTAGGACGTGTAGGGACGGCATCGAAAGAAGAGGCAGCGGCATCACACTCTTGATACCATGATAAAATCGTTAGAGATCGAAGAGAATTGACCTTCCCGACGTACCTCGTAGGGTAGGGATCGTTGTGTATATATAGTGTATAAAAGTTTTTACGGGTACAACCTTACTCTATACAATACGGTATACAGTGTATTCTAACACTCCACCATCCCCGCCCACCTCTCCTTAGGCTTTTTCGGCAACGGTAGAGTCCACTGCGAAATGTGCAAAATAGTTTTGAAGATATTTCTTTGTGATGAGGAACAATATAGATGTTTATGAGATATTAGAGGAAACCAAAATTTCTTGAGGATCTTGGTGAAGGCTGAGCATAGGTCGAGGACATTCTCCATGTTCGCGAGCTTTTCGGTGAGGCGACGGTCAAAAGAGGTGATGTCGTTGGTGACACGGTTGTGGTCATGCCCGGAGACACTACAAGAAACACACAAGGTGTCGACGGCTATCGTCTGTGCCGATGGCTAAATGTCGGGGCCGTCGGCACAGGGGCTGTTCCGGCCAGGCCAGCTACCACATTAATCTTAAAAAATCATAACTAAATCATTATAAATCAGAAAAATACAAATAATATATCAAAATTTCAGAAAAATAAGATCTATCTTGGAAAAATAAAAAACATGAAATATTGCAAATATCTCAAAAAACAATTCTCAAAAATGAGCTATCATGTGCGATGTTTCATGGCTTTCACGCTGAACGATCAATGTTATGGCTAGAATTATCGCATAGTTTATGATAATGTGCTCATATTGTGCATACATGTGCATCTAGGGATGGAGAACAATGTTGCTAGAGGAAGCTTTCATTTTCATCGCACCCAAAAGCTATTTTCCATTTTCCGAGTCTAAAAAATGGGGTGTTTTGTGAAGCAACCACCAAATGAAAGTTTCACAATGGTACCACCTTATTTAAAAAAATACTAGACCACCTTACATACACAATGTCCCAACCGGTGTATCTAAAACATTTCCGTACATCCCTCATGAAAAAGACAAATTCCTGCCAAATCGGTAGGAAGTTGGTCAGATTTGAACTACAAGTACATGATCTAATTAGGTTCACAATATGCTATTTAATCAGAGACTCACTGCAATTTTAGCGATGATCAGCCCTGAGCTAAGAATCTCCGTGCCCGCCGTTTTGGCAATAGTTTGAAACGTGCATAAGAAATTAAAAACCGATCAAAACAATGAAACACCTTCATGTGGTGTCATATTATTTGACATAGTTGAAAGGAACATATACAACTTTGAATATTGCAAATATCTAAAAAAACCTTCTCAGAAATGAGCTATCATGTTCGATGCTTCATGGCTTTCAGACCGAACGACAAATGTTGTGGCTAGATTTATGGCATAGTTTGTGATAATGTGCCCATATTATGTACACATGTGCATCTTGAGATGACGAACAATGTTGCGGGAGGAAGATTTCCTTTTTGAGGCACCAAAAAGCTATTTTTCATTTTCCAAGTCCCAAAACTGGGGGGTTTTATGAAGCAACCACCAAATAAAATATTCACAATGGTACCACCCCATTTTTATAAAATACTATACCACTTTACATGCACAATTTCCCAACAGGGTATCTTAAACATTTTCGTCCATCCCTCGTAAAAAGGATAAATTCCTACCAAATCGGTAGGAAGTCGGTCAGATTTGAACTGCATGTACATGATCTAATGCTCATGATTTTTTTGGAAAAATCATTTTTAGGTTGAAAATATGATATAGATGTCATATTTGGATTCCTCTCACTTTCCGATAGATTTAGACATATTATTTGTCAAATTCTGATTTACAGATTTGAAGATATTAATTATTCCATATTAAATAGAAAAGGACAAAAAATAAATTATTTTATTGTAATTTGAATTCAAGATTAATATTACTTTTTCATTTTACATAAGTAATTATTTGGAATTCAAAAAAATAAAGAGGTGCGACATCAAGGAATAGGGGTTAATAGAATTGATATGGTAGTATTATCAAGAGGGTGTTATTTCTTTCGTGAAAGCTGAGAATGGGTGACTGACCGGGAAGTTTGACTATGAGTGCAATGTGACCTAATATTGAGTGTAGTTAGAGTTAAATTGCTCAACATGAGAGATTTAAAAAATTGAAAAATATGTAACAAATATATTATTTATTGAAAAAATTCAAGCTACAATTGATCCAGGTATTATATGAAGCATAAGAACCAAATTTACACATTCGGAAACTATATGACCCATCACCCGACAACACGTATGCTATGAAATAATCTCATGCCATAGTTTCCATGAAGAGAATCATCCGCAATGACAGTGGCACCCCTCCCTTTGAATAATTAAGAATTGTGATATGATCTGGTAAAACATGCAGTAGACATGACGAGATAAACATCGTAGAAAATAGGGAGCAAATTGGCTGAAATGGTCATGTCAAACATTTCACTAGCTTACCACACAGTGGTAGATAGCAGACGCCTAAAGTATGGCTTCCGTGCTATCACCTATAAATTCTAGCTGTGTGCCCAAAACACTACACTAGCTCACCAACACTTGCTGGAATCTTTCCTCTACCAGAAAAGCCTAGCCAATGCCACGCCCAGGACCAGCAATTGCTTGAAATTCCCTTGCTGCCATCTTTAGCTGCTCCAGCATCCCCGCTCACCTCTCCCTCCTTATGCTTTTCCGGCAACACTACTGGAGTCCACTGCGAAATGTGCGAAATAGTTTTGAAGATATTAGTTAGTGCTGAGGAACAATATAGGAAGGTGTGTATATGAGATATTAGAGGGATCCAAAATTTCTTGAGGATGTTGGTGAAGGCAGAGGTCGAGAACCCTCTCCGTGTCCGCGAGCTTTTCGGCGAGGCGGCGGTTGTGGAGGGAAGCCACGTGGTTGGCCAGTTCGTTGCACTCGGGCGAGACCCCGGTGGCATGCAAGCGATCTGGTACAGGTTGTTGACTATCACGCGCGGGCTGGACTCCGATGTCCGCGCCGCGGTCGCAACGATTTTGTTAGACATGTATAGTAGCCTAACTTGTATACTCGTGTTCATACCGTTTTACTCGTATTGAATCATCCGGGTCGATTACTTGCGGTGCATATAATGCACACAGCTCTAGTTTCTGGTTGGACTGGCTCGATGACTTTGTACGAATTAGCAGTTTTTGATCCCTATACGTTGTAACTTGTATACACCTGTTGATATATATATTGGCCTCTTCCTATTGGAGAAGTGCCGGTTCCCAAACCAACACAGGTTACGTGTTTTGATCCTAAACCTAGCGCCGCCGTCTTCTTCGCTTCCGCCTCGGCGCCGCCGCCGCCATGTCAGCCCCGGCTTCCTCCGGCCTCACCTCCGCGGGACTGCTTCCGCCGTCGCTCGGTGCCCTCCTTCAGGCACCGATCAATCGCGCGGCCCAGCCCGCCCACCAGATCGGAACGACCATGATCGGGTCGCTCTTCTCCGCCCAGTCCTCGGCCATGCCGCCGCCAGGCGTGTCTGGGCTGCAGATGCAGCCGTATGCTGCGGCTTCTGACGCCGCCACTTCTGCGGCCCCGCCGTCGCTGCCTCCACTTCATCGGCCCCTGCACCGGTGTCCTTCGTGGCTGCTGCGACGCCCGCACTGTCCCCTGCGATGGACATCGCCACGGCGTTCCCGCCGCCATATCACTTCGGGAATCATATTACCCTCAAGGTAACGTCGGATAACTATATTTTCTGGCGTGCGCAGGTCCTTCCGTTGCTTCGGAGCCATTACTTGCTCGGCTACGTCGACGACACTCTTCCGTGTCCCCCTGCGCTTGTTGATGGCGTGCACGGTCTGGTTATTAACCCGGCTCACCGTGTCTGGACGGCTCAGGACCAGGCTAACCTCTCCTCCATCCAGGGGTCCCTCTCGCCGGGCGTCGCCGACCTTGTGGTCTTCGCCAAGACCTCTCATGAGGCCTGGACCATCCTCGAGACGACGTTCTCGGCTCAGTCTCAGGCTCGTGCCAATGTCCTCCATCGCCAACTTGGCGAGCTAGGCTCAGAAGCTCGACAAGACCGCAACAGACTACTACAACCAGGTCTGCGCTATTGCGGATACGCTGGCCTCTATTGGTCAGCCCATCACCGACGCCGAGTTCACCTCCTACATCGTCAACGGCCTTGATGAAGAATATGATGGCCTGGTGGAGGTGGTTAATGAACGTGCCAACACCTCCCCGATGCCGCCACATGAGCTCTACCAACGCCTTCTGCAAACTGAGCAGCTTGTGGAGGCTCGTCCTGGGCGCCAGGAGGCTTCTGGCCATCTTGGTGATTTTGCGGCGCATGTCGCCAACAGAGGTGGCTCCCATCCCCCTCCTTCGGCGCCGTACTCTCCCTCTGGGAAGACCGCGTCCCCGCCTCCTGCACCTGATCACTCCGGAGGTGGACGCTCCAAGCGCGTCTATCAGCTGTGTGGCCAGGAGGGTCATATAGCTGCCAAGTGTCATCGGCGTTTTCAGCGCTGTTTTCTCGGTCTTGGCAATGATGGCAAGGACACTCGTAACAATGCCCGTCAACCTGCCATGGCTGACCGTCCTGCGCCTCCACCATCACAGGGGCAAACTCAGACTTATGTTTACATGGACACCGGGGCTACTGATCACCTGACGAGCGAGCTGGGCAAGATGCACACCCGCGATGTCTACACCGGCTCCGACAAGGTCCACACCGCCAATGGGGCAGGTTTGCGCATCTCTCATATTGGTCAAGCATCCCTTCTTACTAGACATGCCGATAGGAATCTCCGTCTCCGTAATATGCTTAGAGTTCCCTCTGTGACACGTAGTCTTCTTTCATTTCCGAAACTCACTTATGATAATAATGTGTTTTGTGAATTTCACCCTTTTGATCTTTTTGTTAAGGATCGAGCCACGAGGGACATTCTTCTTAGTCGACGCCTGATACGTCTCCAACGTATCTATAATTTCTTATGTTCCATGCTAGTTTTATGACAATACCAACATGTTTTAGTCATACTTTATAATGTTTTTATGCATTTTCCGAGACTAACCTAATAACAAGATGCCGCAGTGCTGTTTTCTGCTGTTTTTGATTTCAGAAAAGTTAGTTTACGAATATTCTCGGAATTGGACGAACAAAAGCCCACGGCCCTATTTTCCACGGAGTCTTCCAGAACACCGAAGAGGAGACGAAGAGGGGCCACGAAGTGGCCACCCCACCAGGCGGCGCGGCCCCACCTCTTGGCGCGCCGCCTATGGTGGCCCTCGGGCGCTGCCCCTTCGCCTATTTATTCCTTCCGTCGCGAAACCCTAGTACCGAGAGTCACGATACGAGAAAATTTCCAGAGACGCCGCCGCCGTCAACCCTACCTCGGGGGTTCAGAAGATCTCCTCCGGCACCGGAGGGGAATCATCACGGAGGGCTCTACATCACCATGCGCCTCCGGACTGATGCGTGAGTAGTTCATCCTTGGACTACGGGTCCATAGCAGTAGCTAGATGGTTGTCTTCTCCTCTTGTGCTATCATGTTTAGATCTTGTGAGCTGCCTATCATGATCAAGATCATCTATTTGTAATGCTACATGTTGTGTTTGTTGGGATCCGATAAATATGGAATATTATGTCAAGTTGATTATTGATCTATCATATATGTTATTTATGTTCTTGCATGCTCTCCGTTGCTAGTAGAGGCTCTGGCCAAGTTAATACTTGTGACTCCAAGAGGGAGTATTTATGCTAGATAGTGGGTTCATGTCTCCATTGAATGGGGGAGTGACAGCAACCCCTAAGGTTGTGGATGTGCTATTGCCACTAGGGATAAAACATCAATGCTTTGTCTAAGGATATTTGTATTGTTTACATTACGCACGTACTTAATGCAATTGTCTGTTGTTTGCAACTTAATGGGAGGGGGATGCTAACCTGAAGGTGGACTTTTAGGCATAGATGCATGCTAGATGGCGGTCTATGTTCTTTGTCGTAATGCCCTAAGTAAATCTCATAGTAGTCAGCATGATATGTATATGCTTCTCTATTTGTCAATTGCCCAACTGTAATTTGTTCACCCAACATGCTATTTATCTTATTGGAGAGACACCACTAGTGAACTGTGGACCCCGGTCCATTCTTTTACATCTGAAATACAACCTACTGCAATCGTTGTTCTCTTTTGTTTTCTGCAAGCAAACATAATTCTCCACACCATACGTTTAATCCTTTGTTTTCGGCAAGCCGGTGAGATTGACAACCACACTGTTAAGTTGGGGCAAAGTAGTTTGATTGTGTTGTGCAGGTTCCACGTTGGCGTCGGAATCACGGTGTTGCGCCGCACTACACTCCTTCACCAACAACCTTCACGTGGCCTTCATCTCCTACTGGTTCGATAACCTTGGTTTCTTACTGAGGGAAAACTCGCTGCTGTACTCATCATACGTGTGCTTTACCGTCACAAGCAGCTACTTTTCTGGCGCCGTTACACCCCAGGGATTTATAACTCCCACATCAACTACACGCCAGCAGCGCCTATCTCAAGGTCTCTATCAGTTGGAGTCGCCCCGTCTCTCTCAGGTCTTCAGTGGAGTTCGCACTTCATCGTCACAGTGGCATGCTCGCCTTGGTCATCCAACCATACCTATTGTTCGCCATATTCTTCATCGTCATGAGCTTCCTAGTGTGTCTAGCAATAAAGATATATCAGTGTGTGATGCCTGTCAGCAAGGCAAAAGTCATCAACTACCTTTTTCTTTATCTAGTCGAGTAGTCAAGAGTCTTCTAGAACTTGTGTTTTCAGATGTGTGGGGTCCTGCTAAAACTTCTGTCAGTGGTCATAAATATTATGTCAGTTTCATTGATGCTTATAGTCGCTTTACTTGGTTGTATCTTATTAAGTGCAAGTCTGATGTTTTCAATGTTTTCATTCAATTCCAAAAGCATGTAGAGCGTCTTCTCAAGCACAAGATCATTCATGTTTAGTCTGATTGGGGTGGCGAGTATCACAACCTTAACACCTTTTTTCAGCAGCTTGGGATTTCACATCGTCTCTCATGTCCTCATACACATCAGCAGAACGGCTCTACCGAATGTAAGCATCGTCACATTGTTGAAACTGGTCTTACCCTTTTGGCACATGCATCTGTTCCTTTTCGTTTCTGGAGTGATGCTTTTTCGACAGCTTGCTTTCTCATCAATCGCACTCCCACTCGTGTTCTTAACATGAAGACTCCTATTGAGTTGTTTTTGCATGAACTTCCGGACTATACCTTTTTCAAGGTGTTCGGCTGTGCATGCTTGCCACATTCACGTCCCTATAATAACCGCAAGTTGGAATACCGCTCTAAAAAGTGTGTCTTTCTTGGCTATAGTTTCCTCCACAAGGGCTACAAATGTCTTCATGTTCCCACAAATCGTGTTTACATATCTCGGGATGTCGTGTTTGATGAAAACGTGTTCCCTTTTGCTGGCCTTCCATCCACCACTGTCGAGTCACCACCATTGCATTCATGTCCTATTTCTGCTGACCAATTTGGTGATGTTGCATATTCTCCCCTGTTGTTGCCTAACCATGGTGCAGGAACTGGTCGTGGTGCTCGGTTGGAACTATTGGATGATGCTACGCCTTCTTCGCCCTCGCCAAACTTCGATCGCGTCGCCTCCCATGGCCTCGACAAGCGTGACCATGCACGCTCGGCCTCCGACGTCGATCACGCCGCCTCGTCGCATGGCCTCGATGCGCGTGCGCATGCACATGCGCCCTCCGCCCACGTCGATCGCCCCGCCTCCCCTGTGCATGGCCTCGATGCCAGTGCCCATGCACGGCTCGACCACGACGATGACGTGGCCTCCTCGCCCGTGTCAGCCTCGCATGCACCGACTTCTCCTAGGGGGCACCGTCGCCTGCCCTCCCTCGCCTGCACCCTCGACACCACCCGCACCCTCGCCTGCGCCGGTGTCGCCTTGTGTGCCGTCTCCTGTGCCCATCCCTTCACGGGCTTCTTCGTCACCGACCACTGATCCCGTTGCTCCTGTTGTGCTCCGCCCACATACTCGAAGCTGCAGTGGTATTGTCTGTCCCAAGGAGCGCACAGATGGCACTGTTGCTTGGTACGCTACTAGTTTGGCTGCCGCTGTTGCTGATCCGTCTGCTGAGCCCCGCAATTATCAGGTTGCGATGAGTATTCCACATTGGCGAGCAGCTATGGAGTTGGAGTATAATGCTCTGCTTCGCAATGAGACATGGACTCTTGTTCCTCCGCCGTCTCGTGTGAACGTTATTGACTCCAAGTGGGTGTTCAAAGTGAAGAAGCATGCTGATGGGTCTATTGAGTGCTATAAAGCGCGTCTTGTTGCTCGAGGATTTCGGCAGCGTTATGGTCTTGATTATGAAGATACCTTCAGCCCTGTGATCAAGTCTACTAACATCAGACTTCTTTTATCCCTTGCAGTTACTCGTGGCTGGTCTATGCGTCAACTGGATGTGCAGAATGCTTTCCTGCATGGCTTATTGGAGGAGGAGGTTTATATGCGACAGCCTCCGGGGTTTGTTCATTCTGATTACCCTGATTATCTCTGTCGCCTTACTAAAGCATTGTATGGACTGAAGCAAGCTCCTCGTGCGTGGCATGCTCGTCTTGCCTTGGCTCTCCGTGCTCATGGTTTTGTGCCTTCGACAGCAGATTCATCATTATTTCTTCTCCAGAAACCTGCAGTGACTATGTATTTTCTGGTGTACGTTGACGACATCATACTGATCAGCTCGTCTCCTCCTGCTGCGGACAAGCTTATTCTCTCATTGGGTACAGATTTTGCGGTCAAAGATCTTGGACAACTTCATTTTTTCCTCGGTTTGGAGGTTACTCATCGCGACCGTGGTCTGATTATGACGCAAAAGAAATACTCTTTGGATTTGCTTCGTCGTGCCGGGATGCTCAAGTGTAAACCCACTGCGACTCCTATGTCATCCACTGACAAGATTACTGCTGCTGATGGTGAGCTCTTGTCCTCTGCTGATGCTACTGAGTACCAAAGCATTGTTGGTGGTCTCCAGTACTTGACTATCACGCACCACGAGCTCTCCTATGCAGTCAACAGAGTCTGCCAGTACCTGCATGAGCCTCGTGACACAAATTGGTCCGCTGTCAAACGCATCTTGCGTTATGTCAGTCTTATTGTGTCTTATGGTCTTCATATTCGGCCCAACCCCTCTGGGGTGCTCTCGGCGTATTCTGATGCGGATTGGGTAGGTGGTCCTGATGACAGGCGATCTACGGGGGGATATGATGTGTTCTTTGGCTCTAGTTTGATTGTCTGGAGTGCGCGCAAACAGGCTACAATATCTCGGAGCAGCACCGAAGCAGAGTATAAGGCTGTTGCTAATGCCACTGCGGAACTCACTTGGGTGCAGTCATTGCTTAAGGAGTTGGGCGTTCCCCAACCGAGGCCTCCTATACTTTGGTGTGATAACATTGGGGCTACATACTTTTCAGCAAATCCGGTATTTCATGCTCGAACAAAACACATCGAAGTTGACTATCATTTTGTGAGGGAACGTGTTTCACAAAGGCTACTACAAATCAAGTTCATCTCCTCTAAGGATCAACTTGCAGACATCTTCACAAAGCCGAAACCACTACCAAAGTTTGAGGTGTGTCGGCGCAATCTTATCCTTCTTAATTCTCTATGAAGTGGCTAAGATTGAGGGAGGGTGTTCGACATATATAGTAGCCTAGCTTGTACACTTGTATTATACGTTGTAACTTGTATACACCCCTTGATATATATATTGGCCTCTCCCTATTGGAGAAGTGCCGGTTCCCAAACCAACACAGGTTACCTGTTTTACAGATGTCTGCCGTGCCTCCCTCGATCGTCAGTGTCAGGTCGGCGAATGTTGTGGTGTCGTGTCGGCGGCCACGAGATCGTAATCATGGCCTGAGATAGGGCCCAGCGCAACGGAGAGCTACATCTCTTGATTCTTCCGGCGTGGACGAGGGAGACGAAGCAGTCTACCTGCGTAGCCTTTTGTTGCGGCACCGGATCCTTCGACAACGAAGTTGATGCCGATCTTGCCGGCGTGAGTTTCGAGCGCGCGTGCCGGACAGTTTGGCTTTATCGTGCAAGGAACAACGAAGCATGATTGAATGTTCGCATCCATGCACGAGATGGCGAGAGAGAGATCAAGAGGGACTCTGTAACAACCCTGAATTTTCTGTTTTATCCCCTCTCCCGTGCTACAGTCGAGAGAGGCGATTTTGAGAGTCGTCGGTCATTCCCCCCGTTTCTCCGGAGCCGCCGTCGGTTCTCCTCCTCTCCTCCATCCGCTGTGGCGGTGGGAGAGGGGGGGGAACCGCGGATCTGGTGTCCGTCTTGTAAATAGGGTGTGGACGTTGGTGGCTGGCGGCGGCGTCCGAGTAGGAGCAGCGTCGGCGTGAGCCTTTTGGTCTCCGCGGATCCAGCTCCTCCTCGCCGGTGCTGTGTGTAGCGGTGATGGATCTGTCGGAGTTCCTCCGCGTGGATGGCCTAGCGACGGCGCCGTCTTCGCCTGGTGGGGATCCCGTCCTCGAGCCTTCGGTCGACGCGCCGCCGTTTCCTCCACCGACGACGCGAGGCTGCTGAGGTACGTGTTCTGGAGGGTGCTTGGACGCTGGATGCCGGGAGGAGAAGGTGACCCAGGAGCGGGATGGTGGCTTGATGGTGGTGGTCTCGGGCGCCTGTTTGGAGGCCTGGACCTGGAGTGGCGCGAGCTCGGCGCGTCGTGCCGACCGATGATCGTTCGTCGTCTTAGATCCAGCTTTGTAGCTGGTGGTTGCAGCGGTTCAAAACGCCTTTGGCTAGGGGCTCTTGCTGCTCCTTCTGTTGGTTTAGATGTGTGGTTCTTCCTGGTGTTCTCTTCTTCCTTCTTGCTTGTTCCTGTGTTCGATCTTGTGCTAAATCTGTACTTGTTCTTGTTTGAATGAATATATGCTCTTTAATCTCAAAAAAAGAAAACAAATTTATAATTATATTGGTAGTTTGTTTTGATGTCCTATATCAGTTCGAGCCCAGCACTGCAGCCCACGATCGAGCGAGCTGAACCAACTTTCTTTTAGATAAAAGGCATCTAGTGAGAGCCCACGTCCGACTTTAAATTAATAAAGCCCTCAAGGTTCGAAACATTGTGAGATTACAATGCTGCGGCATACAGCTTAGCCGAGGAGTAGAAGCTAACATCAAAACATGAAAACCGCAACAGCAGCGACCCAGTCTATGTCGTGGATCATCTAGAGAGGTAGTCGCGTGCGCCTGCGCCATCAGGGGTCCTTGTGAGCTGAACCAACTCGCGGCGACTCAATCGACCGCCGCCGCACTCCTCGGATGCCGCGCTGCCAACAGGCAAAAGTGAGCTGCAGCGGTGCAGCCTCGCGCCATCCAGCTCGCTCGCGCGAACCACCTCACTCGGTCACTCCTCTCTCTCTCAGTGCCGCACTGCGGTTGCACTGCACTAGCACGCGCACCGTCGCCGAAAAGGAGAAGCCCAACTCCGCCACGAAGATGCTACGCTGGAGCATCCACTGGAATCGCCTCATGTGACTGACGTGTAGCTGAAGTGCTGAACCGCCTTTCCCCTTTCTATAAGTTTTATATTCCGCGGCTTCACTCACTTGGTTTCTTCGAGCTGAATTCTCTCCCTATCGTTTCCAATCATCGCATGCAGCTGCTTTGAAGCATGGAGCTCTCTAGGAGCATCCCTCTTCTTCTTCATGTGGTACAAGTAGCCAACGAGCGGTTCAAGAATGAAAACGGACGATTCGTGATGCTGCAAATGCTTGATCTCTTTGGGTTGCTCTTGTGGGCAGTTGCTTCGTTTTGCTGTGCAGTTTTATGGAAGGTTCTGTAATGAGATAATGTGTGGTAGCAAAGGTTAGTAAGAAACTCCTAGGTCCCTCCCTTCTCGAACGCTAGCAGTAGGCGGCGTTCTCCCCCTGCTGTTTTTTGCTTTTGACTCCAGGCCTTGATACTACGTTTTTCGTTATCTCTCTGGTAATGAAAATCCATGAGGATCCCTTGGAAAAAAAAAGGTTAGCCAACGAGCAGCTCAAGAATGGAAATCCTCTGCATTTATCCTCAAAAATGAAACCCGCGTGCTCTCTTGAACACGCACATACCATTGGTTGCCTCCAGCGAGACTCGACGGTGACGCAGTCATCGTTTACATAGCAGCCAGACAGCCTAGACTTCTCTGTTCTTCTGAACCTGAACCAAACGTTCTGTTCGTTCTGAAGCTGAACTATATAGCTCTGTTTAAATCTCATTCAGATAGCCCACCTAGCTTCTTTTACTCCCTAAGCCCACTCCAATTAAAATACCAAATGCCCCTTCAGATTCTGCCCAAGCATTCGATACGTCTCGGCCCAATAGAAGGAATTCCTGTTTTCACTTTCTTCTACCTAAACCAGAATTTCACTTCTTCTTCTCCTTTTTAGTTCAAGTTTTAAAATTATTTACATGCTGTTTGTAGATCGCATTGTGTGAGCTCGACTTTATTTGTGTTTGGTTCTTCTAGCAAATAGGATACGTTAGCACTTAGCACCAAACACGTGTACAAGGAGGAGTTACGAGGTGAAGCCCTCAATCGGAAGACCAGAGAACGAGTGTGTGGGATAGTAGGCAAGTCACATTTACTTGTTTGTTCATGCATGCTGATCCTACATGCCACGTATGATAAATATTTACTTGATTAGTTATTTTTTTCTTGCATGCTATTTAATTATCATTCTATTTTTAAATGGCATGCAAATTAGTTAATACCTACCGCCAATAAGCCATGTTGCATCTGCTGGACTGTTTACCTTGAAATCCTAGGAATACTATCACATACGGGTAGTTAGGAATAATATCTTTCACCAATAAGCCAAATTGGTCTAAAAAGTGCTAGATAATAGATACAACCTCTATTCACCAATATAAAACATTTTGAAAAAAACTAAATTAGGTTTCAAAAAGGTATTATATACTTCCTCCGTCCCATTAAAAGTGTCTTACATTTATTAAAATTTGAATGTATCTAAACAATATCTAGTATATTCAAATTTTGATAAATCAAGACAAGTTTCAGACTATATTAGTGAAAGAGGAAGTACTCTCTCCGTCCTCAAATGCGTGTACTTCTAGGTTCAAAATTTGTCCAAAAAAAAAATATACGTCTACATTTTTTTTGAAGAATCAACGGGGGGCGATCGCCCACCTGAACTCAGTTTTCATTAATTAAGGGGGGTTACAAGGGGTGCGACGCCAGGGGGCGTAAGCCAACAATCCTGGGTCGGGGAGCGGCATACCGTGCTCAATACGAAGGGGAGCCAGCTAGAGGAGGGGTACAAGTGTTTAAGGGGCTAAGAGGCAGATCCACACCAGGCTAGCAGGGGAGTCGTGTCGACACTAGAGGGGGCGCGGACGACCCACAGGCGGAGGTGGTCGGCTACCATATCCAACACGCGCAGGGTAGACATAAGATCCGCGTCGAAGACCATTCTATTGCGGGATTTCCAGATGGACCACAACAAGGCAAGGATGGCGGTGTTACGCGCTTTCGGGTGCATGGGGGCAAGTCTTCGGAGAGAGCATCGAGGAGGCCCAACACGTCATCATCGGCCCGGGGGCGCCCGAGGGAGAGATGATATTCCACAAGGGGCGGAGGCGGGGGCAGCCAACGAACAGGTGCGAGATGTCTTCAGGCTGGCCGGGGCAGAAGGGGCAATCCGTGGAGGGCACACATCCGAGACGATGCAGCAGCGCACGCGTCCTTGTTTTCTGGAGGCGCATGATCCAGAAGAACACTTTCACCTTGAGGGGCGCGAAGCAGTCCCAGTTGACGTCCTGGCCCGGGACGATACAACCGGAGGAGTGAAGAGCTCGGTAGACACACCCTGTGGAGAAGTCAACAGATGGACCGAGGGCGACGGAACGGACGTCCGATGACGCCGCGAGGGAGATCCGAGAGAGGCAAGCATGTACAAACTCCATCTCCCCCGAGGCTGCCGCAGACACCCGGTGGACGAGCGGGATCTCCACGGTTTCCGCTTTCAAGGGCATCAGTGACGGTGGCGAGGGGGCGGAGACAGTGCGAGAAAGCTGCGGGGAGAGCCGCCGACAGGGGTCCCAGCTAGGTCCAAGCGTCATGCCAGAGCGACGTGGAGCGCCCGTCACGAGGCTCGACTCTCGTAATGGAGCGGTACAGCGGGATAAGCGACTGGAAGCATTTCCAAGCGGGGGTGGCCGCCTGAGGGTGTTCACCAAGATAACTGCGCTTTATCCATCTGGTCCACGGAGACTCCCGCCCCGAGAATAGCCTATGGACCGCTTTCAGCAGGAGGCACCTATTTTGAAGTCCAAGGTCAACAACTCCAAGCCCTCCTTCGGATCTCAGCCGGCACACATAGTCCCAGGCGACCTGGCAATCGCCACCGGAACATTTCTCTTTTGCATTCCAGAACATCGATCTTTGGGGCCTGTCCATCTTCGCGAGCGTCCCTTTAGGGATCGGCAAAACAGACATGGCAAACGACGGGAGAGCGGACAACACCGCAGTAGTGAGAGTGAGACGCCCGCCGATGGGAAGCAGGGATGTCCGCCAACCTGCAATGCGTTTGGAGATCTTAACAGACAAGAATTCCAGAGCGGCGGCAGGGAGCTTGCAGTCCGAGAGCGGCAGACCAAGGTATGTCTGAGGGAAGGACGAGACGGGGCTGCTGGCGGAGCTATTTCTACGGCAGCCCCCCCCCCAGCCCATGAAGTTAGCGTAGGAACTACATGAAATGGCTCATTTGCCCCCCCTATGATGGGCCCAAATCGCACACACCCTAAAGGTTCAGCTCAAGCTCCACCACTCCTACCAATGCAGTTAATTAATGCAACTAGCTCCTCGTAATCACTCTTCAACTCCATCCTTCAATAATGGGCGGATTGTAGCTTGTAGGAGTACTGATGTTACATCACTTTCATCTATACTCCATTGTGTTGAATGTTTCATTTAAGATGAGTGTTCGATAATCTGATCAGCTAAGCTACTTGGGTGTTTAATGTCGATCGTCCTGAAGTCATACTCCCCTCGTGTGTGTCGTGGAACGGTTCACACACGCAAACACAGGCTCCAGCCCGATCGATCGGTCTGAGTCTATATACTTATATATATGCTCGCTTTAACTAGCTAACCCCACATGCATGTACCAATGCAAGAATCTTTGTAACTCACTAACTCACATACATGCACCTTGTGGTATGACTAGTCGGCTACGTGCTAGTTCTCGCTACAACTCAAGGAAAATGGTCAATCAGCTAGGTTTGTAAAACAGCAAGATAGTTTGATTGTTAATCGAGCAAGTGCGACGGGTATATGTAGTGCACATATACTTTGTCATGCAGGGCGGCCAAAGGAGCAGTAGTGCTGCCCGACACCGGCGTCCGGTTGTATGCATCCACTCATGCTCCAAGCTGAGCTGAGTCGGCAACTTAGAGCATCTCGCTGATCCCATAAAATTTTGAAAAGTATATGGCCTCTTATATCTTTTAACTCCTCAAATTCTAGCCGGTCACTTTAACTTGAATCCTCAGAAATATTGAACACAAATTCATGCAAATTTATTTGATTCAAACTAGTCTATCAAACTCGATTCAAACTACTAGCATAAACTATATTTACAAACAAAATCTAAACTCAAATTGAATAAAACTAAACAAACTAGTCGGTGTTGGTGAACTTGGCTAGCGTCTTCTCCCATTCACTACCGGAAATCGTATTTGTGCCGAGTATTATGGTCTCTGCCGAGTGTTAAATCACCGGGCACTGGGCAAAGAGGACCTTTGCCGAGTGGCAAAACGGGGCACTTGGCAAACATATTTATGTCGGGTGGGCACACTCGGTACAGGAGGAAGGCACTGCAAATACTGGAAAGTACACTTGGTAAAAAAATGGGGTCTTTGGCTCTTTGCCGAGTGTCAAAAGTGTGACGCTCCGCCAAGTGGCGTGTGGCTATTTTGGAACGCGTGTGACGGGGGGGGTCTACTTTGCCGAGTGCCAAACATCTTGGCAGCAACCTCATCAGTCTTAGTTTTAATCCTTTTGAGTAAAGACTCAACAATTTTAGTCTGCATATGAATAGCAACAGTCATCAGTGATATTGAATGATTGTATGAAACAGACTGAACATGATACAACACATATATAGTACCGTAGTAGGCTTCGCATAAACACATTGCCAGCACTAATAAATGACACGTTCGAACTTCTGATAAGCTTGTACTGGCATGCCATCAAGCAGAAAATAATATAAGAATCAGACTACATGGTAAGTGGGTTAAAAAAATTACCCCCGTCGGAACTCGGAAGTGGCCTTATGCTTCTTTGGTTGCAGGTCAGTCACTGTCGGAGCTAAGGTCCATGAAAAAATATTTCTCGTCGATGTCTGAGCTAAGGTCCATGACCGACACACCAGATGTCCCGGCTCCGTGGCGGGCGTTTACATCATCTCCATCCTTCCCCGGCTCCATTTTGGAACAAACCAAGCTCGGTGGTCGCCGCAGGCAACGCTGGCGACGGTGCAGTGCCTTCGGGGTTGAGTGTCGGCGCAGGGTGCAGGACCAAATTTATCCTCATAATTTTTATCAAAAAGGGATCCCTTACAATAACAGAGCACAACCAACACATGAAGTAGGCGACACGGCTCGCGGCCGTTTGCGCGTGTGACGACTGACGAATACAAACTGGTCCGTGCGCGCGGTGCAGTTGGTGAGCGTGCATGCATGCAGTTGTTGGGCTTGGGCACACGTACGTCAACCAAAAATCTTCCCGCGCGCGCGTCCTGGAAATGGTCGCCTCGATCTCGCTAAGTACAAATGTATACAATGCTACCCGCTTTTCCTTTCTGAAGACGGACCGAAATAAGAAGAAGCTTCTGATTTCATGCTACTCTGCAAGTTGCAAGAAAAGAATTAAAAAACAGTTTACACGAGTTTTAATGGAGAAGACACCAACAGCTCTACGTGCAAGTTGCAAGCACGCGGCAGTCTTCTTCGCGAGACATAGTTGAATGTCTTAGGGTCACTTTTTTTGGGCTTATGCTTATGAAGAAGCAGGTTTATGGATTTCGGTGGGAAGAAACTCCGGTAGGGAGAAGCTCGTAGAAACTGTTCTTCCACTTCTTTTGAGCTTATGTAATCTGGACATGTTTGTTGCGTAATGTTGGCAGTACCCTGAATTTGATTAAGTTTAAATATCTTCTTCATGTTTCTTGGAGGTGCCCTCTTGGAATTCTGGAACATAGTATATTCTAAATTTTCTTATATTCTAATACATTTGATTATCATCTTACAGTGCTAATACAGTAGAAATTTCCACTAGCAATCCCACAATCTAACGGTGCTAATACAAATGATCATTTACTTGGGCTTGCACATCGCATCTCCCACCTCACATAGTGGTATTTGTGTTTAGGCCCATTGGCTTCCCAGTAAAACCGTGATTGTTGTTTGTTCATAATCCGATGAACTCCATATTCTAACATACACATGTACATGGCATGTAGGGGAAGATTGGAAAGGCATGGATTGATAAGGGTAAGTCTTGCCACGGAGGACATGAACTTAACCATCCAAGGGTCTGCTCTTTTTGCCACCTTAACCATCACAGGATCCCAATCCAATGTGGTAATGGCACTCTCCAATCGGCAGACCCAGGTGTGTGAAAATGGAAGGATCCATGTTTCCATGTGTGTGTTCAAAGCAAAGAAGAAGTAATAAAGCTATATCGAACCACAATGTATCGCTTAGCTAGTAATCATAGTTCTGCTCAGTTCTTCCATGAATGTTCTGACTATTTAAAAGTTGATGAGAGCATCATGTGTTATGATATGAGAAATAACTGTGTGCTATGCTTCCCGAAAAAGGGAAAATTGATCTCCTATGACCTATGCTATGCTAGTGTAGCCCGATATGACCTTCTGGTTTCCAATTCAGCGTTTTCACGTAAAAATGCTAAACTAAATATCTCTGTTCAGTGAACTCAGAAACGAGATGCTGCTAGTACTTCTGAAAGAAATCATGTATTTTTTTTTTTGCTCAGTTGATTAAAAAAATATCAGGCTAGATAGCCTATTTGTACCGCCAGAAAGTTTAGTGCATGATTTATGATTTCCTTTAAGTGGAACGCTCATCTTTTTGTACCAACTAACAGGCTAAGTGAAACCTAATATTAATGGCTCAAATAAGCAAAAAAAATCTATTGATGCAGAGGCTGGGACAATGCTTCCATATCTTAAAAAAATAAGCAAAAAAGAAAAGTGAACTATATATCTCAGAATCCAGATGACCCATCACCCAACAACATTTAGGTTAAATAATATCATGACATAGATTAGCTAGTTCCAATTAGAACAAGAAGAAGGGACTATTGTGGGTGATGATAATTTGAAATTATACATCACTGAATATTATAAGAAACTTCTTGGACCTCCTGATGATAACAATTTCGAAATGATGGAAACTCGTACTGATGATATTCCCAAAATTTCTGAAGAGGAGAATCCCCTCCTAATTGCTGATTTTTCTGAGGAAGAAGTGTTTGACGCCATATCTCAAATGGAACACAACAAATCGCCGGGGTCAGATGGGTTTCCCGCAGAATTTTATCAAAGATTTTGGGATGTCATAAAAAAAACCTTATGGCTATGTCTGGTCACTTTCAGGCGGGTAGTTTTCCTTTTTTCAAGTTAAATTTTGGGATTATTAATCTATTACGTAAAAAATAAAATGCGGTGCAAATTCAACAATACAGGCCTATATGTTTGCTTAATGTCAGTTTCAAAATCTTCACTAAAGTTTCCACTAATCGGGTTTCGGTAGTGGTTCAAAAAATAGTAAAACCTACTCAGACGACCTTTATGCCTGGTAGACATATTTTTGGAAGGGTTTGTTGTTTTGCATGAGATAATCCATGAATTACATCGTAAAAAGATGGATGAGGTTCTCTTTAAAATTGATTTCGAGAAGGCATATGACAAGGTAAAGTTGTCTTTCCTTCAACAAGTATTGCGGATGAAGGGTTTTAACCCAGTTTGGTGTGATCGTATTAAAAACTTTGTGCGGGGGGCGGGGGGGGGGGGAGTGTTGGGATTAAGGTTAATGATGACGTTGGTCATAATTTCCAAACAAAAAAGGGTCTGAGGCAGGGAGATCCTCTATCTCCTATTTTATTTAATATAATAGCTGATATGTTAGCTATTTTAATTATGTGGGCTAAGGAAGCTGGTCATGTGGGTAGTCTTATTCCCCATTTGGTAGAGGGGGGGGGGGGTGTCGGTTTTGCAGTATGCAGATGATACTATTATTTTTATGGAGCATGACCTAGAAAAAGCGGTTAATATGAAACTTATCTTGTGCATCTTTGAGCAGCTATCGGGGTTAAAGATAAATTTCCATAAGAGCGAATTATTCTGTTTTGGTAAAGCATCGGAAATGGAACACAAATATAAAGAAATATTTGGGTGTGCATCTGGTTCTTTGTCGATCAGATATCTTGGAATCCCAATTCATCACCGTATGCTCCGTAATTTAGAATGTAATCCGGTGGAAAATAGATTTGCGGCAAAGTTAGGTTGTTGGAGGGGAAAAATGCTATCGTATGGAGATCGCCTCACCCTTATCAACTTAGTTCTTACTAGTCTACCCATGTTTATGCTATCCTTCTTGGAGATTCCGATAGGAGTAAGAAAGAGACTTGATTTTTATCGATCTCGCTTCTTTTGGCAATCAGATGAGCATAAGAAGAAATATAGATTGTCTCGTTGGAATATAATTTGTAGACCCAAGGATCAAGGGGGTTTAGGTATTGAAGTTCTTGAACTAAAAAAAAATGTTTGCTAATTAAATGGCTTTTCAAATTAATAATTGAGGAGGGAGTGTGGCAACAGTTGTTACATAATAAGTATCTCAAACATAAGACTTTAGCCCAGGTTGAGGAGAAACCAACTGATTCTCCATTTTGAAAGGGATTAATGCGAATTAAAACTGATTTTTTTAAGAGGGGCAAATTCTAGGTAGGGGATGGGTCGAGGATTAGGTTTTGGGAAGATATATGGTTGGTTGACGTGCCGTTAGCGCAACAATATCCGTCTTTGTATAATATTTTCCAAAGAAAAAATGTATTTGTATCTACGGTTTTGAGGCAAGTGCCTATTAACATTGGTTTTAGGAGATCTCTAAATGAACATAAGTGGAATCGGTGGCTGCATCTATGTGAGCGTTTAATGTTGGTGCATCTAACTAATGAAACTGATAAGTTTATCTAGAACTTAACAATGTCGGGTGTGTTCTCAGTTAAATCTATGTACTTGGATCTTATGAACGGTCATTCTAGATTTTTGCGTAAGTACCTTTAGAAGATCAAAATACCGCTTAAGATAAAAAAAAATTATGTGGTTCCTTAGTAATAAGGTTTTGTTAACTAAGGATAATTTGATAAAGAGAAACTGGACAGGTTGTCAAAATTGTTGTTTTTGTGATGAGAATGAGAATATTGACCATTTTTTTATTTTCTATCTGTTCGCAAAACTAATTTGGAGGATGATTTTCTTCTCTTATAACATACCTCCTCCATCCAATATTACTAATATGTTCGGTAATTGGTTGAATGGAGTGGATAAGAAAGATAAGGAACGTATTGGTGTTTCTGCAATTTGTTGGTCAATATGGACTAATAGAAATGATATTGTGTTTAATAAACAGAAGGGAACCAATTTTTTGCAGGTTATTCTTCGTGCGGTGCATTGGATACAGGAATGGGCATACCTACTTCCGGAGGAGCAGCGGAATATTATGGCTACTGGATGCAACCATCTAGTGACGGTCACACGGGATTGTTATTTCCATGCTACTGGATGGCGGCATATTAGAAGAATTGAAGATGGATAGTTTTTGTGTACTTTTCATCTTTGTTTGGTTGGTCTTTGTCGCGACCTTGGACTATGCATGATTGTAATAAGTACACACTTTGAACATCTTTTAAATAAATGAAATGGTTGTGTGCACCGATTGATGCAGAGGCCGGGGCTATGCTCCCATGTCGAGAAAAAAAGATTAGCTAGTTCCCATGGAGAGAATCATCTGCAATGATAGTAGCAGTATGGCACCCATTTGAATAATTAATTGAGCATTCTGGTATTATTTGGTCAAAAACATACAACAGACATGAGGAGAGAATACATAGTATAAAATGGGGAGCAAATTAGCTGAAATGGTCATGTCAAACACTTGCAACTTGCTGAAATGATTATCTAAGGTCAAATTTGAACAATTCTAATATTGTATTAATTAGAAGATACACAGGTTTCTTGTGTAAATCAAGCCCGGCAAACGATGTTCAACTGATGCAGATCTGAATCGGTACTGGATAACGACATACTGTTGAAGACTATCCGCAAAAGAACATATAGTTGAAGGGGAAAAAGTGATCACAAATCATAGGCAGAGTGATATAAAAAGGCATAGCAAATCATTAGGGAAAACGAGTTAGCATCTCATCTCACCAACGGGGCGATTCGATCAGATAACCTGACGTGCCACCTGATGCCGCTGCCGGCCGGCGACGACGACGAACAGCAGAAGCGGCAAGCAGCAGGTCACGTCAGAATCCGATGCGGAACAGGGGTCGTGACTTTGAGGTTCCCGCGGCATGCACACACGAAAACCGCATGCAAAATCACGGTAGATTACGAGCGAAATCGCAGTGATCAAGAGCAAATAACACAATTAGGACGGTTGACCCGCTAGCTTGCACTGCGACATCATGCAAAATGATTGAAGCAGTCACCATCTGGAACAGGGATAGTAGTACATAGGTCTAACAGACAGGATATTGTGCTCTTTTTAGTTTATGGTTTGTGCTAGATGTTCCCCTTGTTTGGATCTCTATTTTAGTTCTTTGTTTACGCTCTGATCGAGCAGGACGGCTACTGCCGGACGATGGTTTTTTTTTTTAACAAGCGGACGATGGTTTGGGTTCATGATACTAGAGAATGGCTGATGTGCCTGCTGACGTGGTCCCACGCGGTATCACTAAACTCTACTCGTTTTCTTTGGTTTATCTTTCTGAGTTTCAGTACAACAACTATAGTTCCTACCCCTTCTTATTTTGTGGAGTTCTTGTAGGGTCGATGCTCATCATGACAGATAACTAGGGACTCCTGTAATTCTAGATAGGTCTTCGAACATATATAAGCTACATCAAAGAGGAACGTTAACACGAATTTGGTGGACATGGGTACACGTGATTCTCTATGAACAGTAAAAATCAGAAAAGAATACTAAAAAATATAGCATAAATCATGCGTGTGGAGAATGTATGGAGGTATGTGCAAGTCAGGTTTGAAACTAAAATACGAAAGTATCTAACTTCTGTGAAAGACAAAAAAAAAAATCAAGTAACAATACATGAACCTTATAATGCAAACAAATACAAAGTTCTATTTTCTGTTTTTCTATGTAGGCCACAGGGAACATATTTTTTTTAAAAATTTGCACAAGTATTAAGGCAATATGTAAGTGTTATTTCAAATTTTTTGGAACTTTGAAATGGAATTTTGAGATTATTTGAAAATCAGGTCCACCGGACCGATTTTCTCTTGGGTATTTTCGGTTACAAACCGTGCAAAACAGATTGAGGCATTTCCGCAATGTTTTTTTTTTTGACAATGTTGGATTTGATGGTAGACACAAATTCGAGTAGTGGTGAAATTTCTGTCTAGGCAAAACAAGTTCTTCATAGTCATATCCCATAACTCAATTTGAATAACTCATGCTTATTTTCGGCATGAAAATCCTAGAAGTCAAAAAGGAACTATGGCAAAAACTTTTTTCATAGGAAACTATTAGAGCATCTCCAGTCGCCGTTCTTCAAACCGTCTTCTAAAGGAATTTGGGGCACGCATCCGTTTGACATCCCAGCCGCACGTCCCAAAGCCTATTTTCATCTGACGCGGTCCAATACGGTATCCGGCGCACTGAGCCCATCCCCGCTACACACGGGACGCGTTGAGGGCGCCGGACAGAACGAAAACCCGCATCGCGAGTGGGGTGCCAGCATCGTCAGCGGCAAAAAACAGTTTCGTCCCTCCCGTCATTCCCTCTCACCATGCGACTACTCATTTACCCCTCCCGACGCTTCTTTCATTTATCCCTCCCGCCGTTCGATTGGTTTCCCTCTCCGCCACCGATCTCTCCCACCCAGACCGCCGTCGTTGCTCGTAGACATGCCGCCGAAAAACCCCAAAACAAGAAAGTTGTGGCTGGCAAGGCGGCAGGCAATCCACTGGGCAAGGCGCTCGCCAAGAAGGGGGCGAAGGCACCCTTCACGAAGCGGCGGAAGGCGCCGCCGCCGAAGACGAAGCCGGAGGGGTGCACCGGTGCACCCAGGAGGAGTGGGAATACTGCGTCCGACGTAAATCGCGATGGCAGAGCGGCGAAATCAGAGCCTTGCGGCAAAGGCGAAGAAGGAGAAAGTTGTCAATGCGATGCACGTTGATGCGTTTACCGCCGCTGCGACCGCTAGCCCGCAGAGTGGTTCGGCGAGCGGCCCGACATACATTCCGGAGTGGCCTCTCCATCGACACCAGGTTTCTTCAACAATCCCGGGAGCTCAACGCCGCGGTTCTCGCCGCATTACCGATGTCACGCCGTACGGCGGGTTCAACCCAAACGCCATGTTATCCGTGAAGTACAACGATTTTCGTCACCAAGGACATGTCAACGATTGTGTTGCCTTCGACGAGCAGGTCCGCTCGAGTTCGAGGCAGGCGCTGGCACCCCGTTCGACGGAATGTCAGAGCACGGGAAAGAGGCGGCAGAAGTCGAGGGAGGCGAGGAGGACGAGTGCGTCATGCTGGACGGGCCAGAGACGGTGTCTGCATCACCGACAGAGCACGACGAGGTCGCCATGCTGGACGGGCCAACAACGACTCAAGATGCATCGTCGACGTTGCCAAACCTCTTCTTCTACTAGTTATGTTCAGTTTGCACCATGTCTGTAATATTGATTGCGTCGACTATGGTGGCTACTTTGATCGCAACGACTATGGCGAGAACAATTCCATTTGAATGACGACGATCTTTTACTTATTTCTGCTGCAAAAATCTGTTTGGGTGGTCTTTGGGGGACACCGCTGAAAACGGAGGCGCCCCAAGAGCTGCACCACCTTGCGGCGTCCCCCGATCAGCCGATCCGACGTATTTTCAGGATACAATTTGGGAGACGTGACTGGAGATGCTCTTAAAGTAACAAAGATGGGGTGTGTCTATCACCTAAATCCTAGCAGAAGTAGACGCTAACAAAATGATGACGACCGAATAGTGAATCCAAGAAAAAGCTAGACAAGTCGTGCCTTTGTACTATTCCAAACACGAAGCATCGTTGAAGGCGACATCGTCAAAATTCGTGCAGGTCATATCATATAATTTTGGTGGTTTGCTGGTGCTGATTGGTTCGTGAAAAAACAAAAGCATATATAAGCACAAAAGCTAAAGAAGCTACAAAAGGAATAGCTTAAGCGGCCAACAAACACGGGGAATAACTAGAGCCGAAGGCATCTGCATCTTTCTCATAACTCAAAAGTTAAACAAAAGGATCATAAAGTGTACCAATACTTGGCCTAGGCAGGTCATCATTTGATTCAGCACTAGAGGAACATAAGTACATAATATAATCAAGCTCAGCGAGAAAGATATATGCCAATACCGTCACAGAGAAATGAAGTTTTATTTGTGAAAAGGTGCATATAAATGATGATATGAGACTGGGTGAGATTTCCATTAACAAAAAAAATGCAACCGTGCAAGATAAGAATGCAAAGTACTCTAGAACGGATGTTGAGGCTAAAAGTAAGAGAGTAAGAGACACGAATCAACAACCAAGTCAGCCAACACCGCAACAGCAGAGTTTTCGCACAAAACGGAAGTGTAGGACAATCGGAAGGGATGGCGTCTTACTAGTGTGCATTTCATCCATAACAAATGGAGAATACTTTATACACTCTTTTGGTACTACTACTACTAACCCTGAAGAAGATGGGTAGTGTAACTGTCACTCAATGTTGACCGTGTCTTACAGACACAAAAAGATGCCCAAAAATGGTTACAAAAGCACGAAAGCGAAAGTCAATTTGCTAGGTAGGAAAAGCCCGAATCACCCACTCCCAAAAAAGTCCCAATATGAACAAAATCGCAGCGACGGATATTGCAATACGAAGCAGTCAACCAAGCATGCATGCCAATGATCCAAAACATTTTTATAAAAAATTAAAGCAGAAAAGAAAGAGGGAAATGAACAAATTATGCACTCACCAACGAACACCCAAAGAATAATACAAAGCCCAGGAAAGGTTCCAAAGAAAGTGCCTATATAAACCAAATTAAACGCACGGGAACAGATACTAAAACACAAATCAGAAGAAAGCAAAGCAACCAACATTCCGTTGCCCTGCCATCGATCAGTCCCATTGCTGCACGGTGATGATGAGGTCGACGGCGGCAGTGTTCTTGGCGATGGTGGTCGTGGCCACGCCGCTGCTAGCCTCGTCGCAGCCGATGCCGGCGCCGCCCGCGCCGCCGACGAACAACTCGCGGCTTGAGAAGGCGTACGTGGCGCTGCAGGCGCTGAAGCGCGCCATCACGGATGACCCCAAGAACCTGACGCACAACTGGTGCGGCCCGGACGTCTGCAGCTACTACGGCGTGTACTGCGCGACGGCCCCCGACGATCCGTGCGCGCGCACCGTGGCGTCCGTGGACCTCACCCACGGCGACCTCGCCGGCACGCTGCCCGAGGAGCTGGGACTCCTCACCGACCTCGCCGTCTTCCACCTCAACTCCAACCGCTTCTGCGGCACCCTCCCCGACTCCCTCCGCTCCCTCCACCTCCTCCACGAGATTGACGTCAGCAACAACCAGCTCTCCGGCAACTTCCCCTCCCAGCTCCTCTGCCTCCCCAACGTCCAGTACGTCGACATCAGGTACGTCCCCCCTGCACTCCACCTGTACCTGCACGGCAAAGAGGTTTTATGGGTGTAACGTGTGTGATTAACAATGTCTGTCGGTCTCTGAAGGTTTAACAACTTCTGCGGCGAGGTGCCGGCAGCGGTCTTCGAGAAGAAGATAGACGCGCTGTTCATCAACAACAACCACTTCGAGTTCACACTGTCGGAGAGCTTCAGCAAATCCACGGCGTCAGTGATCGTGCTGGCCAACCTGCCGGGACTGGGGGGATGCCTGCCGAGCAGCATCGGCGACATGGCCGGGACGCTCAACGAGCTGATTCTACTCAACAGCGGCATCTCCTCCTGCATCCCGCCAGAGATCGGCAAGCTCGACAAGCTCACCGTGCTCGACCTCAGTTTCAACAACATCACCGGCACGCTGCCAGACAGCATCGGCAACATGAAGGCGCTTGAGCAGCTCAACATCGCACACAACAGGCTCTCCGGTGAGATCCCTGAGAGCATCTGCGCGCTGCCTCACCTCAAGAACTTCACCTACTCCAACAACTTCTTCTGCGGCGAGCCACACCGGTGCCTGGAGGTGCCGCACATCGACGACCGGCAGAACTGCATCGCCGGACGCCCAGACCAGCGGCCTGGCGAGCAGTGCATCGAGTTCCTGCACCAGCCGCCGGTGCACTGTGACGCGCACGGGTGTTTCGCGCCACCATCGCCGCCACCCCCGGTGTATGCGCCTCCACCGCCGGTATACTGATAAGTGGTAGTAAATGGTAATACTGGAATTTGTAACTGTTTGCTGCCTTTGGGCTGTGAGAGAGGGTAAAGTTGCACACATGTGGTACATACTGTAATATTTATTTTTCAGAGAAAAAGTAATAATGGATTGATAGATTTGCATTATAGAGCTTAACTGAAGGCAAAGAATCATTTCAGTGATCTATACGAACTCTTTCCTCATCTCAAGAAACTATTGTTTTAACAATCTAATACGTACTGTACTATACTATAATCATATAAAAATAATGTGCTTGCAGTGCAACTTCTGCAAATATTTGGTGCAGTTATTACTTGGATCTGGGATGCAGTTACATGAGGGACCATGCTATGGCACTTGAGTTCAGAATTAGGAGTTTGGACCACTGCTAAAGTGGGAAAAGAGCGAGAGAGAAATATATCACTGTTATTCTCTGTAAAGGTTAAACAGATGACTGTTTAGTTGAATCAATTAAGTTAAACGTATTATAGCAAGTACATAATATCATGCCATTTGGCAATTCAGATATCAACCATTGCCAAAAGGCTCCATTTAAAAAGAATATGTACGTCCTAGTCGAGGAATGAAGCTAGAAAAACACCGAGGGACAGAGGAGGTAGTGGAAAACATAGACTAAAAAGTAGGCAGGATTCTAGCCAAGGTACACCCAAATTATGAACAGTAATGGGACAAACGCAGTTGATAACGATTGGTCAAAGAGGAATTAATAAAAAGCAAGTACCGCTCATGGATTCCAGCTGCAAAGAGAGAATTCTTTTACTCGTTGGTTGATCAACTCACAGGTCAAGAAGCTTCTTCTACCTCGCGTCTTGGCTGGCTCCAGGCAGGCCAGGATTCCTTTATGCAATCCACTCGAACAAGACGGATTCACGGTTTCAACCTGCCCATATAAGCTTTGCACAGCTTCCCTGTCACACGCATCAACCCACGAAAAACAGTTAACTGAAGATTACGGCATACTATTTCGAAGTGTATCAGTATAATACAGCAAATCAACTAATTTCCGGAGAAGGACAAATGCAGACAGTAACCGTATGCATGGTAGCAAGAACATATCTGGTACGACTGGAGAATATATCTACAAGAATATAAAATTAATACACGAAACTTAGTGGTCATGCAGCATGGCATGCATGGCTGACCCTTTCGTCATTGACCGGTTGAGTGAATGACAGGCTGGTACAGTATATGTTAAAAAAACTGAATCCATTTGCAGATTTTTTTTACAGGAAATCTATTTGCAGATAATGGAAAAGGAGAATGAAAATGCGGCTACCATGAGGACTGAACCAGTGTTGGACCAAGTAAAAACATGCTACTTGCCGTAGAATAATTAACAAGAAAGCTGATGGAATTCTTACATCGTTGTTTAAGTCATGAAGGTACAGAAAAAATTATGTGATAATCAAATCCCTGAAGTCCTAATGCACTGTCATGTTCATACGGCAATGTCATGTTTACCAAGTTAAATGAAGCACATCAATCTAAACATATCTCAGCATGTATTAATGTTGGCTGATTTAGCAAGTATTCATTTCGTTCATTTAAACAATGTGGTCTGCTAACCTATTTATGACATAACATAGAGATGATGAAACCAAACTGATACACTATTCTGTGTTGGTAGCAGCAACATGGGGTCTGAGATCTGACTCCGTTATGACTATTCTTAGACACGTACTGGTAGGGGATGCCACGAGTTTTATTAGGACAGCACATGCAAGAAAGAGATGCATGACCAACATAAACCTTGAAGGCCCAGTCAGGTCATGAAGTGTTGATTTCATTCAATAGACGGGTAGGTTTACAAAAATGTTTTCGAATATCTCCTACTCTCCAATGGTATCAATTAGATTCAAATGAGGACAAGAAGAAAACACAAAATACCGTTGCTGGATATGTTACAGACACAATGAACTCAATCAAGTATGCGATGTGAGTGTAACAGTGGCATGCACCAATAGACTAGTAGACTACAGACCATGCCCCAGTATTAAAATCACCTGAATAGTACAAGCTACAAAGGGAACCAATCAACTCGTGCAATACCAAATTACATAGCAGATGTTACCTATAAAATGTGGCAAAAATTCTAGCATCATATAGATATATAAATATGCAGATCCGGATGGTGGTGGTACGCATGATCCGCGCCACCGTTCTCTTCCCTGGTGATCCGGCAGGAGGGACTGACGGCGTGGGGGCTGCTAGTCTTGCTTTGTTTTTGGTGGCGGTCCTCGGGTTTCTCGCAAGCGAAGATGAAGATCTAACGGAGGTCAGTTTGCCTTGATCTAGCTGAGAGATGAGTTCAAGCTCCGCGGTGAATGGAGGCATTCTTTTGCCTGAAGTTTGCTGGATCGGGTGGTATTCGGTCGCGCGCACCCATGTTTTTATTTCGACCGTTTAGTTCCGGAGGTAGCGGCGCGAAGCTCTATTCTGTGCGGATATCAAGTGACTTTTGGTCCATGGTGAAGTCAGAAGAAGGAATATCATGAAGGCCGGATTGGTGGACTGGCTAAAGGAGGTTCGAGTCTCCATGATGCTGAAGGATTTTCTTGGCGTTTCGGGCTCCACATCAGTGGTATGCATGTGGGGGCGGCAGCACATGTGAAGTTGAGTCTTACCTCTTAGGGTGAAAACCTAAGGTCTGGCCTTAACTGTTGTGCTTGGCCATGACCTTGTTGGATGCATTGTTTTAAGAGTGGGGACTATCTTCAGGGTGAAAACCTAAGACCTTTGGTCGGGCGACAACGGCGGTGGTGTATTATTCCCTTCTTGGAGGTGTCGCTCTGTATTTCAGGTGTTGTCACGGTGGTGGTTGTATTGCTGTTGCTAGGTCTAGAATGCTGTAGCGGGACTTTTATTTTTTAGTTTTCTTTACTCTTTTTTTGGTTGTGTGCATCCGTACTGCCACTAGGGTGGGGCATTGTTGCAGAGGCTGGGTGTAATTGATATCTTTTGATATTAATATATTTCCTTTATCTAACAAATGCAGATGGCACAACCATTGTAACAGATATGTGGTCAAAATTTATTAAATATGCATTTGCAGTCAGAATTTTGAACCATTTTAACCCCCAAAGGCTCCTGGAGCAGCAGTTGACTAGACACAAATTTATATTGTGGTTTCAGCGTCATGTCACCATCTTCCACTGAAAGAACGGAAACCACATGATTACGTTTACAGCTTGTTTGCACTATCCTACATGAATCCTAACAATAAGGCTATCAAGGATCAAAGGATAAACCACATTTGTAGAAAGTAGCTACTCATTTACAACCTGAGACTTCATTTTATTCCTCTCAGGCTGATGGCCATCCAGGAGGCAGAGTTGTATACTAAACAACTATTTCCTTTCCTTGGAAATATTTTGAACATTATGTACTATACTTATATTATCTGATTATTGTTCCATTTAACATATGACTGAACTACATAGCAAGATCTGCATTGCTAGCATGGATCTGGTAAGGTGGAGCAAATTATCAAGTTAATCAGTACAAAGCAACTTTATTATAAAGTAACTGTGTAAGGCAAAATATCTGATTTTCTGTTTTTTCACGTGCAAGAGTAATAGTGTTGATCAAATAATAGTAATAACATTTTAAGGTCCAGATGGCGTAGTCTTATCACTATTACACTATACATATGTTGAAATATAAACATTGGAAACTGAGTGAAAAAAAATCATGAAAGTGAACAAACTAGCATCATCAGAATAACCTGCTTGGGCTTATGGGCTTGGCATAATATATTAGTAATATGAAACCAAGATGGTAGGATAATACTTTAATTGACGGTGTACAACATCAAATGGGGATGTGAGTGATCAAAATTAGTGGGATATCCAGTAACTGACGAGTTGCAAGGTACGTACAAAATGCATTGAGTTCATGTTTTCTCGGGTTTTCACGGAATCGGGTATCCCTGAACCCAAACCCCATACCATGACCCGGATGAACTGGATTTGCAAAAATGCTTCTAACTACAAAAGAAATGTACTTAATCCAACAGTAATGGAGTCAGCTTAAAGTTAGGGAAGTGGATGTACAACCCAGCCACCCAGGTTCAAGTATCCAGGAACGCGAATTTGGGTTCTTATTATTTAAAATACAAAATAACTGTAGAGGCTTCCCCTACCGTATTCCTTTCAAAAAAAAATGGAGTCAGCTTAGCACATACCATGATTATCAAATTAATTACACAGATTTACAAGCTAAAAATATGATTTACTCGCAAGAAACAAATAGCAACTAGACAGTGTTCTTTTTTACAACAAGGCAAATGTTACACATCTTTCCATTGAGAAGAGGAAATTAACAGTTGGGCACAACCAAGTTCCATTGAGAAGAGGAAATAAACAGTTAGCACAACCAAGTTCAAGTGCCACTGAAACGGTATATAGGAACAAAGAGAACAAGTGAACGGAAAGAAACTACCAGGGATTATTACAGCTATTGTAGAACTCCAAATTGCATACAGGCTCCCATGTTAGCTATCACTTACATTGATGCTAAGAAACTGTACTGCAATCTTCCTGTAGACTCCTATATCACTCACACAACTTCTTACCAGAATCTTCGTGTACCTATAACAAATAATGTTCTGCGAGGATCATGGTAAAGCATTCAATCCAGACAGAAAGTATAGTATTTGGCTACGGGTATGACTAAACAGTACATATCGAGTAACAAACTTGGGTTAGTTATTATTGTTGAGTGCTATCAGCCCTTGCAAAAGTCTCCAATTATCAGCTAGTTTTGCATGCATATACAATTTGATCATACCTGAATAGATACAGGAAGGATAAAGCATCGGTGTACAACAATGGTCTTCCTAAAATCTACCAGTAGTCTCCACAAGAACAGAGCCCATCCTCAAAGTGGTGGAAACGATTTAGATCTCTGAGTATGATCCGCCTATTAAAGAGCGTCGAGACAAGCTTTGCCATCGAATGACAATCTGGACATACACGAAGGTTCTTGACAACACGGAGAGTAGTTCCTGGAGATGTATTTAAAATCCCGAAAGAAATTGCCAGCTTCTCACTATGGTATCTTAGGCTTGTGGCCTTCTCCTCCTCACCCATTTCAACATGAAAGACATGAGAGGTATTAGGGACATAACCAACAAGTTTAAGCTGGTCAATCACTTGGTCAACCATTCGACGTGCATCTTGTGATTGTGGGTGTCTTCCATCTCCTGCGAAGAACTCATGAACCCTATTATCTATCTCAATTGAGCTGCAGCCTGGCACCTTTACCACCCCCTTTTCATTCATCAGCTTCCTTACCTTGTTCATCTCTTCCCATTCACCAGTGTTAGCGCACAAATTCGAGAATATTACATAGTCTCCACCATGAGTATCATCCAGCTCAAGAATCCTCTCGAAGACACGCCTTCCGAGATCAACATCTCCACGGCCTCCACATGCCGAAAGCAACGTCCTCCATAAGATGGCGGTGGGCTTTATGGGCAGCTCATCAATAAACTTGTAAGCCCTTTCAAGCTGACCCGATCGAGCTAGCAAATCAGTCACACAACCGTAGTGCTTTATCCCAGGAACGATCCCGTACTCTCTCATGCTGTCGAAGTATTGGAGCCCTTCGGTCACCATGCCAGAATGGCTACAGGCATAGAGCACACCTATGAATGTAACATCGTCAGGTTTTATCCCCTGCTTCTTCATCTCTTCGAACAGCGAAATGGCCTCCCTGCCGTAGCTGTGGTTAGCATACGCCACGATCATCACGGACCATGCTTGCCTATCTCTTGATTCCATCCCCTCGAACACGCTGATGGCGTCCTCCAAGCTCCCACACTTCCCATACATGTCGATCAGCGCAGTGTTGACCTTCACGAGTGAATCAAGCCCTACCTTCTTCACATACTCATGGATCCACCTCCCCAGCTCCAGCGCTCCCAGCAATGCGCACGCCGAGAGCACGCTGATCAGCGTCACGGACGTCGGCTTGAGCCCCTTGGCCTGCATCTCCCGGAACAGCACCAGCGCCTCCCCAGGGCGGCTGCTCCTGACGGCCGCGGTGATCATCGCGTTGTACGAGACCACGCAGTCCCCGCCCACGACGCTGCCGAACATCGCGCGCGCGGCCCGCACGTCCCCGCACTCGGCGTACATGCTGATGAGCGTGGGCAGGACGTACGCGTGCCCCGCGGCGCCGGCCTTGACCGCCACGCCGTGCGCCTGCCGGCCCTCCTCCGCGGCCCGCGCGGCCGCGCACGCCTTGAGCAGCGACACGAAGGTGTAGGTGTCCGGCGCGACGCCCTCCTCCAGCATCCGCACGAACACCCGCGCCGCGTCCGGGAAGGCGGCCGCGGAGCGCGCGTAGCCGCGCAGCAGCGTGTTGTACCAGACGGCGTCGCCCGGGGTGGGGATTCTGTCGAACACCTGGCGCGCGTACGCGAGGTGGGCCGGCGCCGTGCCCTGGTCGGTGCAGAGCGTGAGGAGCCTGGTGACGAAGGCCGGGTGCGCGCCGAGGCCGGACTTGACGGTGGCGGCGTGGAGCTGGGCGAGCGCCCGGAGGGTCGTGCACTGCGGGAGGTAGGGGAGGAGCGGGTGCGGCGGCGGGGTCTTGGATTTGGCGGGAAGGAGAGGGGTCGGCGTGGCGGTCAGAGGCGAGGACGACGACATGGCCGTCGCGCGTGTTACCTATCCTCTGCTGGCGAGTGAGGGGCGAGAGAAGCCAGTGGATCGTCTCCTCGTCATCCGGCCAAGATTACACGGCGTTGGATGCGGCTTGTGCTTACACGTGGGCCCAACGGGTCAGTGACTCGGAGTACGATAAATGAAGCAAAAAAAATGCGATAAATGAAAAGAAACACCATACCATGCAAAAAAAAGCGACCGACACCGTGTCTCTCTGACGAGCGGGCCACGCAGCCAAAATCCGACGTGGCGCGAGGCGCCGGCGCGCCTATTTCGCGCCCTCTGCGTAGGAGCCTACACTAGGTTACCGGCGATTTTATTGGGCTCGAAACCGTGTCAACTCTTTATTGCGCGCGCTAGTGTGAGCCTAGTTTTACGCCGGACGCAAATGACTGTTGGGGGCGCAATTAGGCTCTCCGGTGGAGATGCTCTAATAAACAACGCGCAAAATAACTAGCCACTGCTTTTGAAACCGAAAGCCCTGTTTTTTCGTGAGGGAGATCTTTAGTGGTTCCGGACTTCCGGTCACTATAGGCTGAGCTATTTGACCATCTTTAGCTTGGTTTTTCGATTTTAAAAACGATTTACATGCAAAGTTGACGAGAAACGGGAGCATTAGCAATGGTTTTGGAGGCAAAAAGTAAATATATTGATAGACTATCGATTGTTTGCTTAATTTTAACCATCGGTCACTCTCAATCTCTCGTATATATTACTATATGAGACGATTGAACTTCCTATAGAGGTTTAAGTCTCCTCTTCATGTTGCAAAGTTGGTTTTCTAATCGAAAACAAAACCAAACTAAGGCGGACTCTCCTCCAACAGAGGCCGGGGATGAGGAAAAGAGAGGAGGAGGACAAGAATGGCCGGGTTCTCTAACCAGTGGGCCCCACTAGTGGGGCTCTAGGCTTTGTATAAGAAAGCAGAATTGAGGGAGCGGAGGGGGCTAATTTGAAAAAAGAATACACCGCTGAAGACCAATTAACTTAGTGCCACACCAGCAAATACGGGGTTCTAGGAGCACAAGTGACCATCTATGACATAGGCCCCTATATTTGGTGACTTTAAATCGGGTATAACCATGGACGATGACCTAGGTGCACAATGAGGTTTAGTCACAAGTTTAGTGACCATGGTCCTATTTTATTCCTATTCAAATACATTGTCTCAAGTTTATTGTAAACCTGAGGACTCCCATGTATGATACTGTCCTTGCCACTGGCGTCCGCCGCAAGTCTAGCAGCGTCATCCAGACGGTGGTGGGAAGGTGGGGAAAAGGGAAAGGGGTGTGGACACAGCGGCTGGGGAGATTCCCTGTGCCGCAGAGGGATGATGCGAGGGATGCAAGACAATCTAGAAGAATGAGTTGAATTCTTCGAAAATTTTCCAAGAGAAAAGACTTAAATCAATCAGAAATTTATTCTTTCAAACACAATTTTGCTCCTTCTATTTCTGGCTTGTATCTGACACGTAGTGTTGACAACTTATTTGGCAACCTATTACATGGTGTCAATAACAAGCTTAGGATTCTTATAAGGGTGATAGAGTTTGCCATTATTTGGTCGTTTTGGTTATCTGGAAGTGACAATCGGTTTCGATCATAAGATTTTTTTTTCTCATGTAGGTTATATCTCGATCTACCACTTTACTCTGTTTATAGTCGTTTCTAAAACGCGTGCAATCAAGATATAATATAAAGACGTCCACACAATTAGAGAACACTGTGATCCTTATCCAACGTGGATGATAACATGATCTTTGTGTTGGACCTCCATCACCAAGGCGATCTACAGTTTCTTTGATGGTTATCAGTTTTTCGTCTTTTCTTTCTCTTTTTGGTAGACTTGTTCGTAGTTATGAAGTGATTGGATGTAGTGATTAATTTTTTAAAAATAATAAAACACATATTGCCGAAAAGATGATACTACTATTATATTAAAAGGATCATGTAACTTTTAAGACTACTCATAGTGGGAGTAACATAGCTAGTAACATCACACATATCAAGGCATTTTGATGACATGGCATACTAATAAATGAAGAAAGAGAGTGAGGTGGTAACTAGCATGTTCCATCACAAGCAATATGAGTCTACAACATAATTAATAATACATTGCATGACACCACATCTAAGTTACTACCCACTATGAAAGTAGTAACTTAGACTAGTAACATAACAAGTTACTCTCCACTATGAGCAGCCTAACGCGCAATCAAACAAGAAAGAAAAAAAAAATCGTGAATCAAATCGTACCCCACGAGTTACACAAGGAGCAGAGCAAAAAGAAAAAAGGTCAATGCAGGTAGATGAGATACGTACAAAAGAACAAGGCTTGGTCTCGACCGGGTCTGCAGTGACGTACAGAAAGGCATGGAAATCTAGACCCAAAGGTCGTCGTCGGCAGGAGGGAGCAACCGAACCCACATCAATCTGTTCTGCGCGCGTGATTTGGATAGAGATAGATTAATGAATAATGATCCGATAGACGGTACACGGCCCGAGCCGATCGAAGCCAGCCGAGCCGGTGCACGGTCGACGGTGCGCATGTTCCACTTCCACCGTTCCACGAGGTGACGAGCCTGATGAGAAGGTGGCCTACGCGAAGCCGGTGACAACCCTCTCGTTTGACTCGGCAGCTAGCGTTCGTTCGGTCGTTCACGCGCGAGCGGTGCCATGCCATGCTGCCACCAATATCAGGGCTGGCTGAGTGGTTGGGCCGGAGCGGTGCGAGGACTGCTCTACCCATACTCTAATTTTCATGGAGACTCAACTCAAGCAATGTGCAAGGAAGATCTTTCAGAAACGAATACAATGTTTAAGGAAGACGAACGATGCACATCACGAAAACGGATAGGTCTAAAATTTAAAATTTAAAAAGCTTGCCGTGGTAGTAACAAAACGATTCTCTATGAAAGCATGTACCGTTCATATGTCCGTTCACGGTTCATCCTCTCACATCGTGTCTAATGACGATGAGGGTGATTGGTCAATAGGTTCACTGTCGCATGATCTAGCTACGGACGCCGGCTCACTTGTGGGTGAGGTGGCAACGAAACAACGATCGAGCCACCGCGGTGGTTCCTATTGAAAAGACTATCTCGCGATGCAAATCTAGATCACATAACTTGCATACACACTTGTGTTTAGCGTAACGAAGAAACTCTCACGCTTACACTGAAACTCTCGGGCTTATATTTTGCAGCAACATCGAGCACACCCACAGCTTCTATTAGTCATTTCTTTGTCTATTCAATATGTCACCCCGTCTGAAGAGAAGATCGTCGAAAAGAATGGAGAGTTTCGTGGAGCTCAAGACTAGAAACATAACCGTTTGATGTGCACTAGGAAAGAGGCCCTCGATCAGGGCATGCCTTGAAGAAAGGAGAATCCTAGTGTACACTGGTGGAGCTTACTGCAACTCGGGGGCAACCCCCTCCCCCCCCCCCCCCAACTTTGTGCAAAGTTGTGAAGAATTTTTTAGGGAGGTTTTAAATGGAGAAATATTAGTATTTCACCACCCTCCCTCAAACACTGGCATTTTATCTTTAATCCTTCTCTTTCCCACTATACTCTCCCACCAAGTATGCCTTGAGCCTTTTCTTTGTAATCTGTCACGCCGTCTAAAGAGAAGATCGTCGAAAATAATGGAGAGTTTCATGGAGCTCGAGAGCAGAAACATGACTATTTGATGTGCAATGGGAAAGAGGCCCTCCAGTGAAAACTTGGAGTGCCACAACCTGATTACGCCGGACCAATTAAAATCTAAAAAAATTGGCAATAGTTGGATGATATAATCTCATATGTTCCTATAGAATCCCACATTCTTGTGTAAATTTAAAGCATCCCTCCGTACTAGTGGATAGATGAAAAAAAATTCGAGGGGATTGAGTTTTTTTTTTCCAGAAAACGCAAAGGACCTTCACGCTTTGGTTACAAGTCTCCTAAGAGATGGTCTTACATAAAAAAGGAGAATCCTACTGTACACTGGCGGAGCTTAGTGCAACTAGGGGGGCACCGCCCCCCAGCTTTGTGCAAAGTTGTGAAGAATTTTTAGGGAGGATTTAGATGGAGAAATATTAGTATTTCACCGCCCCCCAAAAACGATGGCATTTTATATTTCACCCCCTGATTTTTGGTGAAGCTTCGCCACTACTAGTGTACATCCCAACTCATCAATAACGCGAGTTTCAGACCAAGAGCTCTGGATTGTGCCCACAAGGCGGCTTCCTCCTTGATCTTGTCTTGATCAACAGGTTTTGGGTTGATGGTTGTGCTTGTCGAAAACACAGTCATCCCCATGCCTCCATAGTCCATATCATCTAGGGCAGTATCAACGTGGCAGTTGCAAGCCCATTGCGAAGTGGTTTTGGCGTTGCCGGTTGGATATCAGCTAGCCAGTTAGTGATGCATCATCGTTGTCCGAGGTCATCCGTAGCCGTGAGAGCGCCTCATGCTAGACTTGCTTGGCGAAGAGGCACTCGATCAGTAGGTGTCGCATGGTCTCTGGATGTTGATCGCAGAGCAAGCATATCAGGTGGAGTTGGAGTCCACGCCTTGCGCACCGTTCCACAGTCCATCAACGATCCATCGATAATAAGAATTTTACCTTGTGTGCCGCCCAGGATTTGCCAGATTGAGTTTGGGTGAAAAAAAGAGTTTCATCGAATTCACTCCTTGTAATTACACCCTAGTAAGCAAGTCCTAATTAAATTTGCATAATTCCAAACAAATTTTGAAAAGAATTCCCTATATATCGAAAAATGAATTCTTCTTCAATTATAATAAGAAAAGAAAAGAACTGGCCGAGACCACGTCTTCCTGCGACAGCGACACTACTGTTGTGATGGCAATAGATATCCCCTCCTCTCTTCCAGAGGAAAAACAAGAGCCATAATAAATCCCAATCTCCAAGGACCAGTACGCACTAGTAGTATAGTTGCAATTTATCCATTGGCTCCAGCGGATGGATTCTCATATTTTTATGGGCGCAATTATCTCCTTGGCCCGCTCCTCATGCGTTTGTTGCTTTGCAAGTTGGATGCACTGCAATTGATCCCTGTGGGGTAGCATAGCAATAGCAAGCCAAGGAAGAAGGCTGCTGCTTGGCCTGGCTGCCACCATCTTTATCGGCTGGATTCCTTCCCTTCGCTCGGGCTTCCTTCCCGGAGACCCACCTCCCTCCTCCTCTCTCCTCCTCCTCCCATGGTCCCCGGGCAGCAACCCTTTTAGTGCAAGATTCAATCTGCTCCTGCTCCAGCTCCTCCCTGCCGCCGCGCTGTTCTTGCCGCACAGATTCGCCCCGCCCCCTTTTCTTGGTTCTTGGCCGGGCAGTTCCAGGTTTTCTTGATCCAGTTCCGCTGTGCTGGCGAGCGAGGCGCTGCTCCGGGGCCAAGATTGCCGCTGCTCGCCGGAGACGGGCTCGCGCTCGCATTCCTGGGCCGCCTCGATCTGCTCCGGGGTCAGATTTGATCGGCGTGGCGCCGCCGGGGTTCCGATTTGGCGTGTCCCGGTGTGCCCCGACTCCCCCTCTTTGATGAGGCTCTCGCACTGTGAGAGCTACTGCGCCTCCCCCCCTTGCTACATCCCCTGCCTCCCCAAGTCCAAGGATGCTCCGCCCGGCGCCGCTGCTCTCTCCACGCCGCCCTGCCCGGTCGAGGACAAGCCGCCCCCCGTTCAGAAGTTCGAGCCGGTGGAGGCCCCGGAGAAGAAGGACGACGTTGAGAGCAGGAAGGACGAGGACGGCGAGAAGACCTTGGCGGCGGCGGCGGTGGCGCCACCGAAAAGCAACCTCAAGAAGCCCAACTGCGCCACCGACGGCGTGTGCGCTCCCAAAGGCAATGTGAAGTGGCTTGATTTGCTGGGCAAGGATCTTACCGAGGTCAGGGAGTTCGAGCCAAGGTATAACCATCCCCATCTCCCTCCTCTATACACCTCCATGATGAACTTGCTGCGACCTTGGATGATGAATTTCAGAATTTCGTTGGATTGTTTTGGTGTGGTAGTTGCCGATTCATGGGTGAATTATTGTCCTGTTGACGTGTATGATGTTCCGTCTCAATTAACTAGGCGAATGTTTTGCATGCCTGCAGTTTAGTAACCCAAATCTTTACACCGGACCTGATCCTCCTGAATATTAAATCCTAGCGTGTGTTGCGCAGAGGGTTGACATACGAGAAAACCATTCCCCAGTGCCAGAGGTGTCCTTTTTAATCTATTTGCGCCCCTTGAATGATGTCCGGCATTGTTTTGTTCTTCCGAGAAATCAGCTTCTTGAGACTAGGAGGGGACAGGTCACCCAGGGTTATACAACTTGATAATATTTACTTATAACACATCTAAAGGTCTTACAGCCCCAGCAGTTCGAGAGACATTGTCGTGCTGTCCTGCAGTTCTACAATATGCATGGTCTTGGTGGAGAGTAAATCTAATGTTTCTTGCGTATATGATGGGGTCAATTTTATACTTGTGTTGAACCGGTAGGTGATGACGGGATCAGCTTGAACTGGTACATGTCTTGCTGGAGTGTAAATTTTTGTTTACGGGTAGATGATGTGATCAATTTTATACATAAATTCAGGGGCTTGACTTTTGTAATGAGCTTTATTTATTACGAAAATCTAGCTTTGACTTGTTAAAATATTCTCATCAAGTTATGTAGTATATTCTGATTGGTAATCTTCTAGACTCTAAAGGCCATCATCCGAACATTGTCCAAAAAAAGTCTTGTGTGTAGTTTGAGGGCTATACCCGTTCCATTTATACTCTTATAATTTCAGTCCTTCATTCATTTGTGCTTTTTTAGAGCTTTCAAATGACTTCTCAGGTATTTGCAGAAACATGTGGTAATGTAGCTTTATTAATAGTGTTGTGTACCAATCAAAGTGTAAAGTTTGATCATCACTATGTGCCAACAAGAAAATTCCTGACCGCCTCATTGTTTCCCTTTCACCTTTGACAAGTGACTAGTTGCGGTTCAGGTCGAGAATTGTTTTCTAGATCTATATCATGATTGACAACATGAGTGTGCTGTTCCCATTCACCAGTGGTATCTTGAAAGAAGCAACAAAACAACAAAAGTGAACTTCATTATTTTCCGAACAAAAGTGAACCTCATTTGTGCTCCTCCTTACCACAATAGGGAGGACTTCAGTGCCTTCTAGATTTGATGCTTCTTCTCATGGCTGTCTAAACTCACATTCCGTCTCTTATGATTACAGTGAATCCGGAGATTCGTGCGACGATGGGGATGGCATGCCAGTATGTGTCTGTGTCATCCAATGAACCAGGAAGAATCTTGTCAGAGGGTCATGTAAATTCTGTGAAAAATTAAGGGGTGCAGCATTTCTTGCCTGTACCAGTTTCATCAGTACATGCTGCCATAGGTGCGTAGTTGTAGAGGGTTTTCTGCCATTTTTATCAGTCTCAGATCTGTGCGTGCGTGTGTGGTTGGGTCGTTGGGTGTGGAGCTTTGTCTGCTGGAGCGAGTGATACATTTGACACTCTCTCGGTGATGTAGTTCAGAGTATTGCTGATGCTTCTGTAAAGTTCCCATACAAAGATATTCAGTCAGAAGACATAGATCATGTGTTGCTCAGTTAGAAGCAGAAGAAAAAAAAAGATGCACATGCATATGTGTTGGAAACATGGGGAAGCGACATTTTGCACATGGGTGCTTTGCGTATTTTGGAAAAATGATGAGATTCATAGATGTACAACAAGCTGATAGAGCAGCATGTGCACTGGGAAATGTTTATTAGTGAGAATGTGCAATTGTTTGCAGATAGAATTTGGCCGGCCAACTTTTCGACAAGCCTAATTAATCAAATTGGCAGTTGACTGGTTGGTGTCCCATCAATTTGTAGCCACAGTTGCTTTACCGAAAATTGGCGCCCAACCAATTGGTAGCCCATGTTGATTTGCTATAATTTAGCATGTGAATTTAATGCCAGCAATTCTAGCCTAAATGTTGGCAGACCTTGGCGTGGCCGATGATGTTGGGCTTGCCGGAAAACTGGCACCGACAACCTGAGGCTGAAAACGGAAACTGGTACTAGGGATGAAATGGTTCATTCCATTCCACTTTCCAGAACCAAACGCACCCTAAAGGGTTGCTGGCGCGTAATTGGGTTAAGTGCACCTTTAGTCTCTAAGTCTTATAAAAGTCTATTTTTGGTCCCTTAACTTTATTTTGATCTAAATCTTCCTTAAAACTTTTAATTAAATCTAATTTTGGTCTCTGGTAGCGGTTTAATGATGGTTGACCGATTTTTGAGTTTTTATTTTTTGCCATCGTGGAAATTGGTCTGTTTTAATCTTCGTGGGATCATTTGTCCCCAGCCAACAAATAGAAGAAATCTTCTTGCCCTACCTCTGCCTTTCTTCTCATGGTGCAGCCATCCTCGTCACTTCAGCCGCCTCCACCTTTCCTCCTGACGCAAAACCCTCACATGTTCGCCGATTCTGCCTTTCTTGCCCGACTTATCCGCCCTCGTAGTTTCAGACACCTCCGCTAGGTGTTGGGAAAGAGTTAGGGTTATTACACCAAACGGATAATGATAATGATCTCGCCAGTGAACATTTGTAATGCTAATTGCATAAATCTCAAGGTGAGATGGTTCTACATGGACTAAATATGTCCAAATCTCTCCACGGTGGAAAAAAGAGAGTTAAAAACCGGTCAACCATCATTAAACCGCTAACAGGAACTAAAACTGGACTTAATTAAGAGTTTGAGGACATGTTTAGACCAAAACATAGTTCAACGTTAGACTTTTGCAAGACATGAGGGACGAAAAATGCACTTAACTTGCGCGTAATTCTTTTTTTTTTGCAGTTTATACAAGCAGTGATTTTTTTTTTTGTTTTTTCGCAAAGGGATAATCGATTATTTTCATATTTTTTTTGGGCAGTAGTGCTGTTTGCAATTCGATCTGGCATTCGCCGGCTGAGTGGAAAATGTTAGACGGGCTGTGCTCAGGCCAAGCCCACGGGCTGTGTGTGTGAGAGAGAAGGTGTGACTTGTGAGCTTTGGCCTTGGGGCGCGGTGGAAACGGGAGGAGACACCGCGCGCTTGCAGATGGCCTTCAGCTTCCTGCTCCCCCCGCCGTCTCCTCCGCTACACAACCGCGCCGCGGCCGCGGCCTCCACCTCGTACCTAGTTGCCGCGCACCACGCCCTCCGTCGCCGCCGCCCGCCGGAACCTTGCTGCCGCTGCGGCCGCTCGCCGGAGAAAACCTCCACCAGCAGCAGCCCCGGCGACCGCGGCTTGTGCGAAGAGGAGGGCGCCTCCTCCACTTCCACCTCCGCTCTCCGCCCACTCGAACTCGAAGGAACCTCCTCCTCCGCGGACGGCCAAACCGGTGAGCCAACCACGCGAGCTTGCTTATCTGACGACTGACGTTATCTCTTGGACATTTCGCGTGTTTCTGTGGGTGAGGAAATTCCGTTGTATTGCAGTAAGTTGGTAGAGAAAAACCATTCGAAAGCCAATACCGGAGTGCCACGACCACGATTTTCGACTGATTACCTTGCTGAATGCCTGCCTGAATGTTTGCGAAATATGAATAGATCCCCTCTGCTTTCCTTCCATGCTATTACTACTATGCAGGGGCAACCTTTTGCTTCCGTGCGAAATCATATTACAGTTTTCCATCTGGGTGTATCGCATCGATCAATGTAACGGTAGGGGATTGTTGATGGTTTTTACAGTTATAGCGTACACCTGTTGGAAGGATTTGTTGCCATGTTTCTTCGCGTGTGACGCGCCCTAATGATGATTATAACATGTTAGCATGTCATGTTCTCTCGAAATCTATTCTAACTGACGTGTTATGTAATTTATCATTGGAGCTAGAGCTTTGGTTACTAAATAGGAAAAGATACTTGCAATACCTATTTCTCGAGACTGTTGTAAGATGCATGATCATTCCTACCATGTTGCGCTACTGTAGGAAGCGCGGTGCCAGGCGTTCAGGTAACTTCGACTGAAGGGGACAGTAGGAATGGGGAGTTTGGGAGATGGCAAAAGAATCAATGCAGCACAGATGGTTCCTCCAGTAGCACGTCCAAGTCAGGTTACTCCAAAGCGTTCGGGGTGGATTTGTCCCCTGATAACGTGGCTGTTGCCACTGTTTATTTTGTGCAAGGAGTGTTAGGTCTTTCCAGACTTGCTGTCAGCTTTTACTTAAAAGATGATCTCCAGCTTGATCCAGCAGAGGTATGTGGCGGTCAGCATCTTTGTTTTCTTTCTGTAGTTCAAAATTTTCTCAAGTCTCTGGACGTGCATCATATTATTCTTTTTTTGAACAATGCATGGTCTTATTCAGTTGAGCTTCAGTATGACTGCATCCAGTGAATTACTCTGTTAGAAGCCTTTTTTTTTTCTGCTAACGTTTTAAGCCTTTGGCAATACCTATTGGCACCGAGATTAAGTTTGTTCCTCTTGTCTAGACTGCAGTTATAACTGGTTTCTCAGCCTTGCCATGGTTGATCAAGCCTCTTTATGGTTTTATCAGGTCTCACCGATACCAAATATCATTCCTGCTGCTCTGTTATGTTGTATTTGTACTTAAAACCTATGTTGTTTTGATTTGCCATGCAGTGATTCCGTCCCTCTATTTGGATATCGTAGAAGGTCGTACCTCATTCTATCTGGAATCCTTGGAGCCATTTCATGGAGTTTTATGGCAACCATTGTGGATGATAAGTATAGTGCAGCGCTCTCTATTATTCTTGGATCTCTTGCAGTTGCCTTCTCTGACGTTGTAAGTGAGCAGAAAAAGTATGTTCACATTTTTTTAATTATTCCTTTGAAGTTGATCATGAATGATTTGGTTGCAGTAGTTAGTTATTTAGTTTGTATAATCCTTGACATTAAGAAAGTTGATAGTCTTTTATGGGTACAATAGCACAAGATAGTCTGATCCAGTGGTTTTTCTGTTCCAAATGAAACTAAGTCATGATTTCCGTTAGTAATAATGTATCTTTATATCTAAGCATTTCTAGTTTACCAAACCTTGGCTACTGTTGCTAGCATTTTTCATTCAGTTTTGCCCATTCCCTGGAGCAGGGTTTAGAAAATATATCACATGTGCATGCTATCATGACACACAACCCAATAAGATATTATTAAGTAATTCTTGATGCTTTAAATAGTTGCTGAACTGATTTTTAAATTATAGAACTCAATGTAGATAATTGTTTCATTTTCTTTATGGTGATTGTTGTTTAAAGAACTAAACTCAGTATGGGCATCACTTGCCAAAAAGACAAAAAACAGCATCTGAAATATATGTCTAAAAAACAGTCCACCTGTACCTAATGCACTCGTCTTTGTGTTTGATCCATGTCAGAATACTAGTGTTAGTACTTATAGTTCGCTTTGTGAGTAACTGAATGCAGGTGGTTGATTCCATGGTTGTTGAGAGAGCTCGAGGTGAGTCACAGAGTACATCTGGATCCCTCCAATCACTATGCTGGGGATCCTCAGCCTTTGGAGGAGTTGTGAGTGCATACTTCAGTGGTTCACTAGTGGATACTTATGGTGTAAGGTTTGCTCCTTAGGAAAGGAACATAGTAAAAGCTGATGCAAACCCTGCATATTACAGGTCACTGATCATGCGTTTCCCTAAATGCAGATTTGTATTTGGTGTGACGGCATTTTTACCCTTGATGACGTCTGCTGTTGCAGTTCTTGTAAATGAGCATCGTTTGCCTTCAAGCAAGCGTTCCATCTCATTTTCAGGTTCAGGATTAATTGAAAGCTCTAGGCAGCAGATCATGCAGATTTGGACTGCAGTAAAGCAACCGAACATTTTCTTGCCCACCTTGTTCATATTCCTTTGGCAAGCAACACCTCAGTCAGATTCTGCCATGTTTTACTTTGTGTATGTTCCACGGACTCGAGATTTGATCATCTTGCTTGCTTTAGATTGTTGTATTAGATATTTTCTTTTATATTCAATAAGCACAATTTCGGATTCCTAATGAAAACATAAAGTTTCCAAGATACTAAAGTAATATTTATATTATAGCTGGTCGCTTCATGTTGCATGTACCTTTTGCTTATCCTGCATTCTCAATTTGAATTGAAGATATTGCATGCAATACTACAACTTAGTAGTCAAGACTCAACAGTGCTGGAGTTATATAATGCATTCCTTGTTTCACCATTAGTAGTCAATTGGATATCCATGAGGTGTAGATTAGTGGTCGAATCAATTTCCATGTGGTAAATTGATTATGACCTCTTTATCGAAAAAATATTGATTATGACCTATCAAAGTAACGAACTTTTTGTATGCTTTTCTCTGAAGTAGAATTCATACTTAGTTTAGTATGTTATGAATAATGAGATTAAAGTTGTCTTTTGTTCGCTGAATACGTTGCATCATTTTCCATATACTTAGATGATGAAGTGGTGTAAAACTTTTAAGACAAAACTGTAAATGCCTATTTACTTCTACAAGCGCACAATATAATTTTGTGTACTTAGCCCCTTTATAATGCTTGTTTCTTATATGTTAACTTCTGATGAATTTCAGCACAAATAAGATTGGATTCACACCGGAGTTTCTGGGGCGTGTCACACTAGTTACATCAGTTGCATCGTTACTGGGTGTCGGAATATATAATTCATTCTTGAAAGCAGTTCCACTGAGAAAAATCTTTTTGGTGACAACGATTTTAGGTTCTGCCCTTGGAATGACACAGGTCCTCTTCTGGGCTTCCTTATTCTGTTACTGCCGCTATAATCTTTGTTGTCAGACATGCTTAGTCGTGAGTTGTGCCTTTCCAGGTTCTTCTTGTCACTGGGCTTAACAGGAAGCTTGGGATAAGCGATGAATGGTTCTCCATAGGGGATTCCTTGATTCTCACAGTCCTTAGTCAGGTATGAAACACCATTGCAGTAACTAGTCTTGGACTGTGCTGTTTGCGCTCCTTTTCACGTTCAGTATTTCATCTTTTGACATAAACACTTATGATGTTTGTTCTGAAGGCTTCCTTCATGCCCGTATTAGTGCTGGCCGCGAAATTGTGCCCTCTGGGAGTGGAAGCAACACTGTTCGCAACTCTGATGTCTATTTCCAACGCGGGAAGTGTCGCCGGTGGTCTAGTGGGCGCGGGCCTGACTCAGTTTCTGGGAGTCACCAAGGACAACTTTGAAAATCTGGCCCTGCTTATTGCCGTATGTAACCTTAGTTCCCTACTACCTCTGCCTCTCCTGGGCCTCCTTCCAGATGAATCACCGGTTGCAAATGATGGGAAAACACAAGGCGATTGAGTACTCTAGCTTTCTCTGTAAGATTAGACTTGTATACAGTGGAATCCTGATGTGAAGTCGATCACCAAGGGAAGATGAGATTCAAACTGGAGCTGACTTTGGTCGTTGGCGCAGACTCGCAGTGCACTGTTGAGCTGCCCCAGTAGAAGATGAAGTTCCAGATTATGGCACACCACACAGCCCTCTCCTGTAAATAAACTCGGACCACCGCGGTCAAGTTTCATGGTAGTGTCTATGTATGCATTTTGGACGAGTTAGCTCGCTTGGGAAACAGATGGCGTCTTCTCGTCTCACTGTTGTTGCTCTACTACTTAGCCTCTTAGGAACGGTGAAAATTAATGTAACGGACCAAACTGACGACAACAGCATCGCTCTGCTCTTCTGTGTCACGTCATCGACCTGGCGAGATCATGGTCGCTCCAGCCCTGTTGTTCCTTATCGATGCGGTCCTCTCACTCCTTGTGTCAGCTGCTCCGATCTTGCCAGTGGTAGTCCTTGACGCCACAAGATCTCTTTGAAGTTTTGATAGTCCCAGTGTCCCACACGTTATATGGAAGCAAATTCTTCTGAAGAAAATGCTAATCTCCATCAAGCACCATCATACTATAGTTGAACTTTTTTTAAATGGAGGGAAAAGCTTTGCCTAATTAAGGAGCTTTACAAGAATTTAAAAGTTAGTTTACAACCGGACCACTCTTTTGGCTTAATTCACTAAAACGCCTTGCTCCCGTGGATACCCAGAGTCTCATTTCCTTCTTAATCTTGTCGAACATGACCATAGATGGCGCTTGCTTGCTTTGGAATTATCGCTCGTTCGGCTCGTTCCAAATCCCCCAAGATGTGAGAAGGGTAAGGGATGCAATGGCCTTGCGGTTTTTTTTCGATAAAGGATGCTTTATTACTTCAAGAAGCAATTACATCCAGCCTCTGCATAACCAGGATACACACAGCCGTTTGTTGTCTCAAGAGTCCAGAGTTACAAAAATAAAAAGGCGAAATACATATCGGAACGATGAATCATATGACGCCTAAGATGTGGGAGGAGCTACTATCCGTAGACTATGCTGCCACCCATGTAGGGAAAAAGTATCCCTCGCCGTATCCTCCAACCGTGTACAGACCTCCGTAAATAGGTCTCGGTTCTCCACACGCTGAAGAGGTAACCACGAACGGAGAATACCTGTGCATCTGTAGATGACTTGCAACAAAGAGCAATTTTTGTCATTAAAGATCTTGTCATTTCTACATAGCCAGAGCGGCCAGATAACTGCTAGCGCCCCCATCCTAAGAAGCATTTTAAACCTTGAGTTAATACTATGAAGCCAATTGCCAAAGACATTAGCGACACTAGTTGGCGGATACAAGGTAGACGCTACTTGGATGACTGACCATATAGATCTCGCAAACTGGCACTGGAAGAATAAATGTTTGATGGTTTCATCATGATGACAAAAGACACATCGTGTACTTCCGTGCCAATTCCGCTTAACAAGATTGTCTTTGGTGAGGATAACCCCGCGGCGAAGATACCATCCAAAAATTTTAATTTTTAATGGTATCTTCATCTTCCAAATTTTTTTATTATTATCAACTGGTAAATCAGAAAGCAGGATCGCATTGTATAAAGATTTTACAGAAAAAGTACCATCTACATGGAGGTTCCATCGAAATTCATCTGGCTCTGGCGATAACTGAATATCTCCAAGCCACTGAATTAGATTGTTCCATGACACAAGCCTTTGTCCTAGTAAAACCCGTCTGAACGTCACATTCGGGGTGAAGTAGCCATTACAGTTGCAATGGTATCACCTTGACGACGCGCAATTCTATACAAAGCGGGATACTGTTCACTTAGGGGAGCATTGTCGAGCCAAGCATCTTCCCAGAACCGTATCTGTGCTCCATTCTTAATGGAGAAAGTCCCATGTCGAAAAAAGACATTTTTTGTATGGCCTTGCGGTTTGGAGTTGTGGAACCAGTCATGTTGAGCCACCACTCCTCCAGTGATTTTGTTGGCCATTGGAAATCAATGATGTAGAGGCCAAGCTACTGTTTCAAAAAGCCCCAAACTCTAATGGTGTAGCGGCAATGTGCGAGGAGGTAGTCCACCAACTCTAATGGTGTACCGGCATTGCGTAAAGATGGCAAAGGCCGCAATTTAGCCATCCTTGTTTCTCAAGCCGATCAGTCGTTCAAATCCTATTTTGAAAAGGAAGCCAAGCAAAAAAAAAGGTCTTTAAGTGCGCCCAATTTTTTCAAACCACTTCTCTAGAGCGAATCAATCTCCATCCAATTCTCATGGAAGCACCTTTTCTGTTTGGATCGAAACCAACGAATAATTACACAGGAAACAAAGTTCATTACCACTGGAAACCTGACGCACACTCCACATCAGATCCCTCGAACCTACTGACATCTTTTTATTTTCTTCCAGAACACACATACAAATTAGCGTGTTTTTTTTCATTAAGATTGGGTATAAATAATTTTACAAGAAAAATGGTGTGATCTTGCTCTCACCAAGACCAACCTAAAGACTGCCTACAGCTATTACATGATCCCTGGCTGGTCTGTTCGGTGCAACAGTGAACGGTGACTGGTCCGAGGGAAGCTTCCGAATCGCACAGGTCCCGCAAGGAACGCCACTGACGTTCCGGGCCATGCCGGTGCGACAAACCGCCGGTTGTTTAGAGCATCTCCGCTCGTTGGCGTTCTCCACGCCCAAATCCGGCGAAATTTTCGTCCGGATTGGAGGAAAATTTGGCCCGGGGAGCGCCGAAGTTCCAGCCGTCCCCCCGGCAGGAAACCCCAACCTCGCCCATTTGACATATTTCAAACAAATTTGACATAAAATTTAACAAGTTCGGCGAACAAGAGTTAGAAAATTGCTGAAATAAATTCGGCGAAAAACAGTTCAATGTTTAACAAGTGCCGACCCACCACGTCGACCAGTTGCCACCCCGGCGTACATGCTTGATAAGCAACCGAGGATCATCATGTGCTCCTCGTCTTGGCGGCGGCTGCCATCTCTTCTCGCATAAGCTCGAGGAACATCTGCTCCTCCTCTTCGTCCGAGTCCATGGCCGCGAGGCAAATGGACGAACACCGATGGGCGTGGTCGAGGCACCCGAGCCGCGAAGACGAGGAGTAGGTCGTCGTCGGAAAACAGGCCGGCAGAGGAGCAGCCAGATAGGCCGTCGTCGAAAGACGGCGGAATATAGGCAGGTGGGGAAGGAGGGACGGCGAAATCTTGGCAACAAGCCGGCGGGGTGGTGCCGGCGGTGAGAGAGATAGGAGGGGTGGGGGAGATTTTGAGCGGGGTGGCGGTGGGGTTCGTGTGTCGAGTCGCCGACAGATCGGGCCCTTCCCCGCTTTTCACTCGTCCGGACTCCCATAGCTCCCGGGGGACCGGGGATGGCGTGGGCTCGCCGGATGGATGAAGGGCCAAATCCGGACGAAAACGAGGAACCGGGGGCGCGACTGAACCGAATTTCGCCGTCCGGATGGAAAAAACGTCGCTCGGGGGTCTCGTCGGGGAGACGAGTGGGGATGCTCTTACATCGCGAGTATATATAGCAGTACCAGGCACGTACCTCGACCTGTACATCAATAGACCACGCTAAGCATTCACAAACTACCCTAATGTCTCTCCTACCCATCAGGATGAGGGTCGCTGAAACAATCGTTTTCCTCGGGTTCGTCCTCCTGCTCCTTGCCAATCGCAACGGCACGCCCTGCCTGGATGCATGCACGTGCAGTGCTACTGCTGCCTCATACGACTTCCATGTATACCCAACCGGAACCCCAAACGGTCAAACCTTGTGTTTTGGTATACTCCAGTATCTCATACTAAAACTATTGGTTATATTGAACAAGGAGCAAATCATGTACTATCTGAATTTTTAATACTAATCAATGTCGATGGTAACAACATATGGATTGAATATGGAGGATCCCTGTGCTAGTGGGACAACTCTTATAGCTACATAGTGTAGTCATACAACTTCTATTTCATACAATTGGTTGAAGAGCGCATCTGATGCATGATAGAAATTCTAACGCAAAAGAAAAGGCATACTAATATTGTGTTTAATACAGAAAATAACAGGATCATATCTTTTTTTTCCCGAAATGGCGAGCTCCCTGCATCAATAGATGCACACATCATTTTCATTTTGTTTCAAGTATTCAAAGTTTTACATTAATGATCAGATAAGGTTGAGACAAATATCAACCAACAAAAAAAAATAAAAAAACAATACCTTGGAAGTAGAAGTCATGATTAACTGAACCCAGTAATCATAGGTCCCGCTGATCCTCTAGCAGAAGGTAGGCCCAAGTTTGAATGGAATGAACAACTTGTTGAATAACCAGGAAAAAAATAGTACCCTTGTGTTGTGTTTGTTAACAATAATGTCATTCCTGCATGTCTAAATGGACCAACATAAAGCGAAACAACCCATCCAAACAATTACCAAACATATTAGTAATATTAGCCCGCGGCGGTATATTATAAGTGAAGAATATCATGCACCAAACAATCTGTACAAAAGGACAAGGAAGAAATAAGTGTTGTGCAGTTTCCTTAGAATCACAAAAGCAACACTTTTGACACCAGAACATTTACATTAATAAAAGCAACATAAGAGGGTTATAAAGGCATTAAGTATTAAGCCCCCTGGGCGGACTCATTGCTCGAAGATCTGCTTCTTCAATGATGACAAAGCAATTACTCTCACTATTCTCTACATGCATGTTACTGCTTATTTAAATCCAATCATGTTAATTAAGGAATGTGAAGCAGCACAAGGTTGTGAAGGAACAGCTCCACCGTGTTGCGACAATGTGGACAACACAAATGTTGAAGGAACCGCTTCAACATCCTGCGCTAGATATCGCTCTAGGGGCGTAACCTAGATATCGCTCTAGGGGCGGGGCTGTCAAGAGTTTAGGCCAAACTCTCAACACACAAGATCTAATCCAAGATCTAAAACAAGAACACAAAGTTCTCTTTATTGATATGTAGTGGGTACATAGTCCGATTACATTGGTAGAGGTTGGACCTCTATTTATAGGCTGCATGAGCCTTCACTATTTAGCTCTACTTAAAACTAGAGTGTTCTAGTGAACACTACATAAGCTAGGAAAAAACACACACACAACCTAGTTACAAATCATAGCTAGAACACTCTAGAAACCACTACAACACATATGACTATAGGACCAAACTACCTAGAATATAATAGCAGTGTGTAGAAGCTAGTACTAGATTTTAGTCGGTTCTATTGTATTTTATTTTCTCTTCTATCCCTCATCATCCTCCCCTAGTTGTTTAGAACTCGATCTCGAGTTATCTTTATAGAGTGCTTGTTCTGGATGATAAAGAGCCAAGTCTGCCATATTAAATGTGTTGGAGATTTCCATCGCAGTTGAAAGATCTATCACATTAGCATTATCATTTATCTTCCTTAGAATAGAGAAGGGTCCGTCATTCCGCCGTCTAAGTTTCCCTTTAATGTCTAAGGCGGTCTTTCTTTCCGGAGGCATACCATCACATTATCACCAACTTGGAATGATTTTAGCCTTCGTTAGTAGTCACTTTTCTCCTTCGCCTTGGAACTATTACGATTTGATTGGTTTGGTAGAATGATGATCTTTCGCTTGTTCCAAGTGAAAGAGTAAGAATTTTCCTTCCATTCGTGTGTTGTATCCACATCAAATTGCCAAGGTCTCCCAATAAGAACATGGCTGGCATTCATATCAACAACATCACATAACACACTTGAGCGATAGTACTTGCCCAAAGAGAGTGGCATGTTGCATTGTTTGGTGACCCTCATATCCACTCCTTTCTTGATCCATCCAATAGTGTAGGGGTTTGGATAATCATGTGTCTCAAGCTTAAAATGGTTCACCAAATTCCGAGCGATAAGATTTTCACAGCTGCAATTATCAATCACTAATTTGCATACCTTGCCATTCACCGAGCATTTGCTCTCAAATATTTTCTTCCGTTGTGTTTTGTGGGGCTGTGGTGTTGAGCACACGAGGGGCTGAATCATGCATATCACCTCTTCTCGCTCCTCTTCACAAACATCTTGTCCTTCTACATCTTCAAATTCATATTTTTCACCGTCTTTTCCATCATGGATTGTTGTGTTTATAAATTTCCTCAATGGGTAGTTGCTAGATACGTGTCCATCTTTACCGCATTTGTAGCATTTCATCACTGGTTCTGCCCTACTCTTGCCTCCAGCTTGCTTTGGGAAAGGTTGTTTTGCCTTAGGTTGGACTTATTTTTCCTCAACTCCATGGGAGTAATTCATGGATGACTCTTCTGTATGAGGGTATGGAGTCTTACTTGCCCTTCTTGTCCACACCAACCTTTCAGCCTTTAAGGCTAGAGCTTGTGCTTGATCAACGAACAAAATTTGTTGCGTCATCAAACGGTCTTGGATAGTATCATTGAGACCATTGACATACCTTGCAACTTTTTGATCTCCGATTTCAGCAAGGTTGCACCTCACTTGTAGCCTTAGAAACTCTTCTGTATATTCTAAATCAGTCATATTACCTTGGGCACAATTCTGAAACTGAATGAAATAGGATCTGATCATAATCTGCAGGCAAAAACCTCCCTTTCGAAAGGTTCTTCATTTGCCGCCAAAATCGCACACGAGGTTTTCCTCTTAGTCCGCGGTCTTCTTGAAGGCGATGCCACCATGCACCAGCTCCTCCTTTCAGTTTGTATGCAACCAAAGAAACTCTACGGTCTTCTGGAATATTCATTACCCCAAAGAAAGTCTCCACCTCATATAACTAATCAAGGCACCCTTCAATATCAACATTTCCGTTGAAAGTAGGGATCTCAGCTTTCACCTTGTATGAATCTCTAGCATATGTAGCGTTGTGTACTCTCTGATATGTATAGACATCAGGTTCTTCAAGGCCCTCATCATATTCGTCATCTTCTGAAGCTTCATCATACATTGGCCTCCTTGAAGTAAGCTGAACAACATGTGGATGGGGTGTTTTTACTTCAAGACGACCTCTCATTCTTCGACGCCTATCATCTGCCTCCTTTGATGACTCTTCATTGGCAACAGGAGGAACACCCTTTCTTACCATATCAACTAGCTGATCAAATCTGCGGTTAAGATCTTCATGAAGCGCTTGGATTTATTGATCAACAACATCCACTCTTTTCTCGAATTCCTCTATTGCTTCGTGTAGCTCTCAATGAGGAGACCAACAGCTGGATCGGATCAGCAAGGCTCTGATACCACCTGAAGCAGCACAAGGTTGTGGAGGAACAGCTCCACCGTGTTGCTACAATGTGGACAACACAAATGTTGAAGGAACCGCTTCAACGTGCTGCGCTAGATATCGCTCTAGGGGCGTAACCTAGATACCGCTCTAGGGGTGGGGCTGTCAAGAGTTCAGGCCAAACTCTCAACACACAAGATCTAAAACAAGAACACAAAGTTCTCTTTATTGATAGGTAGTGGGTACATAGTCCGATTACATAGGTAGAGGTTGGACCTCTATTTATAGGTTGCACGAGCCTTCACTACTTAGCTCTACTTACAACTAGAGTGTTCTAGAGAACACTACATAAGCTAGGAAAAGAAACACACACAACCTAGTTACAACTCATAGCTAGAACACTCTAGAAACCACTACAACACATATGATTATAGGACCAAACTACCTAAAATATAATAGAAGTGTGTAGAAGCTAGTACAAGATTTTAGTCGGTTCTATTTTATTTTATTTTCACTTCTGTCCCTCATCAGAATGCCATACACATCTCCTCCATGTCAAAGATCCTCTTAGTCCAGTTGACTTGTGGTCGTTTGGGAAGCATCGGGTCTTGATCCATGGAACTATTTGCTCGATTTCACTGAGCTTGCCAAGATAAGAAGGTGCATGAAAGAGTAAATTAGGCATACTTTGGAGAAGATAGTAGGCGAAGTGATATCATGTATATTGGCAAAAAGAGCTATACAAGGACTATTTTGAAGAGCAAGCAAAGCAAAAAAAAAAATGTGTCCCGGGGCGCCCAAATTTTCAAACCACTTTCTTCATGTCGGTGGAGATAGAATCTAAAAATCGAGCCTTATAAGCCGAGGCCGCCAAGTACTCTCCGCCCGGAGAAAGTTTCCAAATGATATCATCCTCTATATATGTCATCATAAAGGTGCATGGCTTTGAGTTGGATCCAAAGGTTGACGAATTGCTCCATATGCGAGCAAAGGAGAAGCCCACAAGATAAGGTGATCTTTGAGATCCACCGATTCTCTTGCAAGGACTTGTTGACACACACCGTTTTCCTTTTTTACAACACATGGATGAGCGGGGTGATGTCTTTAAGCTTGGACCCATTTAGCCAAGGCCATTCCAAAAAGACGTCTTTTTCCTCATTTCAGTTGTGATTGTGGTTGTGGCGTAGAAAAGGTCCACGTCCACCTCCAAGAAAGGGTGACCCATACCAATCCAAAAAAATCGTGGTCCTTCCATTCAAACCACAACCATCTCAACCTTAGGGCCCGACATTTTTTCTCAATGTTTAGAACACAAGGCCCCCAAGGGACTTGGGACGACATACCGTTTCCCAATTTAATTACTTTGCATTTCCCTCCCGTGACCTTGTCGGTAGCCGACCAAAGAAAATCTCTCTCAATCTTGTTCATGTTATCTGTGACATTCGGGAGGATATTGAGAGGGGTTAGGTGGTAGATCCCTTGCAAAAAGAGAACAAATTTGATAGGGCGGTGCAGCCGGCCGTGTTTATAAATTTTCCATTTCAAGTGGGATTTTTCCCGCCATTTTATCATCAAGGTGCTGAAAATGTACTCTTCGAAGTAGTCAAATCGAGACTAGCAGCCCAAGGTATTTGATCGGAAAGGATACCCACGCCACCGGAAGGACTTCAAAATATGTTATCTAAGTTGACGTGGCAGAACTAACATAAATTACAGAGCTGTGTTAAAGGTTAGTGCAAAGATAGGTGACTTATCCAAGTGTATTGAGAATGCTAGCAAGGTTGTGAATATCTCCCTCTAATGGATCAAGAGACACTGTGGCAAAACCGTGAAGTAAACCGTGCATGGTGGTGAGGTCACACTGGTAGAAAAGAGGCTTCCGTCCAGCCCCATTAGTCGCGAAAGTATAGGAACCGCGACTAACGGAGTCTTTAGTCGCGGTTCGGGAGGCGAACCGCGACTAAAGGCCTGGGCCCAGAGCGCTCGCTGGTGGACGGGAGGAGCTTTAGTCGCGGTTGGCCTGGCCAACCGCGACTAAAGGTGGCCAACCGCGACTAAAGCCCCACTCCTATATATACCGTTCAGCCCACAGCACTTAGCCATTTGGTGCCACTTCTCTTCACAAACTTCACAAGGGGTGTAGGTTTGCTTTTGGCTCCTCTTATGCACACAAGGTGTTTGATGAAATGCCCCAAGAGCATGAAACACACATGATATGAAGTGTCGGAGCCACACTTGAGCTTCCTCATTTATTTTTTCCTCCTCGATCGCGGTTAGCAACTTGAACCTTTCATATGTGTCATTGATAAAATATGCATGTGTGTAGCTAGTTAGTTTAACAAATGCATGATGGTTAATTATATATTTTATATTATAATAATGCAGATGAATCGGCAATGGATGTACGGTAACCGACTCTCCGGCGAGTTCACTACGGGTTTGAAAGATTTCCTCGTAGTGGCTAATGCGAACAAGCAGGGGGTTTTGTTATCTGTCCATGTGTTAATGTAAGAATCAGAAGGGTTACTCTTCCTCGAGAGATGTTCACATGCACCTTGCACGGTTTCATGCCAAGCTATAATTGTTGGACCAAGCATGGAGAAAGAGGGGTTATAATGGAAGAAGATGAAGAAGGGGATGATTTCATCGATGAAACCTATCTTGCTCATTTCGGTGATACTTTCATGGAGGATGCTGAAGGTGAAGGGGAAGGTGAAGGGGAAGGTGAAGAAGAGGCACGTGATGAGCCCGTTGATGATCTTGGTCGGACTATTGCTGATGCACGGAGACGTGCGAAACTGAAAAGGAGAGGGAGAATTTGGATCGCATGTTAGAGGATCACAAAGGCGCTGTACCGGATGCGATGATGGTCTGAAAAAGCTGGGCTGCACACCGGATTTGCTGAAATGGAAAGGCAGGGGCAGCTGACTCGGCATTTGAAAACTTGCTGAAAATGTTGAAGAATATGTTTCCAAAGAATAACGAGTTGCCCTTGATACGTACGAAGCAAAGAAGGTTGTCGCCCTCTAGGTTTAGAGGTTCGAAGATACATGCATGCATCAACGATTGCATCCTCTACCGCGGTGAATATGAGAATTTGAATGAATGCCCGGTATGCACTGCATTGCGTTATAAGATCGAGGCGATGACCCTGGTGACGATGTTGAGGGCGAGAAACCCAGGAAGAGGGTTCCCGCCAAGGTGATGTGGTATGCTCCTATAATACCACGGTTGAAACGTCTGTTCGGGAACAAAGAGCATGCCAAGTTGTTGCGATGGCACAAAGAGGACCGTAAGTCGGACGGGGAGTTGAGACACCCCGCAGATGGAACGCAATGGAGAAAGATCGACAGAGAGTTCAAAGATTTTGCAGCGACGCAAGGAACATAAGATTTGGTCTAAGTACAGATGGCATGAATCCTTTTGGCGAGCAGAGCTCCAGCCATAGCACCTGGCCCGTGACTCTATGCATCTACAACCTTCCTCCTTGGTTGTGCATGAAGCGTTCATTATGATGCCAGTGCTCATCCAAGGTCCGAAGCAACCCGGCAACGACATCGATGTGTACCTAAGGCCATTAGTTGATGAACTTTTACAGTTGTGGGGCAGACCTGGTGTCCGTGTGTGGGATGAGCACAAAGAAGAGGAATTTGACCTACGAGCGTTGCTTTTCGTAACCATCAACGATTGGCCTGCTCTTAGTAACCTTTCGGGACTGTCAAATAAGGGATACAATGCATGCACGCACTGCTTACATGAGACTGAAAGTGTACATTTGCCAAATTGTAAGAAGAACATGTACCTTGGGCATCGTCGATTTCTTCCGAAAATTCATCCAAGAAAGAAAGGCAAGCATTACAACGGCAAGGCAGATCACCGGCCGAAGCCTGCGGACACTGGTGGAGGTATTTGATATGGTCAAGGATTTGAAAGTCATCTTTGGAAAGGGTCTGGCGGACAATCGTTCGAAGGGAGCTGACGGGCACGCAGCCATGTGGAAGAAGAAATCTATATTGGGAGCTAGAATATTGGAAAGTCCTAGAAGTCCGCTCTGCAATCGACGTGATGCACGTTACAAAGAATATTTGCGTGAACCTCCTAAGCTTCTTGGGCGTGTATGGGAAGACAAATGATACAAAGGAAGCACGGCAGGACCAACAACGTTTGAAAGACCCTGATGATCGGCATCCGGAATGGTTTCAAGGTCGTGCCAGCTACGCTGACCAAAGAAGAGAAGGTCATCTTTTTTGAATGCCTGAGCAGTATGAAGGTCCCGTCTGGATTCTCGTCCAATATAAAGGGAATAATAAACATGGCGGAGAAAAAGTTCCAAAACCTGAAGTCTCACGACTGCCACGTGATTATGACGCAATTGCTTCCGATTGCTTTGAGGGGGCTCCTGCCGGAAAATGTTCGAGTAGCCATTGTGAAGCTATGTGCATTCCTCAATGCAATCTCGCAGAAGGTAATCAATCCAGAAGTTCTACCACGGTTACAGAACGATGTGATCCAATGTCTTGTCAGTTTCGAGTTGGTGTTCCCGCCATCCTTCTTCAATATTATGACGCACCTCCTGGTTCACCTAGTCGATGAGATTTCCATTCTCGGTCCTGTATTTCTACACAATATGTTCCCCTTCGAGAGGTTCATGGGAATATTAAAGAAATATGTTCGTAACCGTGCTAGGCCGAAGGAAGCATCGCCAAGGGCTATGGAAATGAGGAGGTAATTGAGTTTTGTGTTGACTTTGTTCGACCTTAAGCCGATTGGTCTTCCTCGATCGCGGCACGGGGGAGACTAAGTGGAAAAGGCACGATCGGAAGGAAATCAACGATATGTATGGACGGCCATTCTCTGAGCACACCACACGTTCTGACCAATTCCAGCTTGGTGGCTCCGTACTTGAGAAACACAAGAATATTTTACGCTCGGACAACCCTGGGAAGCCTGAATCCTGGATTAGGAAGGCCACATGGAGACTTTCGGCAGTTGGTTGAGAAAACATTTAATTAATGACGATCATGTTGTAGATCAGCTGTATATGTTGGCCAAGACACCATCTTCGACTATAACGACTTTCCAAGGGTACGAGATAAATGGGAATACATTTTACACGATCGCCCAAGATAAAAAGAGCACCAACCAAAACAGTGGTGTCCGCTTTGATGTAGCAACCGAGAATGGGCAAAAGGTCACATATTATGGTTACATAGAGGAGATATGGGAACTTGACTATGGACCCTCCTTTAAGGTCCCTTTGTTCCGGTGCAAATGGTTCAAGCTAACAGGAGGTGGGGTAAAGGTGGACCAGCAATACGGAATGACAATGGTGGATTTCAACAATCTTGGTTACCTTGACGAACCATTCGTCCTAGCGAAAGATGTCGCTCAGGTTTTCTACGTGAAGGACATGAGTAGCAAATCGAGGAAACGGAAAGATAAGAAAACGATCAGTACATCATGCGATGATCCAAAGCGCCACATTGTTCTTTCAGGAAAAAGAAACATCGTGGTTGTGGAGGACAAGACAGACATGTCAGAAGATTATAATATGTTTGCTAAAATTCCATCCTACATGTGTCATGTGAAACATGACAAATAAGAAAGCGCCCTTCAAAGTGAACACCGACCCAAGCATTAAGTTAAATGATGAGGATGCTCCATGGATACGGCACAATCGTAAGCAAGCAGGGACACAAGGAAAGAAATGATGTGTAATAATTTATTGTACCAAAGTTTGTTGAATGGATCATGTGAATTATATTACCGTGATGTGTTTGGTGTCCATTTTCGAATGATTCAATTGACTCGAGATAGCAATGATGATACATGAAATTTGGAGTGATTCAGTCATACTCCTGCCTAGGCGTATAATATGCATACTCGTAGTCTTCATAGCCGCCGCCGTTGTACTGGTAGTCGTCGCCTTCTAAAGTTGCCGTCCTGCCTGTCGTCGCTGTCGTCGGGCGGCGCTCGTGGCTCGGCGAGGGTAGCGCGGGCGGGGATATCGCCGGCCGTGATGTAGTCCATGATCTGCGAGTCCGGCCGTACCACCATAGCCGACGGCCGGCCTCGTGGAAGTTCCGGGAGGCAGACCGTCCTCCTCATACTGGCGAGCGCCCTCTCACGCCGATTGATGAAGAAGGCATCCCAAGTATGCTGGTTATCGGGATGCCCGGGGATTCATCCGCTGCTCCGGCGTGGTCGAGGTAGTAGTGGTTCGTGATGGCCGCCCGCGCGCGAGGGACGGGAGGGACCGGCACGCCGCCGGCGCTTAGGCTCCAGCCGCGGGGACGTGGTAGCCTGGTGGGCAAGGGTAGTTCGAGGCGCAAAGCTCCTCCACCTGCTGGTAGGTTAGAGTGGGTGCGGTGGAAGCCATGAGAGAGTGATGAGAGATTGTAGAGATATGATAATGCTGGGCCGAGCTACATATATGTAGTGACAAATGGCGGGAAAAATGGGAGCGGGAAGACAGAGGCGGGAAGAAAGTGGCGGGAAGAAAGAGGCGGGAAGAAATTGGCGGGAAGAAATTGGCGGGAAGAAAAAGAGGCGGGAAGACAGGGAAGAAATGGCGGGAAGACGGCGGGAAGAGGGGTCGGCGGAAAGAACGAGGCGGAAGAGGGCCAACGAGAAGACAGAGCGGCGGGAAGAAATTTTGAATTGAATTAGTTTTATTTTTATGAATTTTTTGATAATTTGTATTTTTAAAATTTTGAATTGAATTAGTTTTATTTTTCTGAATTTTTTGATATATTATTTGTATTTTTAAGATTTTGAATTGAATTAGTTTTATTTTTCTGAATTTTTTGATATATTATAAGTATTTTTAACATTTTGAATTGAATTAGTTTTACTTTTCTTAATTTTTTGATGTACTATTTGTATTTTTAACATTTTGAATTGAATTAGTTTTATTTTCTGAATTTTTTGATATATTATTTGTATTTTTAACATTTTGAATTGAATTAGTTTTATTTTACTGAATTTTTTGATATATTATTTGTATTTTTAACATTTTCAATTGAATTAGTTTTATTTTTCTGTATTTATTGATATATTATATGTATTTTATGATTTTCAAAAAAGAAAAGTATTTTCAAAAATACCTTTAGTCGCGGTTGGCTGGCCAACCGCGACTAAGGTCCTTGCGCGCGGGAAATAAAAAACCCGGCGAAAAACCCTTTAGTCGCGGTTGGTGTGGCCAACCGCGACTATAAGTCGCGGTTGGCGACCCCAACCGCGACTAAAGGGGGGTCCTATATAAGCGCGGCGCGAACGGCCGCGCCCGTTCCTTCTTCCTCATCACTCCGCGCGCCCGTCGTTCCGTAGCCCTCATCGACGCCTCCGTCGCCCTCATCGACGCCGGAAGACGCGCGCTCGCCGCGCCGCCTCGCCGTTTCTCGCCGCGCCGCCTCGCCATACGTCGTCTCCTGCCTCCCGCCGCCCTCCCGGACATGTACACGACGAGACGACCGCGCGTTCTAAACGCCGCCGCGCCGCGCCGCCACACGTCGCCTCCCGCCGCCAGACGCCGCGCCGCCACACGCCGCCTCCCGCCGCCTCCCGCCGCCAGACGCGCGCCGCTAGAGAGAGGGAAGAGGAAGAAGAATCGAGAGCGCCGCCGGCCGAAAAAATTTAATTTTTTTCCTTTTTTTATGTTTTGTTTGTTATTTTGAATTTTAACTATACTTAACAAATAAACTTAAAACTTTGTAATTAACTTCACAAAAACTTTAATTAACTTAAGAAAAAAATTGTACTTCAAAAAACAGTAATTAACTTACAAAATTGCCGATTTCACAAAAACTTTAACATATATAACAAAATTTTAAATTAACAAGAAATAACTTAACAAAATTTAACAAAAATAACTTAACAAAATAACTCAAAAGTTTGTATTAACAAGAAATAACTTAACAAAATACCAAAATAACTTAACATATATAACAAAATTTTAACAATAAAAGTTTGTCAAAAAAATGAACTAATTAAATTTTCCCTTTTGTATTTTTTCAATTTTAAAAGAACTCAAAAAAATGAACTAAATTTTCACTTTTGTATTTTTTCACTTTTCAAAGAACTCAAAATAACTTAACATATTATTTGTATTTTTTCACTTTTAAAAGAACTCAAAATTTGGCGAGGGTTATGTGTCGTCGGCACCGCCACCGCCATTTAATTCGCCACCACTTTGCCACCGCCACCGGTCTCTCGGTCACGCGGTCACTGCGAGGTCGATCGTCCGCATATACACATCTAATACACGCGTCTCCCTCTCGCCTCCCTCGTCGCCCTCTCTCTTTATATGTAGAAGAGATGTGATAATGCTGGCATATACACAATTAATTTGTTTTTACTACATGTTTTCAGGACTGACATATGACGGACGATAGAGCTGACCCGATTATGGACAACTATGATCCGGACGCTGAAGACCATATGTTCGGCATCATAAACGACGATATTCTATATGTGCTGACCGGACAAGAAGAAGATGATATCTCTTCTTATCTGAACCTTGACGGTGAAGATGAAGGGCGCCGTCAGCAAGATGATGCCGAAGAAACGTCGATAAACGACGATCTTCAATTGGAAGTAGCAACCACCTCCGGCGCCGAGGTATATATATACATTGAGCCTCGGTGATACAAACTAACTGATTTGAATAAATATGTGTGTACTAACGCGCGACTCTCTTTCTTATTTTAGCCCTCGGCCGGATCGTCGAAACAATCGAGTACGTCGTCAAAGCGTGGCGCAACCAAGACGATGAAACAAGGAGAAACATGCACCATCGAGGTTGTCGAGGAAGCAACCGGCAGGCCGCTAGAGCCCCGCAAGAACGCCACCAAGTTTGTCAGCCAATGCGGAGCCGTTGTTAAAGACAACGTCCCGATCACCGTCCAGGAGTGGAATCAGCCAAAGAAGGCACGTCTTGGTTTCACTTTTGTCGATAAGAGAACAAAAAAAGATTGCTTCAAGAAGCTTATGGAACATTTCGTTCTACCTCCGGAATACCAAAAATTCGATGAGGAGGGTAACAAGATTGAGGAAAACAAGGAGAGGAGGAGGCTAGTCAAACAGTTCGCTCTTCATAAGATGTCCGACGCATTCCGGAAATACAAGCAAAATCTAGCCCATGACTTTGTCAAGCAGAACAAGACTCCGGATTTCAAAGGACAATATGAGAAACTGCAACATGATTGGCCACAATTTGTGAAGCAAAAGAAATCGGAGCAGTTCATTCAAATATCGAAAAAAATAAGGAAAATGCGGCTAAGAAGGAGTACAATCATATTATGGGGCCAGGAGGGTATCGCCTTTGGGAGCCTAGGTGGGAGAAGATGGAGAACGAGCGGCGCGAGGAATCCGTCCAGGTACGGAGGGATGGGACCCAAGGGCCAAAAGCTGGTGGTACGGGCATGGGGGAGACAGGGAGTGTGTTTACCGGGGCAAAATAATTAAACCCACCCAAAAGCTTATTGAGGCAAATATGAGGGATGCTCAAGAGGGGAAGATCAAGTTCAACAGAGAGAACGACGCGCCGACAAAAGCCCTCGGGAATCCTGAACACGGAGGACGTGTACGAGGCATGGGGCACATTCCGTGGAAAATAGGGTTCCCCCAGAACGATGACCCGTACGGTTACAGAAGCCGTAAGAGAAAGATGGATCAGGAAGCAGATGTTGTGACGCGGTTGGCATCGAAAATGGATGTGATGAAGAAAACCGTGAGTGTACTAGTAGCCGAAAGAGATGCAGCTCGGGCGCAGCATGAAGATCATCCATTGGATCTCGGAAGGCGGCGGAGAAGCAGCGTGGCTTCCACGGAGGCCCGGCTGGTGCACCGACGATCGAAATTGCCGGAGCCTGTGGTCGAAATTTGCACCGGAGCCTCCTCGCTACCCCGTGGACGATATAAAGGAGATGAAAGAATGTCATCTGTATTATCCTATCGGGAACATGTCCATGAAGGTAGCCATCGGCTTTACCATGTTTACCTGGAGCACTCCACCACAACAACCCCATTCAAGATGGCTATGCTCGTGTCACGGTGGAGGACATAGTCCAAGGGTTTGAGGACTGGACATTGACATTGCTACACCTGAAGGGGCGAGAAGAATTGGAGATGTCAAGCGCCAGTTCATTCTATGGCAAAAGAAGTTTATCAAGTTTCCAGCGAGGCGCCAACAAGTCCACCCCCCTACGGTGGTGGTGGCGGTGGTGGTGGTGGTGCTTCACCTACACCTCCTTCACGTCAGCCGACGCCGCCACCTCCGGGTGGCAGCCGCCGCCCCCTAGTCCGCCCCGGGTGACGTGGGCATTACCCTTCGGGTAACCAGTATTGCCCTATCCGGCATTGACAAATTGGAGGCCCATGAAGGTACCTGAAGGCGAGATGGGCCACTAGGCCGGCGCACCAGAAGATTCCTTGCAGACAAGACAAGGAAGCGAACAAACAAGGGAAGATTGGATCTAAACTACGTAAACCTAGTCGTATACGGTTAGATCTCTTGAGACCTGGCCTCCTATATAAAGGCCAGGAGAGGGGCTGCCGAAGGACACGAACAATCTTAGCAATCTTAGCAGGAAAAGCTTAGAGCTAGGTAACCCTAGCAACATCAATCTCGCCTAGATCTCAGCCGAACTATTCGGCACCCCATTGTAACCCATTGTTTTCATAATCAAAGAACAGACAGGCAGGACGTAAGGGTTTTACCTCATCGAGGGCCCCGAACCTGGGTAAATTGCTCTCCCCGCTTGTCTGTGAACCGATGTCTCGTGTCAGCCTACAGGATTCCGTCAACCCTAAGCCCCTATCGGAGGGCATTGGCGAGGAGTACCCTCGACAATTGGCGCCGTCTGTGGTAATGGCAGAGGCGCTCCAGTCGCGGCTAACTTTGGCCGCATCCGATGTGCTGCCGCTCTTCTTCTTGCCCATGGTGGACGAAGCTTTTGATGAAGAGGCAGAAGGACAGAAGGCTTGAGGGAGAAGATGAGCAGTGAGCGGGGTAAAAGGTAAAAAGAAAAGAGGCTCCCTATTTATCCCGTAAGAATTTGAGCCTAAACGTGGCCATAACTCCACAAAGCATCGTGGGGAGAGGAGCAGATCTGACTGTACACGTGGCACTAGAAGAAACAGTGGAACCGGCGGCCCATTACTCCCACGTCGCGCGAAAAATGAGGAGACGCCTCGATCGCCGCGCGTGCACTAGTTAAAACCTAAAAACTGCCCGCGCAGAACTAGGGTGGGCCCGTCAGGACAAGTTCCATCAATTGGCCCACAGCAGTTACACGTCAAGTCAAATCCCATCAATTGGCCCACAACTGTGACGTCATAATTTGGAAGCATTCGAAGGAAGTATTAAAAGTCATCGGGTGAAGGCTTTGAGTCCACGCACGGATTGCAAGCATCCGAACCTGGACACGGGGGCTACTCCCATCGGGAGCGCTGACGCGCGCCCGATAAAAAGGAAGAATCGACAGAGTAAGCGGTCTAAGGAAAAAGGACTGAGTTTGTTCTCGGTTACAAGCAATTACACCTAGACACTCCCATAGGGAGCGCATGACGTATATCCAGTAAAAGTTTTTTGCACTCCAGGATCATGCCCGGGGACTTGATTCTGTGTAGAGTGACGTTGTTTTACCACCGGTAGTTAACCAACAAAAGTTGGGCACGTTGCTCATTATCCTTTGCGTGAAGAAAATATATCGGATGACCTATGAAGACTTGTGAAAAACTCGGCAGAGGAAAGCATTCGAGTAGTACAACTTGAGTCTACGCACGGACTGCAAGCATCCGTACCTAGACTGGGGCTACTCCCATCGGGAGACGCGCACCCGATAAAAAGAAGATGGAGCAAAATCAAGATGAACAAGAACAGCGAAGAAGAAGAGTATCATAAGAGGACATGCATTAGTCTCTACCGAATTATCTTCGGCTAGACACTCGGGGCCTACGCGTGGGCATTACCCTTCGGGTAACCAGTATTGCCCTATCCGGTATTGACAAATTGGAGGCCCATGAAGGTACGAAGGCGAGATGGGCCACTAGGCCGCGCACAGAAGATTCCTTGACGGGCAAGACAAGGAAGCGAACAAACAAGGGAAGATTGGATCTAAACTACGTAAACCTAGTCGTATACGGTTAGATCTCTTGAGACCTGGCCTCCTATATAAAGGCCAGGAGAGGGTTGCCGAAGGACACGAACAATCTTAGCAATCTTAGCCAGGAAAAGCTTAGAGCTAGGTAACCCTAGCAACAGCAATCTCGCCTAGATCTCAGCCGAACTATTCGGCACCCCATTGTAACCCATTGTTTTCATAATCAAAGAACAGACAAGCAAGACGTAAGGGTTTTACCTCATCGAGGGCCCCGAACCTGGGTAAATTGCTCTCCCCGCTTGTAGAACCGATGTCTCGTGTCGGCCCTACGGGATTCCGTCAACCTAAGCCCCTATCGGAGGGCATTGGCGAGAGTACCCTCGACACCGGGCGGGTCACGCCGCCCCCAATCCACCTCCGCGAAGAAAGCAGAAGCAGCAGTCCTGGAGTATTAACCCGGACCCTTATGTACCTAAGATAACAAAGGTACCGGAGCCATCACTGAAGCCTCTCCCCACGAGGCCTTGGGAACGTAGTGCCGAGGAAGTCGGCGGCCGCGACTGCTGAATATGAGAAATGGAAGGCGGGCTGCAAGAAGAAAAGAGCCCGAGCCCAAGCCAATATTTTCTGATGAGCAAAAGAGTGGGCTAAGTCATTTTTGAACAAACCGTCCCAAGCGCGAAGAATCTGCCTGACGACTATGCACGTGAACTTCGTAATCAGGCACGCATGTTCAAGGAGAAGAAAGAGGAGGCCGAGAAAGCGGAATTAGAAAGTAAAAAAAGCGGGAAACGAGTTGCCCAGCTCGGGAACAAAGTAAACAATCGATTGCCCCGCTTATAGTGACAGCCGCCGGTCCGGATGCCCCATATCATAGAAGCTGCGGCAGGGGATTGACTGTAACGAGTGCCAGAGAACAAGCGGCCAACTTAGGTATTACTCTTCGTGAACTATTAGGCCTTGATGGCGCCAGTGAAGGAGGTAGTACTTACATATGTGAAGAATGGGCCTCTCGTCGAGCCTGCGCAGGAAGAGGATCTACCTCCACAAATGAAAGGTCTGCTGAAATGGTACAAGGGTTACATAGAAAATAAAAACGCCAAAGAATATATTTATGCGGAAGTTGGATATGAGCATCACTTCAAACATTACTCTGTACAAATTCATCTGAGTGAACTGTTCCAGCTTTTCAATCTGCGCGAGTTCGACAAATCTATCATCAGTTGCTATGTTCTGTAAGTGATTTATTTCTACCCCATCTCGTTCATATTGCCTGCACAATATATATGTCCTAACTATATTGTTGTGTCTGCTATTATACATGCAGATTGAAGATTAAGGAATGCAGAGTAAGGAACATCCATGATGTTGGGTTCATTGACCCACACATCGTTAATGGATATACGTTACAGCATCACCCCGCCGACGTGGAGGCAGACCTGTGGCAGTTTCTTACAAAGCAGGAACTCAAAAGTGATATTCTATTTCCTTACCATTTTGGGTGAGTGTTTATGTCTTGAGCACATTCTCTTTTGTTTACTCCATGCATGGTATGTGGCTGGCTAATCGATGAGTTATGCATGACGTACTGTGCATGTATCGTGTCTGCAGGTTCCACTGGATTCTGCTAGTAATTAAAGTTGACAAATCAGAATGTCTCGTCCACGACTCTCTGAATATGGATCCGGCGCTTTGGGCCGACATGAGAAAAATGATTCAAAAGTAATTGTTTTCATTCATTTTGCTCTATATCGATCGGCCTATTTCGTTCATTTCCTAATTAAGCTTCAAGTAATTAACTAATAACTCTCTTGTTCATTTACTTTTCTTTGCCTCGTAGGGTTTGGAGACGGTTCTCAGATACAAAGGTCGGTGAATTCAAAAAGAGCTACATTTCATGCGGTCAAAGGCTAAGAATGGTGGCGATATTCAGCCACCGGGGACCAATCTATGTGGATACTATGTCTGTGAGATGATCCGGAGATACACCTCTGAGCGCGTTCCGAGTGATACCAATGCTCGGAGGAATAACCTCCGGATGATGCTTAGTCCCGAAGCTCGCTTCCGACCACTTCAAGAGGAACTAGCTGGATGGTTCAGGAGGGAAGTCCTCGATCCTAAAGGAGAACACCATTACGAGGACGTAGAACTATACATGCATTAAATTATGTATGGAAACTTGTTCAAACTTGTATATGGTCATCCGATGATATTGAATATATATTGTATATTCCTCTTGAATTCTTTTTGGTTCTAATTTCAAATTTGTTTGAAATTGTACATTCATATGCATGTATGTAGTACCGTAGAATATGTGAAACTCCTTCAAAATTACAATAAAGCACAAAAGAAATAAAACAATACAAATTAAACAGAAAACAGGTTTAGGGGGGGGCAGGTTTAGGGGGGCTAAAACCCTAAACCTGCGGCGGCCTTTAGTCGCGGTTGGCGAGAAGAACCGCGACTAAAGGTCCTCCCCGACGGTCGCCTGGCGCCCACGTGGACGGGCCTTTAGTCGCGGTTCGTAAGCAACCGCGACTAAAGGGGGGCCTTTAGTCGCGCTCATTTGGTCGCGGTTGCGCAACCACGACTAATGGCAGTTGCGAACCGCGACCAAAGGCCCTTTTTCCACCAGTGTCAAGTAACTGTTGGTGAGCGTTAATGCCGTGGAACCTAGCCGTTGAAACATGCGATCTCTGTTAAAAAAAGTCTCTCTTTTATCTAGATACAAATGTATCTACATGCATTTTTCTTATAGATACATCTGTATCAAAAAAATTAAAACACTTATTTTTGAATAGTAATGTGTTACAAACCTGTGTTGGACATGAATTTTTTTCTAGAGCCAATCAATCTCCACCCAGTTCTCATGGAAGCACCTTTTCTGCTGGATCGAACCGACGAATTACGCAGGAAACAAAGTTCATACCACTGGAAACCTGACGCATATTCCACATGGAAGGCCTGACATGGGATCCCTCGAACCGGCTGGCATCGTTCACTGTCTGCCTTGTCTGTTGGGTGCAACAGTGAACGATGAGTACAAAAATCCTCCATGCAACTAACTTATGTGACTTGTCCGACGGAAGCTTCCAAATCGCACAGTCCCACGCGTAACGCCGCCTCTCGCGCTCGATCGGTACAGGCGGCAACCATCGTGAGGGAGGGCGGGGATGGCCGGCGAGACAAACCGCCGGTTGTTCGCATCGCGTGTGTATGTAGCAGTACCAGGCACGTACATCAACTATACATTCATAGACTATGCTATTCATTCACGCACTACGCGAATGTCTCTCTCACCGATCATGATGAAGGTCACCGCAACAATCGTTTTCCTGCTCTCCTCAATCGCAACGGCCCGCCCTGCCTGCATGCATAGGCAGTGCAATTGGCCATACGACTCCCATGTATATCCAACCGGAACCCAAAACCTTGTGTTTTGGTATACTCCAATAACTCATACTACACTATTGACTATATATTGAATAAGGCGGAAATCATGCGTGCTATCTTACTTTTTAATAATCAATGTCGATGGGACCAACATATATGGATTGAATATGGAGAATCCCTTTGGATTTATACTAGCGGGACAACTCTTATAGCTACATATTGTCAGTGTAGTCATACAACTTCTATTTCATACAATTGGATGAAGAGCGCATCTGATGCATGATAGAACTTCCAACGCAAAAGAAGATGCATGCTAGTACTGTGTTTAACATAGAAAATAATCGGATCATATCTTTTTTTTTCTTTCGAAATGGCGAGATCCTATGCATCAATAGATTCACACGACATTTTCATTTTATTTCAGGAATTCAAAGTTTTATATCAAGGATCAAATAAGGTTGAAACATGTATCAACCAACAAAAAATGAAAAGCAATGTGAAGCTATCCATTTTGAAGTCTACTAATATGCTACCATCCAGTAGCCTAAAAATAAAAGTCATGAGTAACCGCCAACAGCCGGTTGCAATCACAGGTTCTGTTGATCCACCAGGAGAAGGTAGGCCCAAGTTTGAATCAAATGAGGAGTTCGTCGAATAACCTGTAAAAAATTAGTACCCTTGTGTTTGTTAAGAGTAATGTCATTCCTGGATGTTCAAATGGACCAACAAAAAACGGAAACACCAGTGTATATCCTAGCTTTGTCATTCTTCTCTAACCCATTTAAACAATTACCAAACATATTAGTAATATTAGCTGGTTGCAGTATATTATATATTATAACTGAAGAATATCATGCACCAAATAATTTGTGCATAAGGATTACAAGGAAATAAGTATTGTATAATTTCCTTAGAATCACAAAAAGCAACACTTTTAACACCCCACCCATTTATGTATGCTAAAACCAATATAAGAGCATATCCACCGGTGAGCTCTAAATTGTAGCCAGCAACGATTTGGGGATTGTAGAGAGAGAAACTGCTTCGGTGCTCCCAATAAAAATCCACGTCATCCCGAGCCCAACAAAATAGCGGACCCCCAAAGGAACCCTATGGGAAGGTAGGCTATCGGGGGCGCCTCCACGACTGGCACAACAACTCCACGTCGGATTTCCATTCTCTCTCATGGCCTAGCACACCCATCGCACTCACTTTTTTTTTCTCTTGGGAGTTGATTTGGGGCACAACCGGTGTGGGAAATCCAAAAAAAAATAGCCAGCATCGGTGGCCGGCTATGTAGCCAACATGTGTGTTGCCGGCTATTATTTGAGGGTCACCGGTAGAGATGCTCTAAGAGGGTTATCGAGGCGTTAAGTATTAATTCCCCTAGGGGAAGGCATTGCTCGAAGATCGGCTTCTTATATGATGACAAAGCAATTACTCTCACTATTCCCTACATGCATGTTACTGCTTATTTAAACCTGAATTATGGTAGGACTACCACACCTGCCTGCGGAGGTACTTTGTCTGATGTACTCGCTTGAGTTACTACTTGTGTATGCAATACTACCTCCATCCAAGTCTTAAGGCCTATTTTTTTTTCTTCAGAAAGTCAAATTATGTTAAGTTTGACTAAGTTTTTATAAAAAATCATTAACATGAAAAGTATAAAATCAATATCATTAGATAGATAATGAAATATATTTCATATGGTATCTACAAAATATCATATTTGTTCATAAATTCTTCGAAAAGTTTGATTAAACTTTACTTCGTTTGACTTTCTGAAAAAATATAGGCCTTAACCTTTATGATGGAGGTAGTATAACAGAATCGAATGTGAGAAAAATAAAATGTTAAAGCTTTTACTTTGATACTAGACTGTTGATGCACACAGGCTTGGTGGTTGCAAATTTGTATCACCCTCTTCAAAAAAATGTAATAAGATATCTAGAACCGACAAGACGTTTTTGCACCTGGGAGTAGATACTCCTGTTTTTCTAAAATAAGTTTTAAATGGGTTTTGAAATATCAAAAAGTTCTGATAAAAAATATTGCACAATAATCTCAACGTTCTATGTGCTTGCAAAGTCATTTCACAAAAAATCGATACTATTTGTGTCATGTCTAAAATAGATAAAATTCGGTGCTAACAAATATCTCTTATTAAGAAATTTCTTTATCTTTTTTACTCAGGACATAAAACATGTAGGGTTTCCATGAAAATTGGCGTGCACATCTAAAATATGAACATGCATGCGCAAAATTTTATCTCCATTATTAAAATACCTTTAAATGTTTTTTCAAGCAGCATGGGCATATACACCTAAGACCTAAGATCATGGAATAATACCCCCCCCACACACACACACTTCACTGAGTAACAAACTGAAGTTCTGAGCCAAGCCAGCCTAACAAATTGTGTCCCGGTGCCAAACAAGTTCATAGCTAAACTGCATGGTTATATAAATTTAACTGGTAAGATAAAAAGAAAAGGAATGTCACCTTTCCTCATTTCGTGCACAGCCGGCAAGAACAAGCTGAACTCAGACTACTATAGATACATATGAACATATTTGTAATAGCCTACAATTAATCGACCCTCAGTCAACATGAACAATGTTACATTTTTTGTATGTTTTCTTATTTTTAAAGTTGCATGATGTGTATTATCTCTTATTTTCAATCATATGTGTATATTGTTACTATGCCTAGCATGATAGCTTTGTGAGCCCTTGTGATGAGGAGAATTTTGACTCATTATGGATTTGCAATGATTTGTTGGGTAAGGAAATTATAAGAGAGGAGCGGATGGTAGAAGGTAAAGGGCCGAGTAGAGTGTGTAACTTGGGAAGGCAAGGGACGAGGTAGAAGAGGGGTACAGTTTCTCGCTAACTATTTTATAACCAATCACGATCCTACAATATCCTTCGAATTAAACAATTTTACTTTATTGCCCAATATATTCATATATTTTTGTGCCGTAGCAAAGCACGAACATTCAGCTAGTTCACAATAACATGAAGTAATGCATGTATGTGACACTAATATAATAGTCACTAGACCCAGATTTCCAGTTGATTAATTAATTTTAGTAAAATATTATTGACTTCCAATTTCTGTTTTTGCTATTTCTACGGTTTAAGATGAATGTTAACTTTTCAACCAGAATTAACGGATCCAACGTATTACTCCCTCCGTTCAGAACAGAGGATGTCCCAGATTTATCTGAAGTTAATGTATCTATATACTAGTTAATGTCTAGATACATTAAATTTACGTAATTCTTCGGCATTATGTTTAGGACGGTAGGAGTACTTAATTTATATACAAAAGTTTTTCAATGTGGACAATGACAAAGGGAGTATTTTGACTGCAGATAACCTTGAGCTGAGAGGTTGCCCTAACAATAGCTCCTGCTCCTTTGGCTAAGAGCGCCGGAAACATGCACCCATCTCTTCGTCCATTGCACCTTCACCACGGAGGTTTGGAACCATGTCCGGGATTGGGCAGGAGCCATTGCTAGGCCATTCTCTGTCCAGGACGGAGGGGTTACTTCATTTGACTACGGATAACGCGGAGTGGTTGGCCTAACAATGGCTCCTGCATCCTCTGCTTAAGAGCGCCGGAAACCTGCACCCATGTCTTCCTCCATTGCACCTTCACCATGGCATTTTGGCACCATGTCCGGGACTGGGCAGCGGAATACTTCCTTGTCCCTAGTACAACCTTTGCCAACACGGAAAAGTGGTAGTTGCGATTCAGAAAACGAGCGTCAAAGAACCACCGTCACGACTTCGATACGGTGGTGATTCTGGTCCACTAGAAGGTCTAGAAGGAGAGGAACTCAAGGGTATTCGATAAAATAGCACACAACGATATGGAGGTCTTTGAAGCCATCCGTGATGAGATTTCGTTGTGGCGCTCGAATAACACGAGTTGAGTTATCTGGAGTGTTCTAGTAGTTTTTTCCTGTGTTGTATGGGGGTGTTCCATGCGGTTGACATGGGCATGTCCACTATTCGATGTTCCCTATACCCAACCCTGCTCCATCTCGGAGCTGGCAATTGTGCGGATTTTCCACATGTCGTAAGGTACTCTCTGTCACATGTTTGTTGGAGATTCCTGCAAAGTCCACGAAGTCAAAGACCGTGATACATTTGCATTTAACCCCCCGACATAGTTTAGAATCAAACCCCATCTAGCCTAGGAGAGGATAACCTCAGACCCCGAACCCATATAACCCTAATTCTTTGTTCCCCACGCCCACTCACCGCTCTGCTCTAGCCCTAGCACCGCCTCCTACAAAACTCCACGAGCCCGCCGCCAACACTCTGCTCCCCAGTGCCGCCTCAACTGCATCCCTCCTCAACCATAATCAACTAGGTCAAGGGCGGCAAGGGGGGTGCACTGAGGGAGGCCACGGGTTAGGGCACTGCGCCCTCCAGCACCCCCACCCTCTTGTAGACCTTCTCGAGCTAGCCCATCAAGAACCCTCTCCAACTCGTGTCTCGGTCGACGACGACCAACGGCGGGAGGCGAGGCACCGCAACCCGTATTCCTCTAGCATATGTGCATGACGTCGGGAGGGTGGCTCTTCTCCTCTACATTGACGATGACCGGCGGAAGGAGGGAGCGTAGAATCTGAGCAGGACAATAGGAGGTGAGGCGCCTCACCCCTTCCTCCGACAACTGTTCCCCGCTGGTAGCCAATGATTCTGAGCTCCACCGTCTCAGATATGAGCTCCACCGCCCTCCTTGTTATTTTTTCCTTTCGTTTTTTGCTTTCTTTTTGAATTGGATGTTCGATTCTTGATCAAGTTCTGAAAATTTGTTTTTTCAGACATGGTTCTTTCATGTTACTCAAATTCTTTCAGGTATCTATCAAGATCTAGTTTTGTTCTTTCAGTTCTTGATATGTGCTGACACTATTATAAAACATGACAAATTCTTGATGTATCTCCTATGAAACAACAATATTGTGGTGTATTCTTAAAAAATATGGCAGTATATGATTCTTTGATTAACTTGACAAGAAACTAGCTCGTTTTGATAATCTTGATAAGAAACCCTGAGAAAATCATTTAATAAACTTCCACGTGTGAAATCTTGCTTGATATGTCTATAATCTTGTTATAAACTGCTATCTTGTATGGATCTGCTGAAACCTTGAATAAAACACGGACGATTTGATAATCTTTGGAATAATTATATGATTTATGTATAATTCATGAGAATGAATTTTGTACACACAAGGATGGGTACACGAGTTATCTTACCGTCTAAAATTTGCATAAAGATTCGTGCACTTTAGAGCAAAGTAAAGAACACCTGGCCTTTTCCTGCCATCAATCTGTTCCATCTCTAGAGCCTAGATACTAGAGTAGACACTGTGCTCTCTCCATTGTCCATACCATCATGTTCTTGGACAGAGGTGATGTAACTGATATGTGTATTTTTAAAAAAGTTTTCGTCTCCAACTCTCCATTCTCTTTCCTCACTAGCACTTCTTCCGTCACTTGGCTCTCCGCAGCCAGTGCAAAATCCACTTCCTTTGCCTCCCTTCTCCAAACGCTGGGAACAATGTACGTCAGATCGAACGTCACAGCGGAGCCGGATTTGCCTTCCCCGCCGTTGTCGGGTAGAGCTCCTCCACGTCGTCCCCATCTCCTCCTCTTACGCCATCCTAGCTGGCTCTGCCAACGACGCCGCCGCCACCGTCCCCTGGGAGGGATCCACCTACGTCGCTGGTGGCTGCATACCTGTCCCGAAGACTCGATCCTCTAGGTACTGTACTCTCTTCATGGCGGGGCGGTGGAGCATGTAGCAGAGAAAATGATCGCTGGTGGCTACGGGTTTGCAGCTGTGCTGGTTTCACTTGAAGAATGGCGACTCTTCTTCAGATTATGGCTACCGAGTTGTCGACGAGGATGATGACGAGGTGCTGAGCCGCTGGTGATGTTCCAGCGACATGGTGCCCGAAACATCACGCAGCACCGGGTCCGCGCTTGGCGCGTGTAATAGATTAGAAATCAAATTTCAGCTTCGGGTACTGATCGCGGCCGACGCGGCGGTCCAGCTTCAGGCTAACGAAGTAGTTGAGCGATAAGTACGTCCGCTGTGGTCGATCTGAACTCTGAAGTCTGAACGAGAGCAAAGCCATGTGTAAGTGCAGTTCCAGATTTTTGGCGACAAGCATTGGCATACTCATCAGACTTCCTAAACCCTAGACTTTCTGGGAGCTACAGTTCTCGCTCGACAGTGGCAGTGTGGGGCCCTAGCGACGTCTTCAGGTCACATCACATCAGCACATCTATGGACTATGATTCTCCTCTCAGAGCACGAGACTATGGGAGGCTCTAACGTTTTCCGAATCTCAAAGCTAACGAACGTCAATGATAGCTTCCACACCCATGCCTGCGTGTACATATGTATTTCCCATAATTCTTAGCAGAACCCTGTATAAAACTTGTATGAATATATTGTTGAATAACCTGTCAAAAGTCTTATATGAGAAATTGTAAGAAACTTCTAAAAATGAAACAAATATTCGATTAATATTTTTTACTACTATTTGGAAAATATTGCTTGAAATAGTTATTGTTGAAATATTCGACATATCTTGTATATATATGCTGTCAATCTTGAATATTAAATAATCTTCGAATATGTATATGAATTATGTATGATTCTTGTAAAAAACTTGTATATAATTTGTATTTCTTAATTGTTTCATAGCTGTTTTCTCAGTTGACTTGTCTCAGTTAGTTTTGTTGATATATTAAAAATTTGTGAATTGTTCTTCGAAAAATTACGGGATATGAAAAAATGTTGTCTGTTATGACTCTAGAGTGAGGATATGAAAAAACTGAAAATTAGGAGGTGTTCTGCAAAATACAAATGGACTTAAGATTGAAGGTGTGAAGGTCCTTTCATAAAGTTGCTAGCATGAATCTCCAACAAGCTTACGACAAGAGATAGTGCCAGGGGCCCTTCTTACATCATGAGATGCATTTTCTTGAGCCGGCAACAACATTATTGTAAAATTTCACCCCCCTTAACTAAAGATCGGCCGCTGGCCTTTCAGTTCAATGTGGACAATGACATAAATATGGTGCAATCCATATCATTGCAGTATTGGATTTGTTTTCTTATTGAATTGAGAATTTCCAGACCTCATACTTATGGCCAGGAGGAACTGTACTTATCAATAAATTGTAATTAGTGGGCATTTCATCATACTGCTTCCAGCAGCTATGCAGTACAGTACACATCGTGCAAATTTTATTCATAATTATTCATGATTCCCTGATGATGCGGAGTTGCGGACATAGAGCCAATGCAACTGCATGAGCGTCGTGTCGCTGCGCGCTGAGGCCCTCCTGAAGTCCTACTATATACGATGAGCTGTGAAAAAACGGGCTGTTAAGGGCACTGCTAAAATGAACTTTGCGCCAAAATAAGGTAGAGGTGGTTGTCAGAGCGGGATAAAAATCTCCTAAAACTAAGATTACAGTTTGTTAAGCTGTTGAATGTGAGCCCGGATTCTGTTTTATGGCCGTTCAAGAAAATAAAAAAGGGAATCTATTTGATGGTGTGAACGATGATATATTCATGGTTACTTGTGGATCATACCGTCTTGCTTAGATTGCCTTTTTCTAGGACGCAAGTTGGATATCTGGTATCGCCGATAAATTGCCATTTATGTGCTTTCCGCCCAAGTAAATTTCTTGCACATGTTTTGTGGTTACTCGTTCTTCGTTGCACAACAAAATCGCAAGATATCTGGTTCAGAGTAAAAACTAAAAAAAACTTTAGAGACAAAACTAGACGATGATAACAAGATCTTTCGATTAGTTCATCACCAACTATCGATCGAGATGTTCGAACTCCAAAACCCTAACAAGATGTATTGCCACCACATACATGGCAGCTGCCTAGCCTAGGCTAATCAAAACGATGAAAAACAATGCAAACTCTTCTTCGAATCTAAGATAGACTAATCTAACGGGAAAAAACGATGCAACTCTTATTCGAATCTAACCTAATCGAGATCTAGGAACTCCTTGATGGGGCTCTCTAGCTGGCCCATGACGGCAGCCCACCCGGCCTGGGTCGGGTTCATGTCGTCCCAGAAGAAGTACCCGTTGGGCTCGTCGCACACGCTGTATGTACTATAGATCTCGTTGTACTCATCATATGCACGCTGCCCGCAGTAACCCTTGGGGTCCACGCTCTCGCAACACGGCGTCAGCTTGTGCCCAAATTTGTGTGCCAGCTCGCCGCGGCCATCGCCATGGTGCCCGATGATCTCAGTGAAGGCGGCACTGATGTCGAGGACGAGCACGCCCTCCTTGTCCGCCAGCTTGTCGCCGAGGTACTTGTTGTGGAGGGAGGCGCCTTGGTTGCCCTGCTCCTCGCAAGTGGTGTGGTTGTTCGGTCTTGTCTGCGATGGCGCGCAGCCGACAGGGAAGAGATTGTTGACGATGACTTTATCCACACCGATTTCCTGCAGCCGCGCAACGACCGTCTGGATCTCCGTAGTGACCTTGTCTACGAAGGCGGTGATCTGTATGTAGACATGAAGAATTAAAATTAGCAAGATGCAAGTGCGCGCGCGTGATTGAAAGAAAAACTGTTTATCAACCGTCTCATGCAGTGGGACTAGCTGCTGTATATGCTAGTACTCACATCAAAGAAGCCGCTGGTTCTAACACCGACGCGGGCGTAGTCGTTGCCGGAGATGGCGACGAGAGCGACAGAGTTGCCTTCGAGATGCTCTTTCTTGATCTTTTTAGCCTTGACGAGCTTGTGGAAGGCGTGGACCTGCTCGCCGAGGGTTGTCACTCCTTGTTGCACCTTAAAAACGCCAGCGCCACCGGCGGCGAAGTTCATGCCGGTCTGGCCGACGTGGCTTGTGACCATGTGCGCCGGAGGGGATTCAGACTGCCCCAGCATGTTGGCTGCAACAAACAAGTACAAAGAATATAAGATGGATCTATCAAAGAAAAATTAGGAGTTTGTACGAGGCAGTAGATCGAGAGAGATGAGATTGGTCAGGCACGCACCGATGAAGTCGGATTGAACCATCTGGTTGTTGGAGAAGCGGCCGTTGGCGCTGTAGGGCTCATGCCACTGGCGCGTCAGCTCGGGCCATTGGTCATTCTTGCTAGGCAGGTTGCCGTTGTCGGCGAAGGAGTCGCCGAAGACGTAGAAGCTGTACCCGTCGTACTCCTCGTCATGGTGATGGTGCTTATGGTCATGCTTGTGCCCGCCCTTGTGTCCACCGTCCCCGTCGTGGTCGTGGTCGTGGTGATGCCCCTCTCCGGGCGGGTGGTGACCCTCTCCTGGCGCGTGGTGCCCTGTCCCGAGCCCCTGCGGCCGAGCCGACTCCACGCGACAAACTGCACACGATCAATCAAGAGGCGAGAATAGAGCAGTAATTAGTCGATGCATAAACAAGCGCTGGGTGCCTGCGATCTGGAAATGCAAATGTATGCGTGCATGCAGGGCACACGAACCATTGAGATTGAGGAGGAGCAGGAGGGCGAAGGCGAGGAAAGCCGTCGATGGGAGCTTCATCCTGCACGACGGAACAGATCGGTTTGGTGGATGAGTAGTGCTCGGTGGCGGCGGTGGCGGAGGAGGTGGTGGGGGAGAGTGCGGTGCTCGGTAGTATATATAGCCACGGTAGCTGCGTGAATTTCTCCTATGTTGTTGCGAGCGGCGGCGCGGATCGTAACGAACAAACCTGTCGCCGGTAGTCCCGCCCTCCGTGCCGCTTGTTGCGGGCGCGGTCCAGTCTTCCTGCTAACAATTTTTTTCTGGATTTCTTGTGCACGTCGCCCACTTTTGCGTGTAAGTTGCAACAACCCACGTATGCTCATTTGCGTGCACGATGACGCTGGTGCAACCGCATCTCGTCTCCTAGAAGTACACCCCATTCAATATGGAGTATGATAGAATATCTAAACCAACATAAGCTTATTTTTCATTCCCCATGTTGTCAAAACAAGAACTGCGCGCATATATCAGTCCAATTTGTTGCGAGAATCAAGGTTTTTAGTATCGGGATATATAGTAGGTTAGTATCGTTTTCTTGTCGGCAATATCATATGGAGTATCATGATACTGTGCGAATTTTGTTTTAATATAACATACATATTAATAATATATCTCAAAAAGATTTAAATGTAATTTTCAATTTGAATTTTGAGCATATTCTACGACCTCCATATAGAGACTGAATCTTGTAAATGATGCATTTACATAAATATGGGCCAACTCATCTAAAAAATGTTGATTCTTGCACAAATTTTGTTCTTTCTTCTCCGGGATTGTCAGATTGGTCAGCGGAAATTTTATTTGTAGAGTCCGTTTTCTATATGTACCCTGGAGTAGGGGGCTTCACAACGAGTCCTTCCCGATGTTGATTCTTGCACAAATTTTGTTCTTTCTTCTCCAGGATTGTCAGATTGGTCAGCGAAAATTTTATTTGTAGAGTCCGTTTCCTATATGTACTCCGGAGTAGGGGGGCTTCACAACAAGTCCTTCCCGTTCTAGATAGGCGAGTCCGACGGCTGGGTCGCCGATGACATGTATGTAACCGTCAAAGATATCACCCACACGCAAGGCTTCAATGGCATGTTTGTCATCGCCAGTGTCATCACCCCAGAAGGAGGCCATGGCGTCATGGAGGTTGCAATCACGAGCGGCCTGACCTAGGGAGGCAGTGCTACACGGTTCTCAGGCTTAACACCGATATAGACTAGCTCTTCATCATCGGATGGGTCACATGACTTGTGGAAAGATGCCATAGACGTGCATGCACCTGTCGTTTCTTCCTCAGTTTGGTGCTCGTTAGGGATGTACCCAGGAATGAAGCATAAGGGAGGCAACATTATTTTTGAGGATGGCCAAACTAGCTAAAATCATGTAAGCAAGGAGTTGCAGTCGCTATTGTTCTGAAGAAAATCATCAGTGTAGGGGGCATAGCTCTACTCGCCCCCCTCTTGTCTACGTCCATGGTGCCATGCAAGAGTAATGTCTTCTATAAATGGCGCTAGCCTACCCAGCTGTTGAGGCACCTCTTGCGCACGCACACACGTTCGCCTTCCGATTGGGTGAAACAAACGCGTTTACACCTCCTGAATTGACTGCAGCCGTTAGATGTGGGTTGTTGTTGGTTCACATCGTGGCGGCTGGCTGAAAATGTCAATGACTTTTGGGACCATGTGTGTGTGTGTGTGGTTCAGAGGCAACACCTCGTTCTCGTTTGTATCGCCTCACCCATATGCCCGTGAGGTATCGGGGTGAAACATAAGCTTCCTCCCAATCCCAGGACACCTTGACACGCCAATCAGCCGCCTCATCTCTCCCCCAATCGTGCCTCCTCTCCTTCATCCCCAATCCCTGCCTCCCCCCAATTCGTTGGCAACGACGGATCAACAGACTAGCGAGCGGTAGCAGATCGTTCAGGCGTCCTGGAGCAGGAGGCCAGAGAGGCCTGAAGTAGGAGGAATGGCTCGTGGAGGCAAGCACCAGCAGGTTGGTCTTCTTATTGTAACAGCGGCGCACCTAGAGGAACAACGCCGGGTTCTCGTCTTTCCGTGTTCGGAGGTCAAGGAGGACCTCAAGGCACGCGGGGATGGGATGATTGATGAGTGCATTTTTAGCATATTTTTGTGTTGATATTTTATCAAGATACCATTGAGTAGTGGTAGGATTTTGGTATTTCACCGCGCTACCGCGCCCTTTTATTCTTGTCTACACAGGATCTCGAAATAATAAGTCAATAATGAAATATCAATGAAAACTGTCATTTTATGGCATTTTGACGTTATAGAAATCATTTTTGTACTTAATAATGCGCTAGGGTGAAAGGAAAATTCGAGGATAGCTTCCAGCAGCTTTAACGGGCATCGGTACGGGCAAGGCCTGCCCATACCGTCTGCCCGTACCACCCTCCAGGAGTACCTGATACGTCTCAAACGTATCTATAATTTCTTATGTTCCATGCTAGTTTTATGACAATACTCACATGTTTTATTCATACTTTATATCATTTTGATGCATTTTCCGGTACTAACCTATTAACAAGATGCCGAAGCGCCAGTTCTGTTTTACTGTTTTTGGTTTCAGAAATCCTACACAGAAAATATTCTAATTGGACGAAACAAAAGCCCACGGTCTTATTTTCCACGGAGGCTTCCGAACACCGAAGAGGAGACGAAGAGGAGCCACGAGGCGGCCACACCCTAGGGGGCGCGGCACCCTGGCCGCGCCGCCCTATGGGGTGGGCCCTCGGGACTCCACCGACATCGCCCCTTCGCCTATATATTCTTCCGTCTCCGAAAACCCTATCAGAGTCGACGATATTCCACGAAGAGTTCTGTAGCCGCCGCCATCGCGAAGACAAGTTTCGGGGGACAGAATGTCTGATCCGGCACGCCGCCGGGACGGGGAATTTCCCTCGGAGTCATCTCCATCGACACCACCGCCATCTTCATCGCCGTTTTGTCTCCCATGATGAGGAGGAGTAGTTCTCCCCTGAGGGCTCTACCGGTAGCTATGTGGTTCATCTCTCTCTCCCATGGTGTGATCTTTATGTGATCATGAGCTTTGTATCACTATTAATCTATGTGCTACTCTAGTGATGTTATTAAAGTAGTCTATTCCTCCTCCATGATGTAAAGTTGACAGTGTGTGCATCATGTAGTACTTGGCGTAGGTTATGATTGTAATCTATTGTAGATTATGAAGTTAACCATTACTATGATAGTATTGATGTGATCTATTCCCCCTTTCATAGCTATTGGTGACAGTGTGTATGCTATGTTAGTACTCGGTCTAAATTGCAACGGTCTATTATGCACTCTAGAGGTTACTTTAATATGAACTCGGACGTTGTGGAGCTTGTTTACTCCGGCTTGAGGTGTGCTTTTGTAGCCCTACACAATGAATGGTGTTTGTTATCCAACAAGAGGGTGTTTAAGAGTAGCACAAGTGAAGAGAAGTTATTTATTTATGTGATCATTGTTGAGAGTGTCCACTAGTGAAAGTATGATCCCTAGGCCTTATTTCTAAGCATTGAAACACCGTTTCCAACAAGTTCTGCTACATGTTTGCTTGCTGCCATCTTTATTTCAGATTGCAATTACTACTTACAATCATCCATATTACTTGTATTTCACTATCTCTTCGCCGAACTAGTGCACCTATACATCGACAAGTGTATTAGGTGTGTTGGGGACACAAAAGACTTCTTGTATCTTAACTGGGGTTGCTTGAGAGGGATATCTTTGACCTCTACCTCCCTGAGTTCGATAAACCTTGGGTGATTCACTTAAGGGAAACTTGTTGCTGTTCTACAAACCTCTGCTCTTGGAGGCCCAACACTGTCTACAGGAATAGAAGCGTGCGTAGACATGAACCGCCTCGTCAAATACATTCACCTCCCGCAAATGGTTCAGAGATCAGACACACAAGACTCCGCGAAACCGAGAAAGACCGCCCAGATCAGATCACAAGAAGGAACTTTGGAGAAGACAAGATCCGGACTGCTACGTGGATCCTCGGAGGACAAGGCATCATCCCCTTCATCATCATCAACCGCTGCACCTCCGCCATCATCATCCTCCAACCATAGTTGTAATCTTGATTGCTATTGTGGATTTGTATTCGAATTTATTATATTCCTTTAATTCCTTCCACAAGATTATTGTCAACACCCGGATTTTAAGTCCAGATGCCTATTATGCCGTTCATCGCAATCCCAGGAATAATGTTTTTGCGAGACATAATAGTAAGTAGCATAGATTCATCATTTATTACAACACATATTGTCTTACAACCATAGATCACATGATCCAATATTACACGAATATATTGTTCAACATCACAAATAGTAGCGGAAGCGAAGTAGTAGTGGACGATCTATTCCACAGGCAACGCTTGACGTTAGAAGACGATCCTAGTTATCGTAGACGTCCTGTTGTCCGTCATCCTGATACTGGTGCTCTCCTTCATAGTCGGCATTTGAATAGCAGGGCAAAGCCATGAGTACTTGTAAGGTACTCGCAAACTACTCTAAGATAAATACTCATTAAGTGTAAGAGGGTGCTAAGCTCTAGGTTTATTTGCATACAGCCAAGTTTTGGTTTCATAAATCTTTGGTAAAAGCCTAATTCATGTGCTAGACTAACTCAAGTGGGAACATTAGTGTCATTCCCACAACTCATTATGGATCACCATAATGTCACCTTTCAAACCACCATTCATTTCTAGAACCAAAACATTTTAAGGATAACGGAGATAGTATGGCCTTTCCAATCGTCGTAACCGTGGACACGGCTATTCGAATAGGTTTAACACTCTGCAGAGGTTGTACTCTTGTGCCACAACTTTTGATTACATCCATCGAGGGTAACCTCGAATCATCGTAACACAGTACGCGGATCATCAATCGAAACCTTTCACTTATATATGCTAGTATGAGCACCTCTCCCCATGAGCTTGGCCTCCCGGTGAAAACGCATCCCGGAACTGCAGGGCTTGGGCCGTATATTCACCTCATTTCAACATCGTCCACAAGTAACGGAGGCAGCCGCAGCGTAACCCCTATGATGTTTGTTCAGAGGGAACCCATACTAGAATACACAAGTTTCTAGTTAAGCCCTACCCATAATCAGGTATTGTGGGGGTACTTGTATAATTGGAAGGGTATCGCATTCAAACTCAATCATCTATTTTGTCAAAAATCACCATCTTCTCTTGGTCATATTCACCTTCAAAATCTTTCACTTCAGTTCATTTCACAAATGTTCCCATCTAGAGTAGACAATTTTAGTTCTTAGCAATAGCAACTAGTCCTGAGGGGGTGCTATCTAGCTTTATTTGCTTAGGCTAACTTTGATACTCTTGTTCTATTCTAGACAAGTGAGTCATAAATCAAAATGGTACTTTGAAATAAAAGCAAAAGTAAATGTAAGTAAAAACATGGGATAGGTAATACATAAAAGTAAGGTGGGATGGTGCCTTTGCTCTTGTAGAGCTAAGCACTTGTGTTTAGCAAGGGTTAGCTTGCCTTGGGTAGTTATCGAAGTTCTCTTCTTCTTCCTGTGAGTAGCCCTCCTCCTCTTGGTATTCCTCGTTACTAGCGTCTATATACGAATACGAGGTATAAATACTAAACCAAGCTCATATACTAAACTAGCAACACTCAAAGAGTTCACACACTAATCCTAGTATCAAGCAAAACATGGCATGGTGGATTATTGGATTTGTCTTTATTAGAAAGAAAATAATTTCCTCTCATTATTCCTATTTCTTAAATTTGATATGTAGGTCTTTAAAGAATTTCATTTCTTTGCATTACCTAATATTAGGATTTAATCTCTCCATATAATAATAAGGTATGAAATATAGGTTGACCCCAAGGTCAACATTTCATATCTATTATATGTGAGTTCAATTTAATTGAAGTGCTATACTTCACATAGCTTTAAAACTTAACATTTAAATGGATTAAAATCTCTAAGTAATAATTCTCAAGGGTTCATTAGCCTAAGTCATTCCCCCTGGTTATTAGTACTTAGGATCAAAATTTAAATGAGAGGTAATTCCCATATTGGGGTTGAGTTTGAATTCCACTTTAAAATGCTCTAGAAATGACTACATAGCCATTTTATTTGATCTAGCCCATGATCATACAAACAACAGGGCTATGTTATTGCATAATCAATTAGAGGACATCATTTGTGATTTATTAGAGTTGGAATTACTCCAAAATCTATTTTGGTTGAATTTTAAATAAAGTTTGAATGTGTAAAAGTCCCTGTCTTGTCCTTTTTGTCAATTTAAATCTACAAAGAAATTGGAGATGGGGCCAGTGGCATTGGATAGGTAAATTCATGGGCTTTCCAACGGTATAAAGTTTGCTAGATTTGGTTTGGTAGAATTCAAATTATTCAAAATTTACTAAACACTCAGCAGAGCAAAGTTTAAAAAAAGAATAAACTAGATTTGAATTTGTGGGCTTCGGCGGGAAAGGTTATTGGGCCGAAACGAAATTCGGCAGCACCTCGCAGCCCATCACGCGGCTGGCGCGCTCGGGCCACGCTGACAGGGTGGGGGCCACCTGTCGGCGCCTCTTTACACGGCGAAACGGTACGCGAAAGAATGGCCGTAGGATTAGAACAGAGATCTACGGCTGGTCGTCGTCGTCCCCGGCGGGATTCCGACGAGGTCACGGCGGCGTGGGGTCGGAGAGCCTACCAGGCCGATGCGGACTCAGTATGCGCGGTGAAGGTGTAGTAGATGGGGAAGAGGTTGGGAGCAGCGGCGGCGCTGGGGGGCGCCAATCGTCGACGGTGAGCTGCATCCCCGGCGGCTCCGATCTTGAAATTGCTCCTCCTCCGGCGGCAATCGAACGAACTAAGGTGGTGAGGAAGATCGGTGGAGAGGGAGTCGAGTGGTGTGAGAGGAGCTTGCTGGGAGGGCCTCTATTTATAGCGGCGAGGGTGCCGCGGGGTGCTGCAAGGGCGCGGCCATGGCGTGGCGTTCCGGCAGCGAAAGGGCAAGCGAAGGACGGCTATGGCTAGCTGGTGTACGGGAGATGCTCAACCTGTATCGAGACCGAGAAAAGGGTGATGGGAGAGCTCGGGCGCGTGCAATGTCTATCACTGGGCGCGCGGCATCATTTTGGGCTATGGCGACGGCGACGATGCAGGGCAGGCACGGGCGTTCGTCTAGCTTGTAGAGGGTGCAGAGGCGATGCTCGACGCGGTGCTAGGGATGCAGGGCGAGGACGGTAGCGGTCGAGTGCGTGGCGTCCTTGCGCGTCCAGGGCGTGATCACCACGCCGGCTGGCACGTCCTGGCACGTTTTGGACGCGGGCGGTCTGGGCAGTGCCGTGCAATGGCGAGCGATCCAGTGGTACGGGCGTGATCCTTATGCATCAGGGATGCTCGAGGACATGGAGAAACGACGAGGGAGTGGCCAGGGAGATGGGTGCCAAAGGTGGCCGGCATGGCATTGTGTAGCATGTTTTAGGGTTTCTCCTCCACTTTAATCAGCCATGCAAGTACGGGGCTAGAGGCAGGGGGTGTAGGTGAGGCTGATGATCACTTTGCCAAAGTGGTTTAGGGTCAAAACTGCTGGATAATAGCATGTATCACTTAGTCTAGAGGCTGCCTGCCACCTGTTCGACCAAATGGCCGCAAGAAACTTTCTTTCGAATTTTGAAAATCTTTTTGGTGATTCTCATTTATATAAATATTGTGATGTATTGGTGGTGGTGGCACTCAATTTGGAATTGATTTGCAACTTTTCAAAATTTGGGGTGATCTTCTTTTCTCTCTCGGGTTCCCTCTTTGCCCTCTTATTCTGGTCAACCTAGTCAACTTTAGGGAGGGTGGTCAACATCAAAGTTACTCACCTTGACATGGTCTTTGATGACCTGGCTTTAGTTGACCTTGCTTAGTTTAAGAATTGAGAAATACAGAGGGGTAAAGTGGTGAAGAAATTAAATTTGGGTTATGTGACCATTATCACATGTATGGAGAATTCTTGATTTCTTTTGATTTGATTCTTGATCCAAGGATGCAAAAGGGTTAGTTTATCACATTGAAGTATTTTAGAAGCAAAGGGGCAAGCTAACTTGGCCTTGGTTGAGGATTGGTTATTTTACATAGAGTGTATGAGAGTGAGAGAGGGGTTTTTCCCAATTTCTTTATTTCTCCCCAATTTAGGGTTTAGTGAACTTGGTTAGGGTTCACATAGCAAGGTTTACACATACTAGCACTCATCATGGCAATTGCACAAAAGAATATCACTCAAATGCATTTATCTATATGTGGCACTATATGCATAGAAAAAGTTTTTGTTAATTGCAAAATTTGACTTTGGGGAATTTCTCTTCTTGTTTATTATTGTTGAAACTTGGGATGTTACAAACCCTTCCCCCTTACAAAAGATCTCGTCCCGAGATCTGAGAAAACTAGGTACTAAAGAGATCTGGGTACTCAGTCCTCATAAAGTCTTCTCTCTCCCAAGTGGCTTCTTCTTCGGTGTGGTTACTCCATTGGATCTTCAGAAACTTGATACTTCGAGTACGAGTGGTTCTGAAAGCTTCTTCCAAGATGCGAATAGGTACTTCGCGGTATGTTAGATCTGAGTTGATATCGACAGCTCGATGGTCGATGTTCTTGAAAACTTCGGTCTTCTCGGGCACTTCTAAACACTTCCGGAGTAGCGAGATGTGAAACACATTGTGCACGCTGACATTTCTTCCGGTAACTCCAGTGATAGGATACTTCTCCTCGGCGACTCGGGACCTTGAAAGGTCCGACATATCGAGTGCGAGCTTTCCTCGGTTGAAATCTCTGCATTCCCTTAAGAGGGGACACTTTGAGATATACGAAATCTCCGATCTCGAAGGTCATCTCTCGGCGTCTCTTGTCGGCGTAGCTCTTCTGTCTTGATTGGGCTGTCTTGAGGTACTCGCGGATCTTGTGAACCTTCTCTTCGGCTTCTCGGAGAATATCAGGTCCAAAGATTTGACTCTCCTACTTCCGACCAATTCAGAGGGTACGGCACTTCCTTCCATATAGTGCTTCGAAGGGGGCCATCGCAGGCAGCGTTGTTGTACGAGAGTGCGTACGGCAAGCGGTCTTCCACTTAGATCCATACTCTAGCACACATGCTCTTAACATATCTTCTAATATCTGGTTGACTCTTCGTCTGTCCATCGGTCTGCGGGTGATAGGCTGTGCTGAATTCAGGCGAGTTCCGAGTCCTTCATGTACTTTCGCCAGAATCGGGAGGTGAATTGGGATCCCCTATCGGATACTATCGACTTCGGGGTTCCGTGGCTGACTATCCTTGAGATATATAGCTCTGCGAGTCTCGGTCCTTGATAGGTGGTCTTGGGGATGAAGTGGCGACTTTGGTCGATCTTCGACCACTACCCGGATGGAATCATTTCCTTTACTAGACTTGGGCAGTCGGTGATGAAATCCATTCCTACGGAATCCCACTTCCATTCGGGAATGTAGGGGTTGCAGTCTGTGGGCGTTGATGTTGCTTTGACTCTTTGACAGATGTCACACTTGGCGATGTAGCTTCCAATTTCTCTCTTCATTCCATGCCATCAGAATTGCTCCTTCAAATCCTGGTACATCTTGGTTCCTCCGGGGTGAATGGAGTATAGGGTGTCGTGAGCTTCTTTCAGGATAACTTGCTTCAATTCTGAGTCTGACGGCACGCAAAGGCGCTTGTTATACCATAGCACTCCTTCTTCATCTACGGTGAATCCTTGTGCTTTTCCGGCGGCTATTTGGTTCTTGATTCCGTCAATGCTAGCATTTCCTTTTGAGCTTCTTTGATCGACTAATCGGGTGGGTTGGAGTTCAATGCTGGCGAGGTATCCTTCGCTAACCAGTTCAAGTCTAAACTGTTCAAACTCTTCAAACAGGCTAGGTTGCTCAATTGCTAACATGGAGTTCTGACACGGCAGTCTACTCGAGCATCCGCTACCACATTGGCCTTGCCGGGGTGATAGTGGATTTCCATGTCGTAATCCTTGATTAACTCTATCCATCTGCGTTGTCTCATATTCAGCTCCTGCGTGAAGATATACAGGCTCTTGTGATCCGAGTAAACCTCGCATCGATTACCCATGAGGTAATGACGCCATACTTTCGGTGCTAACACCGCTGCTAGCTCTAAGTCATGGGTTGGGTAGTTCTGTTCATGCTGCTTTGTCTTGATAGGTAAGATATCACTTTGCCTTCTTGCATCAGCACACATCCAAGACCAATCTTGGAGGCGTCACAGTACACATCGAAGGGCTTGGTAATATCCGGCATAACCAGTATTGGGGCTGTTGTCAATCTTAACTTGAGCTGTTGAAAACTCGCTTCACACTTGTCGGTCCATTCGAACTTCCGGTCCTTCTTCAACAATTGGGTCATCGGTCTTGCTATGCTCGAGAATCCTTCAACGAATCGGCGGTAATATCCCGCCAATCCGAGAAAAGCACGGACTTCGGTCTGAGTGGTTGGGGCTTTCCATTCTTCAACAGTCTTGATTTTTGCGGGGTCAACGGCAATTCCTCCGGCTGACAAGATGTGACCCAAGAATCCTACTTCCTTCACCAGAATTCACACTTGCTGAACTTGGCATACAACTGATGTTCCCGAAGGGTATCTAGGACCACTTCCAAATGTTGCTCATGTTCTTCCTCGGACTTGGAGTATATGAGGATGTCGTCGATGAAAACAACGACAAACTTGTCCAGGAAGTTCATAAAGATCTTATTCATGAGATTCATGAAGTAAGCGGGGGCATTGGTCAATCCAAATGACATGACATTGTACTCATACAATCCATATCTGGTGGTAAAGGCAGTTTTGGGGATATCGTGCACGAATCTTCAACTGATGGTATCCTGTCCATGAGATCAATCTTTGAGAATACTCGGGCTCCACTGGTCAAAGCAGATCTTCTATCTTGGGCAATGGATACTTGTTCTTAATGGTGACATCGTTAAGCTTACGATAGTCCGTACCAAACGAGTGGCACCGTCCTTTTTATCCACAAACAAAGCTGGTGATCTCCAAGGTGGCACTTGGTTGAATCAGACCTTTGAATAGCATATCATCCAATTGTTTCTTCGAGTTCCACTAACTCGGCCGGGTTCATGTAGGCTCTCGGGCTATAGGTCGGTTCGAGGATTAACTCGATGATAAACTCGATATCCCGATCCGGGGGCATACCGGGTAGATCATCGGAACATCAGGATATCGACAAACGACCCTGATCTGATCCAAGGTGGGTTTGGCTAGGCTTTGGTTACAGATAAATTTTCGGGGCATCTTTTCGGATATGTGTTCGACTATTATTCCGGTGCTACTAGTCATGGTGATGGCCTTCTTGGCACAATCAATCAGTCCATGATGTTTCGCCATCCAGTCCATTCCCAGGACTACTTCCATTCCTTTGGCTCCCAGAACAATCAAATTTGCATAGAATTCTATTTCATGTATTCTGATTGGCACATCTTTGCAAATTTTCTAGCCTTAGTTGTTGATCCAGGTATTTGAACTATCATGACATGCTTCAAACTGATGGGTTGAATCTTACTAGTGCATGCAAAATCTTCGGTAATGAATGAATGCGATGCTCCGGAATCAAACAGCACTCTTGCGGGTATTGAGTTAACAGAGAACATACCCAGCACGTCGGGGCTTCCTGAGCTTCTTCGCATTCATGTGGTAGAGGCGGCCGTTGCGGTTGTTCGGGTTGTTGGGGGCGAACTTCTTGTTGGTGGTGACACGACGCTGCTGCTGCGGGGCACGAGTTGGCGGCGTCTTGGCGAGCTTCTTGGGGCACTCATAGGAAAGTGCCCAGCTACTCCGCACTCGTAGCAGTTGTAGGTGGACTTGTCCTTGGGGGTGATGGGAACAGTGTTGCTCCCAGTCCTTGGAGCAGTGTTGGAGTTATTGTTGGGGGCGCGAGGTGGGCGCGGTTGAAGTTCTTGTTGTTGTTGTTGTAGTTGTTGTGTCCTCCTGACCTGGGGTTTCCTCCACTCCGGTTCTGATAACTCGGACGTGGATTCGGCATCGGGGGCTTGTTGTTTCTTGGGCGAACCCTCCACACGAGTTGGGGCGATACTTGTGGTTGTTGCTGGGCCCACTCTGGTTCATCATACGGCGCTTGCGGTTCTCATTGGCTTGGTGTATCTTCCTCCATCTGAATGGCGGAGTCAACGAGTGCTTCTAAGTCAGCAAAGGGGATGTTGATCAGTACGTCTGCATCTCATCATGCAGTCCATTCAGAAACCTCTCCTTCCTCTTCTCGACGGTGTCCGTCTCATCAGGCGTACCTTGACAAAGTGAGGAACTTGTCGCGGTATTCCACCACGGTCTTCGCTTGCTTCGGTTCCTGAACTCATCCCTCATCTTCTTAATCAAACCCGGGGCACATGATACTTGCTAAACTTGAGTTTGAAGTCCTCCCAAGTCATCAGGTTCCCCGCATGTAAGCGCGGGTACTTGTCCACCGGGCACGTGCGGGTCCAGCCGGATAGTGGGTGGCGAACAACACCTTCTCGTTGTCCTCCACTCCGGCAACCTCGAGATTGTTCTCCATAGTCTGGAGCCAATCATCAGCGTCGAGGGGTTCCTCTGTCTTGTTGAACACAGGTGGGTTGGTGTTCTGGAAGTTTTTCAGCTTTGACCCTGGGTGGTCGTGGTTTCCGTGACCTTGATTGCCCTGAGCAAGTTGTTGGAGTGCAGCTAGGTTGGCTTGCCGTTCAGCTCTCTCAACTTCTCTATCAACCAACATCTGTTGCAACATCTGCAGCATTGCCTCCTGAGTCATGTTGCGAGTTGGGGGTGCCATCTGAACAGTGATAGGGATCATGAGATAAGAGGGAAAATGTCTATGGCTCATTTTGGGATAAAAAATACAACTTAACTTGATTCATAATAATAATAATATTACACATACACAAACATAGTCATGGAGGTAGCACATATTACAAGCCAAATGTTCAGGAGGGTTTTAAGAACCCTTTCAACAAACTACGATACATGGGGCGGGTACAAAGGACCAATACATAACACGGGGCGCAAGTGCTCAGACGGGACTACTCGCCATCGACGTTGATAGGGTAGACATTGTCTACCCCGGCATCGAGGTGCTCATGGCCATCCTCGTAAGGGTGGAACTCCAGGTCGTCGTCTTCCTCCTCCTCGTAGTCGTCGTCGTTGCTGACGTAGGAGTAGCCGTCCCCCTGGATGTTCTCCCCTTCATCGCCTTCAGCTCCTGGATGCTCAGCTTGTGCAGCGATGGTCGCCGTGGCGATCCTGGCCTTCAGGCGGTTGATGGCGTGATCCTTCTTCTGGTTGGCACGGCGGAGTGCCCTGCGTTCTCCGGCGATCACCTTGATGGTGTCCGCCTGCTGCGCCAACTGGATGTGAGTGTGGTTGGCGTATTCGCGGGAGTTGTCGAGGTCGATGCGGGTCTCACTCAGCATGAAGTCAAGATGATCAACATGGTGGCGAAGCTGCGGGTGTGACGGCAGGTTCATTGGCACTCCGAGTGAGTTGTGCCTTGCATAGTGCACAAAGCGACTGTCGGTGAAGTCCATGAAGTTTTGCCCGCACAGACGTGCGAGTCCTTCCTGAAGTCCCCTTGCGAGACCATCCGCCCAGTTGTTCTCCCTGAAGGAGAACTGGATCCTTGCGCTCATGGGGAGCGTGAACCTTCCACGAAGGTCCACCATGATCACCCACTGAAGTTGACCACCGGGTTGGTCATTCAGCATTCCGCCAAAGACTTCCGGTGGTGGGCGCCCGAGGAACTCGGAGAGAGAAGAGGTCCCTCTCGAAGATGATCTCTCCACCGTTCCCCAACTGATAGAACTCAGTCTGGAGAAAGGGCTGCGCGTCCACAACGTGATCCATCTGTAGAGAGATGAGATGATTAAGTTAGATAAGTGCAAGTGTTCCAAATTTTAATTTTATTAGAAGAAGGGCATGAATTTAAAGTTTGTAAAAGACTCTTCAAGGTAAGGAGGTGAGTAAGATTTTCATAACTAGTCAACTCATGAAATTTGAAACTAAGTTTTTGAGCGTCCATTCTAACTAGGGTCTCCTAAGGTCAAACAATGGCTCCGATACCAACTTGTCAACACCGGATTTTTAAGTCCAGATGCCTATTATGCCGTTCATCGCAATCCCAGGAATAATGTTTTTGCGAGACATAATAGTAAGTAGCATAGATTCATCATTTATTACAACACATATTGTCTTACAACCATAGATCACATGATCCAATATTACACGAATATATTGTTCAACATCACAAATAGTAGCGGAAGAAGTAGTAGTGGACGATCTATTCCACAGGCAACGCTTGACGTTAGAAGACGATCCTAGTTATCGTAGACGTCCTGTTGTCCGTCATCCTGATACTGGTGCTCTCCTTCATAGTCTGGCATTTGAATAGCCAGGGCAAAGCCATGAGTACTTGTAAGGTACTCGCAAACTACTCTAAGATAAATACTCATTAAGTGTAAGAGGGTGCTAAGCTCTAGGTTTATTTGCATACAACCAAGTTTTGGTTTCATAAATCTTTGGTAAAAGCCTAATTCATGTGCTAGACTAACTCAAGTGGGAACATTAGTGTCATTCCCACAACTCATTATGGATCACCATAATGTCACCTTTCAAACCACCATTCATTTCTAGAACCAAAACATTTTAAGGATAACGGAGATAGTATGGCCTTTCCAATCGTCCGTAACCGTGGACACGGCTATTCGAATAGGTTTAACACTCTGCAGAGGTTGTACTCTTGTGCCACAACTTTTGATTACATCCGTTGAGGGTAACCTCGAATCATCGTAACACGATACGCGGATCATCAATCGAAACCTTTCACTTTATATGCTAGTATGAGCACCTCTCCCCATGAGCTTGGCCTCAAACCCCATGATCAACTTGAGGCACTGGGCTTGGGCCATATATTCACCTCATTTCAACATCAGTCCACAAGTAACGGAGGCAGCCGCAGCGTAACCCCTATGATGTTTGTTCAGAGGGAACCCATACTAGAATACACAAGTTTCTAGTTAAGCCCTACCCATAATCAGGTATTGTGGGGGTACTTGTATAATTGGAAGGGTATCGCATTCAAACTCAATCATCTATTTTGTCAAAAATCACCATCTTCTCTTGGTCATATTCACCTTCAAAATCTTTCACTTCAGTTCATTTCACAAATGTTCCCATCTAGAGTAGACAATTTTAGTTCTTAGCAATAGCAACTAGTCCTGAGGGGGTGCTATCTAGCTTTATTTGCTTAGGCTAACTTTGATACTCTTGTTCTATTCTAGACAAGTGAGTCATAAATCAAAATGGTACTTTGAAATAAAAGCAAAAGTAAATGTAAGTAAAAACATGGGATAGGTAATACATAAAAGTAAGGTGGGATGGTGCCTTTGCTCTTGTAGAGCTAAGCACTTGTGTTTAGCAAGGGTTAGCTTGCCTTGAGCTGGGTAGTTATCGAAGTTCTCTTCTTCTTCCTGTGAGTAGCCCTCCTCCTCTTGGTATTCCTCGTTACTAGCGTCTATATACGAATACGAGGTATAAATACTAAACCAAGCTCATATACTAAACTAGCAACACTCAAAGAGTTCACACACTAATCCTAGTATCAAGCAAAACATGGCATGGTGGATTATTGGATTTGTCTTTATTAGAAAGAAAATAATTTCCTCTCATTATTCCTATTTCTTAAATTTGATATGTAGGTCTTTAAAGAATTTCATTTCTTTGCATTACCTAATATTAGGATTTAATCTCTCCATATAATAATAAGGTATGAAATATAGGTTGACCCCAAGGTCAACATTTCATATCTATTATATGTGAGTTCAATTTAATTGAAGTGCTATACTTCACATAGCTTTAAAACTTAACATTTAAATGGATTAAAATCTCTAAGTAATAATTCTCAAGGGTTCATTAGCCTAAGTCATTCCCCCTGGTTATTAGTACTTAGGATCAAAATTTAAATGAGAGGTAATTCCCATATTGGGGTTGAGTTTGAATTCCACTTTAAAATGCTCTAGAAATGACTACATAGCCATTTTATTTGATCTAGCCCATGATCATACAAACAACAGGGCTATGTTATTGCATAATCAATTAGAGGACATCATTTGTGATTTATTAGAGTTGGAATTACTCCAAAATCTATTTTGGTTGAATTTTAAATAAAGTTTGAATGTGTAAAAGTCCCTGTCTTGTCCTTTTTGTCAATTTAAATCTACAAAGAAATTGGAGATGGGGCCAGTGGCATTGGATAGGTAAATTCATGGGCTTTCCAACGGTATAAAGTTTGCTAGATTTGGTTTGGTAGAATTCAAATTATTCAAAATTTACTAAACACTCAGCAGAGCAAAGTTTAAAAAAAGAATAAACTAGATTTGAATTTGTGGGCTTCGGCGGGAAAGGTTATTGGGCCGAAACGAAATTCGGCAGCACCTCGCAGCCCATCACGCGGCTGGCGCGCTCGGGCGCGCGGGGTGGGGGCCACCTGTCGGCGCCTCTTTACACGGCGAAACGGTGCGAAAGAATGGCCGTAGGATTAGAACGAGATCTACGGCTGGGGAGCGTCGTCGTCCCAGGCGGGATTCCGGCGAGGTCACGGCGGCGGTGGGGGTCGGAGAGCCTACCGGCCGATGCGGGACTCGAGCGGTATGCGCGGTGAAGGTGTAGTAGATGGGAAGAGGTTGGGAGCAGCGGCGCTTGGGGAGCGCCGATCGTCGACGGTGGCTGCGTCCCCCGCGGCTCCGATCTTGAAATTGCTCCTCCGGCGGCAATCGAACGAACTAAGGTGGTGAGGAAGATCAGTGAGAGGGGAGTCGAGTGGTGTGAGAGGAGCTTGCTGGGAGGGCCTCTATTTATAGCGGGGTGCCGCGGGGTGCTGCAAGGGCGCGGCCATGGCGTGGCGTTTCGAGCGCGAAAGGGCAAGCGAAGGACGGCTATGGCTAGGCTGGTGTACGGGAGATGCTCAACCTGTATGACCGAGAAAAGGGTGATGGGAGAGCTCGGGCGCGTGCAATGTCTATCACTGGGCGCGCGGCATCATTTTGGGCTATGGCGACGGCGACGATGCAGGGCAGGCACGGGCGTTCGTCTAGCTTGTAGAGGGTGCAGAGGCGATGCTCGACGCGGTGCTAGGGATGCAGGGCGAGGACGGTAGCGGTCGAGTGCGTGGCGTCCTTGCGCGTCCGGGCGTGATCACCACGCCGGCTGGCACGTCCTGGCACGTGGACGGGCGGTCTGGGCAGTGCCGTGCAATGGCGAGCGATCCGTGGTACGGGCGTGATCCGTATGCATCGGGGATGCTCGAGGACATGGAGAAACGACGAGGGAGTGGCCAGGGAGATGGGTGCCAAAGGTGGCCGGCATGGCATTGTGTAGCATGTTTTAGGGTTTCTCCTCCACTTTAATCAGCCATGCAAGTACGGGGCTAGAGGCAGGGGGTGTAGGTGAGGCTGATGATCACTTTGCCAAAGTGGTTTAGGGTCAAAACTGCTGGATAATAGCATGTATCACTTAGTCTAGAGGCTGCCTGCCACCTGTTCGACCAAATGGCCGCAAGAAACTTTCTTTCGAATTTTGAAAATCTTTTTGGTGATTCTCATTTATATAAATATTGTGATGTATTGGTGGTGGTGGCACTCAATTTGGAATTGATTTGCAACTTTTCAAAATTTGGGGTGATCTTCTTTTCTCTCTCGGGTTCCCTCTTTGCCCTCTTATTCTGGTCAACCTAGTCAACTTTAGGGAGGGTGGTCAACATCAAAGTTACTCACCTTGACATGGTCTTTGATGACCTGGCTTTAGTTGACCTTGCTTAGTTTAAGAATTGAGAAATACAGAGGGGTAAAGTGGTGAAGAAATTAAATTTGGGTTATGTGACCATTATCACATGTATGGAGAATTCTTGATTTCTTTTGATTTGATTCTTGATCCAAGGATGCAAAAGGGTTAGTTTATCACATTGAAGTATTTTAGAAGCAAAGGGGCAAGCTAACTTGGCCTTGGTTGAGGATTGGTTATTTTACATAGAGTGTATGAGAGTGAGAGAGGGGTTTTTCCCAATTTCTTTATTTCTCCCCAATTTAGGGTTTAGTGAACTTGGTTAGGGTTCACATAGCAAGGTTTACACATACTAGCACTCATCATGGCAATTGCACAAAAGAATATCACTCAAATGCATTTATCTATATGTGGCACTATATGCATAGAAAAAGTTTTTGTTAATTGCAAAATTTGACTTTGGGGAATTTCTCTTCTTGTTTATTATTGTTGAAACTTGGGATGTTACAATTATGATGATGTACTTGATTGTCTTCATGTGTGAGTAGTCCTATTAGTTCTTGGGGAGATGGAGAAAACCTAGCATGAATATGAGATGAATCTAAGATGGTCTATGGTTTTAAGTATTAATGTGTGTTAGTTTTCTCTCTTGATAATATGTGTTGTGCACCATGTAATATATGCCTATTGGTCTTGAGAGGGAACTACTCTTTGATGTGTGGTAAAGTGAACGGCGGGAAGTGACATTACCGTATCGGCACTTTGACACATGAACAAGGGGGATAAGAGGGATTTACAAAGCTCATATCGATAACCGCGAGGTATACCCCTTAATAGCAATAGTCCATATGTGGCTTGCATAAGGCTAGATGATGTGGTTATTTGGAGATGTGATGACCGATGGCTTTCTGGGCGCATCTTATTACGAGCTCTCCCACACACAACATGCTTAAATGCATATTTTATCTTAATTAATACAAATCCTAGTGCTAGAGGTGAATCCAATAACCCCCGAGAACACTTTGTCTTATTAAGTTTCAACCAATTTCTTATAATGTTTTTAGTGCTTTATTTACTTTACTTGCAACCATTTATAACACCCCTCTTTAAGCATTTTGATATTAGAAAATAATTATTAAGTAATCTTTGGTATAAAGTGGCAAGGGGAATTAAGACCCTAACTAGTAGCTCCTCGTGGTTCGATACTCTTATTTCGAAACTAGCTACAAATGATTTGTGTTCTTGCAGTTATCAAACTATTTTCTGGCCCCGTTGCCGGGGAGCTCCGCGCTTTTGGTCTTTGTTATGAGTTTCTTATCTATTATTGTTTTTAGTAAAGTGTTTTAATAGTTTCATGTAGTACCATGGCTGCTCTCGGGCTTATGAATACGCATGATGTAGCTGAGTACCTCGGGGGATTCAACTGAGGGTTCGTTAAAGAATTCCCCAATGGAAGTGATATTGAATATTCTATTCATCCACGTTTTATTGCTATTATGAAGGAGAATAGTTTTGTAGGAGATGATCCCGATGAGTATCCTTATAGTCATTTGCATTCTTTTACTGAGTTGTGTTGGATAATTAAATTGAGAAAGTACACTGATGATGAACTTAAGCTTAAATTGTTTAGTCAATCTCTAACCAGCACTACATTGTCTTGGTATAGAACTTGCCCTGCAGAAAAGATTGATACTTGGGAGAATCTTATGAAGGAATTTATATTTCGGTTCTATTCCAAAGTTTAGTCCGCGGAAGCAAGCAGGGCTATAACAAATTTCAAGAATTTCCGCGGAAAAAGCTTAATGAGAGCCTATCTCAGGTTCAAAGGTACGGTTCAAAAATGTCCCCATGATGATCTACCACCTTGGTATGTTTTACATGTATTTTATGGAGCACTAGAACAAGATAATAAAAGAGAATTAGATCTGTTATCTGGTGGATCTTTTATGGAACTCACAGCTGAGCAAGCTTGGATACGTCTAGACAAAGTTCATAGAAATAGAGTATCATGGGGCTTTGATCTTGGTAGTGAGGGATAAATAGAAATTGAATATGATTGTCTAAACTCTTATAAAAAAACCAGGCAATTAAAAGAAATAGCTAATGAGCTAAATATTTATGATTTTATGGTATTGGATGTTCTTCAAGCTTCTACAGAATTCACTGAAGTACCCAAGAAAGAATGACTTCATTACACTCCGCCACCTCAAGTCACTAAAGTAACACAAGTTGAATCTGAAGTACCCAAAGTGGTGCCTATTGAAAGGATGCCTTACAATGAGCCTTTACCTTTCCCAATGATAGCGGCAAGGCACATCCGAGCTCAACTCTTTGCAGAACAAAAGGAAGAAGAGGTAAGAGAGGTAAGAGAGGTAAGAGCATTAGAGTTAAAAATTAGTAATGAGGAACCTACTCATCAAATTACAAATGGAGAAAGTGAGGTAACTAAGGAAGGTATTTTACCTATGTTTGCACACTGCAACGTAATTGAGCTCGATTCTGAAGCCTCACAGTTTGTAGAAGGTATGGTTAAAGCAAAAGGTGCGGGCAAACCTGTTTTACCTTGCACTTTTGGTGGATCCTCTTATTTTATGGACTCTGTGATATTGGAACAGCCGTTAATGTTATTCCCTATATATTTTATTTTGGTATCCAAGATGAGCTTGAGCATTCACAATTAGAAGACACATATATGGCAATAATGCTAGCTGATAAGACTCTTAGAGTTCCTATGTGAGTAATAAAAGATGTACCTATAACAATAGAACCCTACACCATAACCACCTAGTAGATATGTTATTTCATCATCTTTCTTTCTTGTTAGCTATGAGCTTAGTATTCTGAAGTTAAAATTATTTTTGCTTACAAGGAAGATGCATGATTGTTCCTATCACATGTGTATTTGTTTGTTTCCCTCAACTCTTATGCTTGCTAATCAACCTTGCTAGCCAAAGACCTGTATGAGAGGGAATGCTTCTCGTGCATCCAAACCCTTAAACCAAACCTATGCCATCAGTGTCCACCATAACTACCTACTATGTGGTATTTCCTACCATTCCAAGTAAATACTTCATGTGCTACCTTTAAACAATTCAAAAGTTATCATCCCATGTTTGTGTCAATGTTTTATAGCTCATGAGGAAGTATGTGGTGTTTTATCTTTCAATCTTGTTAGGCAGACTTTCACCAATGGACTAGTGGCACATCCGCTTATCCAATAATTTTGCAAAGAGAGCTGGCAAGGGTTCCCAGCCCCAATTAATTAACTTTCATTAATAACTCTCTTCACATGTTTTGCTGATTCATCGTAAGCAACTTAATTTTGCAATAGACACTCCTCCATGGTATGTGAAATGTTGAAAGGCAGAGGATTCGGTTAGCCATGGCTTGTGAAAGCAAAGGTTGGGAGGAGTGTCATCCTTAAATAAACTAAAGTACATGTGTAAACAAAGAGAAGAGGGATGATCTACCTTGCTGGTAGAGATAACGTCCTTCATGGGAGCCGCTCTTTGGAAGTCTGTTTGGCAAGGGAGTTAGAGTACCCACTACTATTCGTTGCCAACAACAAACACCTCTAAAACTATACTTTTATGCTCTCTATATGGTTTCAAAACTTAAAAAGCTCTAGCATATGATTTAATCCCTGCTTCCCTCTGCGAAGGGCCTATCTTTTACTTTATGTTAAGTCAGTAAACCTATTTCCCTCTATCTTAAGCAAGCAATTGACTTGTTGTGATCCAACCATTTATATTGTGATCTATTTAATCATATATGCCTTTTATTCTTCCTTGTTTAGTACAAGTTTTATCCGAATGAACATGGCTTTGAAGGTTATCAATGATTATGAGGAGATTATTATGATTGAGTATGTAAGTTTTGCTATATAAGCCTTAATATAAGAGCTCTGTTCGAAAGATAAGTACAATCTGTTAATTGTTCTTTGACCAAGAACGAAGTTTGCCATCACCAATTATGATTTCCTATGCACCTTTATCTGTGATTTCCCTCTACTTGTTTCAAGTTGAATTATATGAGAAGTTGTTCACTAGAATGTCGTGGGTGAATTAAATGTGATGCTTCTTGTCCGTATTATTTATCAACTCTTCACTCCATAAACATGTGGTCTTGTTTCTGAGTTCAGTTTCGCTTGGGGACAAGCGAGGTCTAAGGGGAGTTGATCGTCCATTTTGCATCACTATTTTATATCATAATTTCTTGTTATTCATTGATATATTTCATATTTAGAGATGATACTTATGTTATTTCACCTATTTTGCATGTTTCATGATTATTGGAGAATTACTCACCGGAGTCGAGATTCTGCTGGAAAAAGCACCGTCGGGTACAATATTTCGAAGATCAACAATTGACGGAAAATATACCGAAAGTCTTATTTCTCCCAGGAAGGAGCCAGCCAAAGAGAGGCGAGGAGGGCCGCCATGGCCCCCAAGGCGGCGCGGGCTCCACCACAGCCGCGCCGCCTTGTGGGGGGGGGCCCCCTCGGCCGTCTCTCTTTCGCGTACTTCATCTGCCGAAAACCTAAGATGCGGGATAATCGCGAATAGACACAGCCTCTCGGGGCGGAAACCAGAGAGAAAAGAGCTCTCCGGGCTGAAATCCGGGAAATTCCCTCCCGGAGGGAAAATCGTCGCCATCGTCACCGTCATCGAGCTGGACTTCATTGGGATTATCATCACCATCATCTCCACCACCGTCACCGTCATCTCCACCGCTGCACCTCGTCTCCGCTGTAACATCTAGGGTTGAATCTTGATTATTTCATAGGGGAAACTCTCCCGGTATTGATTACTTCTTGTTATTGATGCTATTGAGTGAAACCATTGAACCAAGGTTTATGTTCAGATTGTTATTCATCATCATATCACCTCTGATTATGTTCCATATGATGTCTCGTGAGTAGTTCGTTTAGTTCTTGAGGACATGGGTGAAGTCTAAATGTTAGTAGTGAACTATGTTGAGTAATATTTAATGGTTTGATATTTAAGTTGTGGTGTTATTCTTTTAATGGTGTCATGTGAACGCCAACTACATGATACTTCACCTTTATGGGCCTAGGGGAATGCATCTTGTATTCGTTTGCTAATTGTGGGGTTGCCGGAGTGACAGCAACCTGAACCCCGTTGGTATATCGATGCGGGAGGGATAGCAGGATCTCAAGTTTAAGCCGTGGTTAGATTTATCTTAATTACTTTCTTGTATTTGCGGATGCTTGCAAGGTATAATCACAAGCATGTATTAGTCCTAGAAAGGGCGGTGCATTAGCATAGGTTCACCCACACAACACTTATCAAAACAATGAAGATTAATCAACTATATGAAGCGAAAGCACTAGACTAAATTCCAGTGTGTCCTCAAGAACGTTTGATAATCATAAGTAAACAAACCGGCTTGTCCTTTGTGCTAAAAAGGATTGGGCCACTCGCTGCAATTATTACTCTCGCATTTTACTTACTTGTATTTTATTTATCTGCTATATCAAAACCCCTGATACTTGTCTGTGAGCATTTACAGTGAATCCTTCATCGAAACTGCTTGTCACCTTCTGCTCCTCGTTGGGTTCGACACTCTTATTTATCGAAAGTACTAAGATACACCCCCTATACTTGTGGGTCATCACGGAGCCATGCGACGTTTAGCCAAAAATAATCGTCATGAAGGAGTGAATCGTCGAGTTCGCGGCAGGTGAGCCCCCGAGCATGCGACTGCACGTGGCGAAGTAATCGAAGCTTATTCCGATCCGGAGTTGCATTTAAGCGCGGAAATCTGCGCACAAATAACAGTACGAGCCGCAAAAAAATATTTGGCCAAATAAATTTTGCGAGTAGTAATTAATTAGAAATATAGCACCTGATACGGAATATGTTGTAGATAATAATCCTTGATGAGCCCACATCTGTTTCTAATAGGTGCAGCTGCAGCCGAACTAGAAATCATCGGGTCTCTGAACCGCTTGCCTGTCCCTCTTGCCAGGATGGTGCTGTTAAACGGAAACGTTGGCCAACCTTGATTCGACGTTACGATCCGATGCGATCCGATGCGAATACTCGGGGGCTGAACACGACGACGTTACGATCCGATGCGATCTGAACTTGATTCGATTAGTAGCAATGGACAAGCTCGTGGCTGGCGGATGCATGCCGTCGAATTTGTACTAGCGAGTGCATGCTGTCGGGTCCTTGATAACGAGTTTTGTGTCATCAAGCGTCCGTGTTCCGATTTTCCGGCCAACATCATAGTGTATCGCATGGGAAGATTTTTTTTTATCTAGAATTAGCAGATAGATCAAGGAACGGGAAGTAAAGCAATTGCCTTCTTTCAAAGGAATAGGAAACGTGTAGCTATTATTCTGCTTATCGTTGAAGTAATTGCTCACCAATCTAGTCTGGTCCTTACGCATCATAAGGGTAGTAATAGAAGTTTTGTACGTACCAATTGCTGCAGATGGTCCTTACGCGCGGCCTTGCTGGCTGGCCTAGGCGAAAGCTTATTCGTGTGCGCCGCTGCCTGTCATTAGATTGACCAGATGTTGATTGATGTTGATTTTGACTGCCGCAAATTGAAGGCTTCAACTTGAGGATGATTGAGGATCTTGCCCGGATGACGAAATCCAGTTGCTGCGGTTCCCACAGACGGCGCCAATTGACGAGGGATCACCTCGCCAATGCCTACATATTGTAGACTTGGGTTTCGAGAGAGAGCGACGATGGAGATTCCGGGAGCGAGATTAGACACACGACGTACCCAGCTTCGGGTCCCCTCGGTGGAGGATCCCCACGTGCTGCTAGCAATCCAGTATATGATCATATGTATGTTTACAGGGTGCCGCCGTAGCGGAGCTATCTTGTCTATTTGTTGGTCTCCCTCTATCGGGTACCCTGGCTGGCTTTATATATGCAACCAGCCTAGGGTTTTACAAGAGTCCTAGTTGACTACTTCTTCGGGTTGCCTTGTTGGGCCTTCTCCATATTGGGCCAAGCCGAGCCAGGTATACTAATAATGGGTACCCGAAGGGTATACCCATGTCACCAACAACACTCCACACATATTTAGCAGCTGGACATGGAAAGAAAATTAAGGTGAGAAATTGATTCAGGATTCTCACAGAACTGGCAAGTAGCACTCCCCTGCCAATTTCTTCTCAGTAGATTATCCTTTGTAGCAATAGCATTGTAGCAAATCATCCACAACCAAATCTTTATTTTCAGGGAATTTTGCTCCTCCAGAAATGTTTGAAAGATCTATCCAGTCCATTACCACATAAGTGATTGTATACTGATTTAACAGAGAAATTTCCCACTTTTGTCCATTTCCAAAAGGGTTTATCATGTTCATCATTACGAACAGTTTGTGCCACAATTTGAGTTAGCCCATGGATTTGCAAAGAGATATCAGGTGTCATCCACCTTCTAAAGGAGAAGTTCCAGTTCCTGGCAACTGCCTCAGCCATAGTCATAGATTGTTCAACACAAATATCAAAATTCCTGGGAATCTATCCTTCAGTGGTATCTGATCACACAAAGCGTCACCCCAAAAGCTTGTGTCTCTGCCATTCCCCACCTGCATTCTTGTCCCACTCAAGTAAATGTGTTTAACTTGCAACATATCTGTCCACAGGGTTTCTTGTATAGAAAACACCTCCATACCTCATGTACTTCTGTTTCATCAAGTTCTGCCAAGGACCTGACCCATTTTCTAATTTCCACCACCAGTTGCACATTAAGCTGGTATTAAACTTGTACAGATTTTTCATTCCCAACCCACTTTTTTTCTTGGGTTTACAAATCCATTTCCACATGACAAAATGATACTTCTTTTTATCACCACTTCCAGCCCAGAAAAAGGCTCTAATGGGCTTGTCCATCTACTCAATGTTTGAATTATGCAACAGTCTCATAGACATCTGATAAACAACAACACTTGACAGGCACATATCAATTTTGTTTACCACTCTCCCACCAATATACATGGCATTTCCCATCCACCCACTGATTTTCTTATTTGTTTTCTCCCCAAGGAAACCCATCTCTGCCACTGTTGGTCACCTTGCACACACTGGAGTGCCAAAATATTTTATAGACCAACTCCCTTGCTGACAGTTAAATAAGGAGGCAAAGTTCTGAGCTTTAGAGTCATCATCCAGTATCATCATGACCTCACTCTTAAAATTAATTTTCAGCCAGACATAGATTCAAAAATATACAGAATAAGTTTCAAATTCACATCCTGTTCTTCACTGTATTGAATGAGGAGTATAGTATCATTAGCATATTGAAGCACAACAACTCCATTTTCTATCAAATTACTGGCCAAACCTATGATGAGCCCATTCTTTTGTGCCATGGACACCAGTTTGGACAAACTGTTGGCAGTCATATTGAAAAGAAGAGGGGCAAAAGGATCACCTTGCCTAACACCCTTGCAGCTAGCAAAATATGGACCAATTTTATCATTCACTTTCACACTCAAAGTATCATTGGTCACCACATTTTTGATCTAGACAAGCTAGCTATCACTGAAACCTTTCTGGGAGCAACAGTCAAACAAGAAATTCCAGTTGACTTTATCATATGCTTTTTCAAAATCAATCTTCAAAACAACCCCTTGCTGTTTCCTGAATTTGTTTTATCTCAGAACTTCATGGAGCAACATAACCCCATCAGTGATGTATCTCCCCTTAATAAAAGCAGTTTGACATTGAGACAACAATTTTTCCATAACTGGTGCAGCTCTGACAGTAAGTGTTTTAGTGAAAATTTTGAACAACACCTGTAACAGACAAATAGGCTTGAACTATTGAATTCTGTTAGCATCATCACCTTTTGCAATCAAGGTAATAATACCATAATTAATTCTTGCAACGTTAATCATGTGATCATAGAACTCATCAAAAACATTCATAAGATGTTTTTTGATTATCTCCCAACACACTTGGTAAAATTCAACAGGGATCCCATCAGGGCATGCTGCTTTGTTTTTTCCATCTGATCAACAACATTATTGACATCTTCTTCTATAAATATTCTACTCAAATTTTTCCTGTCAGTATCATTAAGTTTCTCCTCACTGCTCCACACATCACCAATCAACCTAACCCCTCTGTCCTCTACAGGACCAAACCTATTTTTATAGAACTCTGTAGCATGATTCAAAAGATCTTCATCACCCTGAACCACGTAATCTCCATGCTTTAGAGAGAAAATAGTGGATTTCCTTTTGCATCCATTTGCCACCCTATGGAAATAAGTTGTGTTTCTATCTCCCTGCAGCAACCAATTATCTCTTGCTCTCTGGCGCCAGAAGCACTCTTCTTTGTCAAGAATATCAAGCAGTTCTTGTTGAAGCTCTCCCCTTTTCTGGATATCAGTATCAGGAAAAGGAGACCACTCCTCCCTAATCTCCAAATCAGCAAGATCTTGAGATATTTCGAATCTTCCTCTTTTTATTTCTTCCTCTCAAATTATAACCCCAACCTCTCAAACTGTTTTTGACATTCTTCAATTGTTTCTGCAATCTGTCTAGATTGTTATTGGCCCTAACATCTTGCTGCCAAGATCTATCAACTTTGGCAAGAAAATCTTCCTCCTTTATCCAACTTTTTTCAAATCTGAACTCATATTTCTTTTTAGGCTTATTCCATGGTGTCAAGAATCGGAGGGTTATGATCATACATATCCCTGGTTAATTTATGAACTGTTGTTAAAGAGAACAAGTCCTCCTAGTCACTGCTCATCAAGAATCTGTCCAATTTCTCAAGAGTGAAGTTAGCCTGGTTATTTTTTCAAGTGTATTGGTCACCATACAAATGAATTTATCTCAAAGCATAAGTATTGATGATAGTATTAAACATATATGACCACCTATTGCATCTCATTCTTTTATTCTTCTCTGAATAAAATCTAAGGATATTGAAGTCTCCTCCAATAAGCAAAGGGAGTCTCTGATCACTGCAAACCATGCCAAGCTGTGTCAAGAAATCTTCCTTGTCACACAACTGTGCAGCACCATACACAATCACCAAGCACCAGTTCGGGTTAAGCTTCAAATCCATCAAAGTAACTTTGATGAAAAATTTACCAACAACAATGTCAGTGATGGAGAATCTGGATAGGCTAAAACCACCCAGAATTCCACCACTTCTACCAACAGAGCTAATATATTTCCAAGCAAAGTTTCACTGTGGGTCAATAGTCCTGAAAAAAAGCATGAGAGTAATCTTTCTTCATAGTTTCCTGTAAACCCAAGAAATCAACATCTTGCTCCTTGATAAAATCTGACAAAAAGCTGCTCATGCCTTTTTTACCTACACCTCTGCAATTAAGAGTTGCTCCTATCATAGATACCTTGGGTTTTTTCCTACATCTGGTTCCAGTTACAATGTCACACAAAGGGTGATCATTTTTAACTTTCACCAAGGCATCACTTGATTTTGATTGTGCCCCTCTGAGAGAAACACCTGTTTTTGTTGGTGCCTCCTTCCTTTTCCCAGATTTCTCACACTTCTTCTCTTCTTCCTATTCATTCTAGACACCACAGGTTTAAAATCATCATCTTCCCCCAGATCTTGATCTCTCAAAGCCTAGGAGTAAATTTTTATCTGAATCTGATTCAGTATCTAGATCTTGAGCAGTTTGAGCTACAACAATAGCATGCCTAGCTTGTTCCAGATCCTTTAAATAATTGATTTTCTACATGGTAAAAGTTTCAGGATTGACCCCCATTTCAATAGCCCTATCACAAATAATATCATCACCAAGTAAAGCAAAAGAATTATGGGAAGTAAGATTGGTACCTGACACATCTCTTGTAGCTGCATTCCTACTTGCTCTCTCAGAGATTCTGGTGGAGTGCAAGTCTTGAAAAATGATCCTGGAGCTCATTCTGACTGCATGTTGGCCACCACCTTGAGGTAAACAATCAAGAATTTCAGCTTCATTGGACTCCATGTCAACAAGGTTATCAACTTGGGATAGAGGTTCCTCTTGAGTGCAGCCAGCTTCAGGTTGAGAACCATCAACAGGTATTACTACATCAGTCCTTTCATTCTAAAGGGAAGGAGCAGCCAAGGCCAACACACCCTGACCAGGGTCGATATACTGCTCAGATGTTGCAGCACTTTCAGAATCAGTACTGTCATAGCCCACCTTTTCCTCAGAAATATCCCCTTCTTCAGCTGCCTCCAAGATAGGTCCTAACTCCTTTCTGGAATCTGAAACATAAAGACCTTGTCACTGCCAGACTTCACCAGGGTGTGAAAAAAATTGAGTGAATGAGGGAGAAGCAGAAACACTAGAGGAGGCTTGCCTAGGAGACAAAGCACTTGGAGCCAAAGCATCAATCATAGACTTGTGTACATCAGATAAGGAATCAACAGCAGCGGGCTTATCTTGGGGGGAGACTGGAGCTAGAGGTACCAGCAGTTCCAAACTTGTCAGTATTGTCCATCATATCAATCTCAAAAAAATTCCTCTTACATGTATCTTTACCAGCAGCTACATATATAGCTGCAGCAGTCTGTCTGGTGGAGCAAGTATAATTATCAGCAGTACTAGCAATTTTGGGAGGAGCTGGCTGAGACCCATCATCTGATTCATTCCTGCCAGTTCTCTGTCTTTTAGGAGTCCCATGAGCACATTCATCCCCTTTGTTAGTATCAGCCACAACAATTCTTGTACCAGGAGTAGGAGTTGGTTCATAGAGTTCCCTGGTGTATTTAAATTCATAGAAACCACTTTTGATCTCACTAATCCTTATGTTTGGGACCAATGATAGATCTTGGCTCAATCTTTGCTCTCACATATGAGAAATTTATGAGAAAATTCTTGTCCATTGCAAGAGGCTTTCCCACCAAGCTGGCAGCATAGAACACAATAGACTTATTTCTGAAATTCATAGGTATCCCTTTCACCCTGAACCAAGCTTCTTCCATCATAGAGATTGGTTGAATATCCCCATCCCACTTCTCCAGGGAGATAATTGCTCCAGGAACAGTTCTCACGAAGAGCTTGCAAAAATATGTAGTTTCTCAATAGCTTTTGCTGAAGGAAACCTCGTTCTAAATTTAGTAAGGCAAACTTCCTTTGCAAAGAACCTCCCATTTATCTTCATTGGTTCTGCCCAAACATTGTTCATGTTCAATATTCCTACAATTTACTTCACCCTTTCCACTGTAATGTGAGCATAATTCAGCTGCTCCACAGATTGTGTCTCCACCTCAGGTACATGAATTGAATAAAAACCAGACCCAAATTCTTGATACGTCTCAAACGTATCTATAATTTCTTATGTTCCATGCTAGTTTTATGACAATACTCACATGTTTTATATACAATTTATATCATTATTATGCATTTTCCGGCACTAACCTATTAACAAGATGCCGAAGCGTCGGTCCTGTTTTGCTGTTTTTGGTTTCAGAAATCTTACACGGAAATATTCTCGGAATTGGACCCAAAAACCCGGGGTCTTATTTTCCACGGAGCCTTCAGGAAGGTTTCCCAGGAGGGCGACCACCACCCGGCGCCGCGGCCGCGCCGCCTAGGGCCCCCTCGTGCGCCTCCCGACTCTGCCTCTTGCCTATTTATTCTCTCCGTCGCGAAACCCTATTGAGAGCCACGATACGAGAAAAGTTCCAGATACGCCGGCCAATCCCATCTCGGGGATTCGGAGATCGCCTCCACCCTGCCGGAGGGGAATCATCACCGGAGGACTCTACATCACCATGATCGCCTCCGGACTGATGTGTGAGTAGTTCATCCTTGGACTATGGGTCCATAGAAGTAGCTAGATGGTTGTCTTCTCCTCTTGTGCTATCATGTTTAGATCTTGTGAGCTACCTATCATGATCAAGATCATCTATTTGTAATGCTACATGTTGTGTTTGTTGGGATCCGATGAATATGGAATACTATGTCAAGTTGATTATTGATCTATCATATATGTGTTGTTTATGATCTTGCATGCTCTCCGTTGCTAGTAGAGGCTCTGGCCAAGTTGATACTTGTGACTCCAAGAGGGGGTATTTATGCTCGATAGTGGGTTCATGCCTCCATTGAATCTAGGACAGTGACAAAAAGTTCTAAGGTTATGGATGTGTTGTTGCCACTAGGGATAAAACAACGATGCTTTGTCTAAGGATATTTTTATTGTTTACATTACGCACAGTACTTAATGCAATTGTCTGTTGTTTGCAACTTAATACTGGAAGGGGTGCGGATCAGCGGATGCTAACCCGAAGGTGGACTTTTTAGGCATAGATGCATGCTGGATAGCTGTCTATGTTATTTGTCGTAATGCCCTAAGTAAATCTCATATTAGTCATCATGATATGTATGTGCATTGTTATGCCCTCTCTATTTGTCAATTTCTCAACTGTAATTTGTTCACCCAACATGCTATTTCTTATTGGAGAGACACCACTAGTGAACTGTGGACCCCGGTCCATTCTTTTACATCTGAAATACAATCTACAACAATCATTGTTCTCTACTGTTCTTTGCAAACAAACATCATTCTCCACACCATACGTTTAATCCTTTGTTTACAACAAGCGGTGAGATTGACAACCTCACTGTTAAGTTGGGGCAAAGTATTTTGATTGTGTTGTGCATGTTCCACGTTGGCGCCGGAATCCCTGGTGTTGCGCCGCACTACACACCTCCACCAACAACCTTCACATGGCCTTCCTCTCCTACTGGTTCGATAACCTTGGTTTCTTACTGAGGGAAACTTGCTATTGTACGCATCACACCTTCCACTTGGGGTTCCCAACGAACGTGTGCTTCACGCGTCATCAAGCTAAATTTCTGGCGCCGTTGGGAGATCAAGACACGTTGCAAGGGAGTCTCCACATCAATCTCTTTACTTTGTTTATTGTCTTGCTTTACTTTATTTTATTTTCTGTTTTGTTTGCTTTCTTTATATCAAAAACACACAAAAAATTAGTTACTTGCATTTACTTTAGTTTTCTTAGTTTATTTTTGCTAAAATGAGTAATCCTGAAGTTGAGGTTTGTTCGTTTAAGCAACAAGGGGGATAAAGTTTTAAAGATGCTTGGTATAGAATTAGTGATGCTCATCATAGGTGTACTAAGAAACACTCCACTATTATCCTCCTTAGGAACTTTTATGTTGGTATCTCTAGCTGGAATAGGTATGTTCTTGATACTCTTGCGGGAGGTAATTTCCTAGGCACTCTGCTTTAGAAGCTAGTTGCATTATTGAGAGTCTAGTTGGAATACCACCTGTTAATGAAGCTAAAATTGAAATCTCTCTTGAAGATGTTATGAAAAAGTTGGAGGCCATAGACAAAAATCTTCCAAGTGTTGAGACTAAATTGGGAATATTACTTGATAACACTGATAAACTTGATAAATCTCTAGGAGGAATCACCGAAAGAATTGCTGTCTTAGAAACATGTGCTACTCATGATAATCAAACCCATAGGATTAGTGAACTTGAAGAAGCTATGGGAATCTTGGGTTCAACTTTTTTTTCTCTTAAGTTTAAGGAGAAAGTTTATGTAGGTAAGGAGAAAAAGTTCATGTATGTCTCTAAGGTACCTAAGCCAAAGAACTATTATAAGCCTAAAATTGATAAAGCCCTTAGTACCACTATGGGAAATTTAGATAATGGAGCATCCAAGATACCTATTATGACATGTTGTGTTTTTAAGGATAATTATGATGTTGATGCTTCATCCCTTGATAATACTTGATTCACACTTTCTGCGCCTAGCTGAAAGGCGTTAAAGAAAAAGGCGTTTATGGGAGACAACCCATTATTTTATATCTGCAATTTTTGTTTTATATTTGTGTCTTGGAAGTTGTTACTACTGTAGCAACCTCTCCTTATCTTTACTTTATTGCATTGTTGTGCCAAGTAAAGTCTTTGATAGTAAGGTTGATACTAGATTTGGATTTACTGCGACAGATTTCTTGTCACGGATTTGAGTAGATCTCTCTGTAGGTAACTCAGAAAAACCTGCGAAAAATAATGAGTAATCCTCAGATAAGTACGCAACTTTCATTCAATTTGATCTTCTTCATCTGAGCATGTTAAGTGCCTCTAAAAAATTCGTCTTTACGGACTGTCCTGTTTTGACAAATTCTGCCTTTTATTTCACATTGCCTCTTTCTTGTGTTGAATGGATTTCTTTGTTCCATTAACTTTCAGTAGCTTTGGGTAATGTCCGAAGTGTTAGGAATGATTGTGTTATCTCCGAACATGTGAATTTTTGATTATGCACTAACCCTCTAATAAGATTGTTTTGAGTTTGGTGTGGAGGAAGTTTTCAAGGATCAAGAGAGGAGGATGATACAATATGATCAAAAGAGTGAAAAGTCTAAGCTTGGGATGCCCCGTGGTTCATCCTGCATATTTCAAGAAGACTCAAGCATCTAAGCTTGGGGATGCCCAAGGCATCCCCTTCTTCATCGACAACTTATCAGGTCACCTCTAGTGAAACTATATTTTTATTCCGTCACATCTTATGTGCTTCACTTGGAGCGTCTGTATGTTTTTACTTTTGTTTGTGTTTGAATAAAATCGGATCCTAGCATTCTTTGTGTGGGAGAGAGACACGCTCCGCTTGTTCATATGAACACTGGTGTTCTTAGCTTTACTTTTAATGTTCATGGCGAAGGTTGAAAACCGCTTCGTTTATTGCTATTTGGTTGCAAACAGAAAATGCTTCATGTGGTAATTAGTATATTATCTTGAATAATTTGATACTTGGCAATTGTTTTGAGCTCTCAAATAGATCATGTTTAAGCTCTTGCATCATGTAGTTTGAACCTATTAATGGAGAATTACTGTAGAGCTTGTTGAAATTTGGTTTGCATGATTGGTCTCTCTAAAGTCTAGATATTTTCTGGAAAAGTGTTTGAACAACAAGGAAGACAGTGTAGAGTCTTATAATTCTTGCAATATGTTCTTATGTAAGTTTTGCTGTATCGGTTCATACTTGTGTTTGCTTCAAACAACCTTGCTAGCCAAAAACCTTGTACTGAGAGGGAATGCTTCTCGTGCATCCAAAACCTTGAGCCAAAAACTATGCCATTTGTGTCCACCATACCTACCTACTATGTGGTATTTCTCTGCCATTCCAAAGTAAATTGCTTGCGTACTACCTTTAAAACTCCATTTCTTGTCTTTGCAATATATAGCTCATGGGAAAGTAGCCTTAAAAACTATTGTGGTAAAGAATATGTAGCTTATGTATCTTATTTCTTATAAGTTGCTTCTTGAGCGGTAACCATGTTTCTGGGGACACCATCAACTATCACACTTTTGTTGAATATCATGTGAGTTGCTATGCATGTTCGTCTTGTCTGAAGTAAGGGTGATTTATCATGATTGCATGGTTTGATTATGCATATTGTTAGAGAAGAACTTTGGGCCGCCAACCAAAGCCATGTATCATGGTGGAAGTTTCAGTTTGGACATCAATCCTAAATCTCTTATGAGAATATTATCTGTTGTTGAATGCTTATGCATTAAAGAGGAGTCCATTATCTGTTTTCTATGTTGTCCCGGTATGGATGTCCTCGAGTTGAGATCTATCAAAAACGAGAAATCAAATGCAATCTATCTCCTTGGACCTTTGTACAGGCGGCATATAGGTACCCCTTTGTGACACTTGGTTGAAACATATGTAATGCAATGATAATCCATGGAAATCCGAGCTAATTAGGACAAGGTGCGAGCACTATTGGTATTCGATGCATGAGGCTTGCAACTTATAGGATGTCTTATGCATAACACATATGAATTATTACTACCGTTGACAAAATTGTTTCTATGTTTTCAAAATAAAAGCTCTAGCACAAATAGTAATCCCTGCTTCCCTCTGCGAAGAGCCTTTCTTTTACTTTATGTTGAGTCAGTTTACCTACTTCTTTCCATCTTAGAAGCAAACACTTGTGTCAACTGTGTGCATTGATCCTTACATACTTGCTTATTTGCATTCATCATATTACTTTGTGTTGACAATTATCCATGAGATATACATGTTGAAGTTGAAAGCAACTGCTAAAACTTATATCTTCCTTTATGTTGCTTCAAAACCTTCTATTAAGAATGTATTGCTTCATGAGTTAACTCCTATGCAAGTCTTATTGATGCTTGTCTTGAAAGTACTATTCATGAAAAGTCTTTGCTATATGATTCAGTTGTTTAGTCATTGTCTTTACCATTGCTTTAAATCACTCCATTCATCTCATATGCATTACAATAGTATTGATCAAGATGATAGTAGCATGTCACTTCAGAAATTATCCTTGTTATCGTTTACCTACTCGAGGGCGAGTAGGAACTAAGCTTGGGGATGCTTGATACGTCTCAAACGTATCTATAATTTCTTATGTTCCATGCTAGTTTTATGACAATACTCACATGTTTTATATACACTTTATATCATTATTATGCATTTCCGTCACTAACCTATTAACAAGATGCAGAAGCGCGAGTTCTGTTCTGCTGTTTTGGTTTGAAATCTTACGAAATATTCTCGGAATTGGACGAAACAAAAGCCAGGTCTTATTTCCACGGAGCCTTCAGAAGTCCGAAGAGGAAAGGAAGGGGAGCCAGGTGGCCCCACACCACAGCGGCGCGGCCAGAGGGGGCGCGCCGCCCTAGGGTGTGGGCCCCTCGTGCGTCTCCCGGCTCCTCTTCCTATTTATTCTCTCCGTCGAAACCTATTACCGAGATCCACGATACGAGAAAAGTTCCAGAGACTCCGCCACCGCCAATCCCATCTCGGGGGATTCGGGAGATCGCCTCGGCACCCTGAGGGGGAATCATCACCGGAGGACTCTACATCACCATGATCGCCTCCGGACTGATGTGTGAGTAGTTCATCCTTGGACTATGGGTCCATAGCAGTAGCTAGATGGTTGTCTTCTCCTCTTGTGCTATCATGTTTAGATCTTGTGAGCTGCCTATCATGATCAAGATCATCTATTTGTAATGCTACATGTTGTGTTTGTTGGGATCCGATGAATATGGAATACTATGTCAAGTTGATTATTGATCTATCATATATGTGTTGTTTATGATCTTGCATGCTCTCCATTGCTAGTAGAGGCTCTGGCCAAGTTGATACTTGTGACTCCAAGAGGGGGTATTTATGCTCGATAGTGGGTTCATGCCTCCATTGAATGGGACAGTGACAGAAAGTTCTAAGGTTATGGATATGTTGTTGCCACTAGGGATAAAACAACAATGCTTTGTCTAAGTATATTTGTATTGTTTACATTACGCACAGTACTTAATGCAATTGTTTGTTGTTTGCAACTTAATACTGGAAGGGGTGCGGATGCTAACCCGAAGGTGGACTTTTAGGCATAGATGCATGCTGGATAGCGGTCTATGTTATTTGTCGTAATGCCCTAACTAAATCTCATATTAGTCATCATGATATGTATGTGCATTGTTATGCCCTCTCTATTTGTTAATTGGCCAGCTGTAATTTGTTCACCCAACATGCTATTTCTTATTGGAGAGACACCACTAGTGGACCCTGGTCCATTCTTTTACATCTGAAATACAATCTCTGCAATCATTGTTCTCTTTGTTCTTTGCAAACAAACTTCATTCTCCACACCATACGTTTAATCCTTTGTTTACAACAAGCCGGTGAGATTGACAACCTCACTGTTAAGTTGGGGCAAAGTATTTTGATTGTGTTGTGCAGGTTCCACATTGCGGAATCCTGGTGTTGCGCCGCACTACACTCCTCCACCAACAACCTTCACGTGGCCTTCATCTCCTACTGGTTCGATAACCTTGGTTTCTTACTGAGGGAAACTTGCTGCTGTACGCATCACACCTTCCACTTGGGGTTCCCAACGAACGTGTGCTTCACGCGTCATCAATTCTTCACTACCAAAGAAAGGAGCCTTGTAATCCCAAGGATCTCTATTCTGAGAGACATCTAGATGATGTTCACCACATCAATTCATACAGGAGCCTTTGAACTTAGCGAAACTGTTATCAGCAACCTTAGCACTAGGTAGATTCAAGCCAGGACCAGATGGAGGTACAGAGGACCCCATTGGTTCTGGCACAGCAGGAACAATCGAAGAAGCATTCAAACTAGGATTTGACTGAGGTTGATTTCGGCTAACATCTACCCTATCAAACCCTGCATCTGCAACTGGAGGTGGTATAGAGGAAGAAGTGTTCAAACTTACATCAACATATCTGTTCAGATCCTCCAAATGCGATGAAGCACCAGGCAGCATCTTAGCCCGGTGAGTCTAGCGGTTGCGCGGGCGTGCTTCTTCCTCCTTGCGCCGTTTATCCGCTAGCGCCCTTTCATGGGCCACCCTCTCTGAGATGCGAGACGCCTCCCGCCGACGGTCTTCATCAAGTCGGCATCGCTCCTCGACGCGGCGATGCTCCTCAAGGCGGAGCCTCTCTTGATCCGCATCTCTTCTATCATCTTCTCTGCGACGCTCCTCATCCAATCGCTATTCAGCATCACGACGCCTTTCATCCTCCCAGCGGCGCTGCTCTTCACGGCAGTCAACCTCAGATCCAGGTCGAGGTCGATTGCTCAAGTAGTTCCTCGGAGGTGATCTTCTCGGGGAGGAACACCTAGGACCACCATAACGTCGATCCATCGGTGCAGGTGACTCCAGCACTTGCGCGAACGATCTCCGATCTCCGGTGATGTTTCCGGACCAGATCGGCGGCGGATTTGGGGTGGGGGAGTGAGGTCGCAGCGTGGGAGATTGTGAGACGAACACGACCGCACCCGTCAGATTGGATCTAGGGTTGATCCGGAGCGGCGTGGTGGCGGATAAGGACATAGCTAAAACAGTGTTGGGATGCGGCCCAAGACTAGCTTAGGTGCAGGCCGCCATGGATCGAGTCATACCGAGCTGCTGACCCAGTCGGACCACCTCGCAAGCGCGCACAAAGGGCGGCCCACGGCGAAAATCCCGATGAATTTGAACACAATCCTTCGTCTCCGGGCCGATTTTGACCCAGACTCCATTGATCCATCTGCAAGCTCCGCGGCTGATGGAATTCAGCACCACTTCCGGACCAATCTGCCGCAAATCGGAGTTGAGCACCGAGACCCTAGACTCGGCAATCCTCAGGAAACCTGGAATTCGCGACAAATTTCAATCAGTAATTGATATGAGAGCGGCCTTCCTCACCCGAGCCGCTGGTGGGGAGGGAACGAGAGATCGATCGGAGGTGGGGGCAGGGATGGTGGTGGCAGCGGCGGTGGAATCGCCAGGGTCAGTGTTAGAGGCTCTGCGTGTCGCCATCCTCCTTCTTCATCGAACAGTAAATTCTTCTTAGCTTCAATTTCAATTCTTTGTGTTGTCTAGTATGATATATAAAACTTATCTGTATCTCGTGATGTAATGCATACAACTGGTGTCTGGTCATGATCTAGCTTTAACCAACATGACGTACATTCCTAATTTTGTACCTTATACAAATATGAGAATTTATTCTTTGTGTGGTCTAATACTCCATCCATCCCATAAAAATGTTTCAACTTTGTCTAAATTTCATGTATATGTACATTAAAATGCTTCTGAATACATTTAAATTTGAGATATCTTTATGGGATGGAGACAGTATAAGATATAAACCATACACGTTTTATCTTCTGATGAATTACATACAAATGGTCGTCTAGGTCATGGTCTAAGTTTACTTTGTATAGCCCCCACATTCCATATTGTTATATTTACTAGCTTTGCACCAAGTTAAGTTGGTCTAAGTTTGACCAAGTCTATGAAAAACATCTCACAAAAAATCCATAGAAAATATATTCAATTTCAACACCAAACTAGTTTCATTAGAAAATATATTACCATTTACAACAGCAAACTAGTTTCCTTAGAATATATTCCCCACGTAAATATACTTAATTTTGTAGATATTATCACAAATTTTTGCATGACTTAGTCAAACTTTAAAACAAGACTTCGAACAAAACTAGAACACACTGATCTGCATATGATTAATATTTAGGGCGAGGCTGGTGATCAGGCGACTGAGATTTGATAAATCTCAGTCACCTGACGTCATGGTAGTGTGTTGATTTTTAGCATTTGGTATGGCTTAACGTAAGGTTTCTTAGGCCTCCCTCCCGTATAGGGCTTTTTTCTTTTCTTCTTATGTAGCGTGTGCCAACCTGCAACATACGGGATTCTTTTTCTTTGTCCCGAGGTGCCTTTCTGGCCGGTGAACAAAGGAGCGTCCGAAAAATATCCATTCCTGTTAACAGTTGCAACCCATGTATCCACGTGTAAAAGAAAAATTGCAAATCTACATACTAGTACAAATTTCAGGTGCAACTCACATGCAACTGGGGAAACCCACATGCAATTAGAGAAACTCTCAGTTGCGACCCACATATAACTAGGATAAATCTTGGTTGCGATCCACATGCAATTAGAAAAATCTCAATTGCAACCAGTGTGTGTAACTTCCTAAACTAGCACGAATCAGGACGTAATCAAATTGACCAGGACATTTTCTTTTTTATTGCAAAGAACAAGCAAAGCACATAAAAAAACATCAAACCTCAAAAAATGATAAACGCCATGCTACAGACACGCATAAGCAAAGCAGCCGTGACAAAACAACATCCCACAAAGTGGCAGCCTGCGGCAAAGAAAGAAAAGCGTGAAGCCCCTGTGGAGAAAATGACGCCAACACAAAATAACAAGAATGCACAAATCTTAATGCATTTAATTTTCTTATTGATTAGGTGTCTGAGATTTAATAAATCTAAGGCGCCCGATTTCTAGCAATTCCGTAATATTTATCAGTCTCAGCGAGTTTGCTGAACAACTAGTTTAATAGAGTTATTTTTCCACGTCAATTTTTTAACAGTTTTTAGATACTTCCTCTAATGCAAGACCTTGTAGATTTTTTGAATTGGACTAGATACAAATTACATGCATTCAAAAGCTAAAAGGTACACTCTTGTTCATTGTCGTGTATAGATATATATCTAAATCTGCGACAACCACTTTCCTCCGATCTCTAATACTTATCGTTGAAACAATCAAAAAGACACACTAAAATATGTTTAGATACGCTCGATTCAAGATAAATATTATGGATGAGAGGAAGTTGTATATTCCCTCGCATTTAGGCCGTTATGCTAGTTTTAACTTGAACTCTTGAAGTTAGTTGGCCTAACGAAATTGGAAGTACCGCATTATTGTTGGGATCGCGTACGCACGGCCACGTAATTAACAACCACGGCAACATGGGATCTCAGCTGACACCCCTAGCTTGTACGGGTTGCGGAGTACGTACTTAGATAGCCATATAAATACTTGGCACAGCCGGCGATATATACCCTGCTCCTCGATCTCCAAGACATCACCCGCCATGATGAAGCCCTCGGCGATCATCTCCATCGCCTGCGTCCTCCTGTTCATTCTCAATGGTGCGTATGCTCGTCCGTGTTCCATAAGTACTATATTAACCGGCAACCAACATCTATTTTGTCATAATTTTGAACCTCCTTAGGAATTAATATGGTTGTGCCACGTGTTTAGCTGGTAGGTAATTCCTGTTAGTTTTTCCCTGTGTGCACTTGCTGTGCTCCGAAGCGTTTTCTCGGGTGGTTTGCGTGTGCCCGTTGTGCATTTTAGTGCGTTCCTGGGTGTGGTCATAGCTTCAATGGACGTGGAACTGGTTGCCTCAGATTAAATCTATGTTTTGTCTTACGCTCTTTGGTTAGCGGTGGATATTTTTTTTGTGTGATTCTGGTTAGCGGTGGATTTGATTGCTTGCCAAACATGGACACGTATCAGTTCTCACGAATCTTCTTCTCTCTCCACGACGCCACCTATGATTTCTCACCGAATATTCTCCGCCGGCCTCCTCTGCCCGAGCTCCGCCTCGACCATGTCAACTCCCTGCTATACTTTCCCGAGCTCGGCGCGACTTGCGGGGACTGGGCTTCGAGCGGAGGCATGAGCGCTGCAGGGTGAGCTCCATGACAGAACACATTTGTTTTGGTCAGATCCTATTCTGAAATCTGAAAACTCTCAGCGTCTTCACGATTGACGATACCCATGGCCAAATCACTCGAGAGCTCACCAGCTCAGGCGGACGGGGTGCCACGCGCGCGGGCGGTGGCCGTGGTGGGTGCGGGCGCGGCGGGGCTGGTGGCCGCGCGCGAGCTGCTCCGCGAGGGGCACGCCGTCACGGTCTTCGAGAGGTCGGGCCGCGTGGGCGGCACGTGGGCCTACGACCCGCGCCCCGACGGCCCGGACCCGCTAGGCAGCGGCGGCGCCGTCCACGGCGGCAGCAGCATGTACGCGTCACTGCGCACCAACCTGCCGCGGGAGCTCATGGGCTTCTCCGGCCACGAGAGCCTCGCTGGGCGGGTCTTCGCTGGCGACCCGCGCGCCTTCCCGGGCCACCGGGAGGTGCTGGCCTTTCTGCGTGCGTTCGCCGAGGAGTCCGGCGTCGCTCAGCACGTCAGGCTCCACGCCGGGGGGTGCTATACACCGATCTGGTCGGTGCTTGGCCGGGGCAAGCTGCTGGCAAGATACAACATGGTCGCAGACATCCGCGTCGAGCGGCGGTCAGGGGAGGTGCCAACGAGGAGGCGCGACAGGTTCAGGTGGAGCCCGCTTTGCATCGACCGCTAATGGAGCTGCGACGCCGCGCGGATCATGGACTCGCCTACCTATCATTTTCCTGGCGTGAGCTCTTCCCAGTCTCCACCGCCCCCTGGACGAGCTTCTTCATGACCAGCGGCCGTGCCCCGGTTCCAGTCCTCCTTCGACGTCGTCGCGCCAGCGCACTCCGGCACGAGCATCCTCGGTACCCGGCGGAGGAACAGGCGATGCAGGCAGCCATGGGGCGCCTGGCGTCAAGAGCCGGGGATGGATTTGTTGAAGCAGGAGGAGGGACAAGAAGAGGCATGGCACGACTGGCGGACGAGGCCTCGATCGACATCGGAAAGCCCCCTTCCCCTCCCGACGAGCCTCTTCAACATAGAGAAGAAGGGGGACCAGATAGCCTGTGTCAGCGCAGGTAAGATCTCTGCCGTTTCTTCTTTCTCTCTCGGTCATATCTGCACTTCCTCAAGGTAAAGGTCCGCGTGCAGATCCGGCGAAATCAGCGACGGAGGGGCCTTCGACATCTGCTGCCGCTGGACGCATCTTATCCACCAAAGTCAGAGAGGCGTTAGTCATCAGCGATGCAAGGGTACCTCCTTGGACATTGCTGATAATTGCCACAGTTGTGCATGTGCCTCCTCCTTGCACCACCAGAGCATACGCGAGCACCTGAGTCGGGGCCAGTGCTTTTTGGGCATTCTCAAAGGTGAGATCTCTATTCTGTATGGTGGCAGTGAATTCATGAATCCCCTCTCTTCCATCTCCAAATAGACTATTGGGGGTCTCTTCTATACATTCAATGGCAACTGGCTAGCTCCGGGTCTGCCAACTTATTTCTCCCCAATTGATTCTACCGTCATTTTTGATAGCTATGTACCACACCGACATACATCATTTTTGATAGATTTTTACAAGACATAAGTGGTATATCTTATAGCCAGCCTTATTTCCATGTTTTTTTAAAGCTCTACCAGTGCCTATCTATTTCCATTTACCAGTGTCTGGCCTGCTATTTGTTACAGACATGGAAATGCATCCTACAAAGATATTACAGTATATACTAAAGTCATTCCTGTCTCTTGAATCCTTTCAGGTCTGGATTATTTGGGAAATTCTGTATTTTCGTAACTGAGCCGAATTTATAACATAATCATGTATGGTCCATCCCACTCCTTTGTCTCAACTAATCAATTACCTTTTATATTGCACAAAAGTAGTTTCTGGTTTTTTATTTCTTTGTTTATTGTAAGAATATAGGAAATTACTAGGACAATGCCCGCGCGTTGCCGCAGAAGAAAAAAGAATTATTGATTTAGAAAAAATGAAATTCTCATTAGCAACATATATCTAGAACATGTTACAGTTACATATTGTCATCAATCTTTATAATTCACAAAGTTTCATCGGTCTTTATAACAGTTGACATGCATGTTTTCTTTATAACATTTTACAATTATATATTATCGTCAGTCTTTATAATTCACACAGTGTCGTCAGTCTCTCCAAAAACCATCTAGGTTACATACAAATACTAATAAAATTTGACCCATTTAATATTTTTGAAATATAACTCGGCCTCCCACCCGTAGTTTTTGCAGAATAGACAAATGTCAATCTCAAATTCCAATCCTCATCCTCAACTGCCAGAGGGGAGACCCAGTGGAGCTCCTAGCGACGGGCATGAACCACCTGATTTCTTCCTTGTGCACGCCGCTAGGGCTAAATTATCGCTCGCTGCATGAACAACCGTTTTGGTATGGAGAAGTTTATTTCTTTCTAATCTGATCTTTGTGAGGTGGCTTATTGATTCTGGGAAGTTTGACGTATTTATACCGGTTGAACTTCTTATAATATAGCGAGGTGGGACTATTGACCACAAATAATTACTGTGTCGCTGCTTTTGGACGGGACGCAGTTCAGGAGGAGTTTGTGGTGCATACCAGGCCCACCAAACACAGCAACGAGCCCGGTGGCCCATGCCGATTATAGGCAGAAGCAGCTCAGCAGCTCTTCCAGCTAGCAACTGTCAATTACACACGAGCAATTAGCTCCTGCATTTGATACAACAACTTGGCTTACATGCATTCCAGAGCAGCTACTCGTGGCAGCTAACTGCATCTCTCCCAATATTCAGCAGGCAATTCAGGAGAAGATTCAGGATATGTACGTTTACGTGTAGCTTAGAAACTGCATCATCATTATTTTTAGCTGGTACGGGACTACTTCAGCCCGGCCCGCATCTCGTTGAGAAGAAAGCTGGCGCCCTCGCCATGGAGGGCTGAGCTCGGGCGTGACGCGGCTGACGCTGGCGCTGGCCCGGCGGCGGGAGACGCGCAGGAGGTGCTTGCGGCGGCTTCCTGGCCGGAGGGACGCTGCCAGCGGCGGGAAACGCGCGCAGAACGACGATTGCTCGCGGCGGAAGGCGCGGAGCGTTCGACGGCGCCCCTGCAGATGCTCCACGGCGTCGCGCGCGGCCTGGAGCTTCCGTGCGGCCGCGGCCGCGCCCCTGCAGACGCTCGGCGGCGTCTCCTGCGGACGACGAGGGCGCTCCTGCACGCTCGATGGCGTCGGTTACTTGGCCCCCTGCAGACGCTCGGCGCCGTCGCCTGCGGACGACGACGGCGCCTCTGCACGCTCGACGGCGTAGATTGCTTGGCCCCCAGACGCTCGGGGGCGTCTCCCTGCGGATGACGACGACGCCTCTGCACGCTCAATCGCGTCGGTTGCTTGGCCTTGCAGATGTTGTCGCTGACGGCGCGGCGTGTTGTTCGTACGGTTAGACGGATTGTTCGGGATGTGAAAAGAACAGAACGAAACGGTATGTAATGGCATGGTGCGTATTATGTACTGCGGTGGGAGGGCAAAACGGTCCGAAAAATTGTTGGACGAAAAATCTGGCAGAAACCTTAGCTCCTTTATTATTAGGTATAGATACCACACCACACAGAGTTCAGTTTGAAGCTTATTTGGAAGTGTCCTTCATTGTCAATGCACCCTGAATGGAGCAAAATTAGAAATGCAATAGTTGCTCTTCTTACTTTATTTATCGTGCTCATGATTTATTTTTCCTTGGTCGATGCTGCTTGCGTTTTTGATTTTGGGGGCCAACCTGCCGACTCCCTACCCTGAGAATGTCATTGGTGATGCATGGCTTTTGGGTATGGCGCTGGCGGGAGATACCCACGGAAATTGGAGATTTCCTCATGAATCTTGATTTAGCATGGATTGATTTCTGTGTCCAGTTATTTCTATCATTATCCAAGTTTATTTTTTCTTCCATCTCTCATCTAGATTTTGTTCAAATATCACGTGGTACTACTAGCTAGCGACCGGTTCGTTCTGATTTGGTACAATGAAATCATCGTATGTTGATCATTGATATTTGGTGAAGTTAGTCGTTTGCAACATTTGTTCACTTTAAAATCAAAGATATCGTTGGTGATTTGGTTAATTTCATGCTGCTAATTACCCCTCATATATGAGCTGGTATGCATTTGAAAAAGACATCGTCTCAAATGGAATGCGTGATTGGGCTTGTGATATTTATGATTTATCTGCAGTTTTACGGAACTCAATTTGCTGAGCTGATTTGTGATGGAATCCTGTTTGTTGGAATGCAGTTCACCGGTGTACTGCTATTATGGATGGCTGGGTGAAGTGTCCGTTTTTCTATTTAAATGACGCTACTGCAATATTGAAGCAACTCTTTTAAATGCAAGTGCCTTTTTTGTCTCTCCGACATGCTCACTCTATTTTTTGTGCAACACATGGATGTATTGGTCTTAGATACTTATGCCCTGTAACATATTTTTCCATGTAAACCTGGCATTATACTCAAATGACCCCTTTCTTCCAAGGTATGTTGGCACATATTCGTGCTGTTTAACTTCCTCTAAGAATCCTTTAAGTATTCTATTGTTAGATAATGCCACGGATGCTGCACCGACATATTTATTGGATGCAAACTGTCGTGTAGTACATCAGATAAATTCTAGATTGTGATAATGATCACACAATTTCTGCATAGTACTTTCACTGATATAAGTGGCATCATATCTTGTGTGAGGTGCGAGTCATCTCGATGCTTACTTTATCTGTTCTTCTAACTTTATTGACCCCCCATTTAACTAAAACTATTACTGTGCCCTCTTTGGTGAACTTCAAATGATGGTGCTTGAGCATATTCTTCGGCGTGTACAAGCTTCTGATGATTTCAGCCATGTTTGGTATTTTGAGGACTTGGCGTGAGTCTTTGACTTGATCACTAAAACAGTGATTATCCAAAGAATTGAAATAATTAGATTAAGGAGTAGTACTATAAAGGGAAACATCGTAGGTGTTCAAAAGCATGCCATGTCAACCTGAATAACAATATCATTTGTTACCCTTCTGTCATTTTCTGTTCTAGAGTACTATTGTGATCCGTTTCTGCAGCTGTGGTTGAAATTTGGAAGAAAAGGAACAGAAATTTGTCAGCTGAAGTCTGGCAATAAGGATAAAGCAATGCTGCAACTTTCTTTGTGGTACGACTGTTTGTGGTCATAATGCATTTTAAACTCATATAGATTTATGTGATTGAACTTCATAGTTGTATTTAGGACATGTTAAAACACCAAATTTGATCCCACCTTTGAGTTTGCACTGAAAGTTACTTGAAAGTTTTTTATCTTATTGTCAAGAGTTTGAAACCTAAATAAAATCGAGTTAACATGCATCTTTTATTGTGATGGCTGTACATCAATCAACTTCGGAGCAATTGGAAATATCTTAGACACACCTTTGATATCATGGTTCATCTCTCACAAGCAAACAGAACGATTGAGCACACATACAACTGCCCTAGACTCTTCCTCACCTTTATGCTTGCAAAATTACAATCCTATGGCTTTCCTATATGCTCAAGTTTTCTATACAATTCTTTGTGAGTGAGATATTTTGCATTCAGATAGCTTATTATGAGCCTCACGGTGCATGTTTTCAACTACAGGTACCATGCCAATTCCTCTACAGCATTTAGGCAAGGGTTCCGTCTTGCAAATAAACAAACTTCAGCCAAAGGTATATTTGCAAATAAACAAACTTCAGTTTTCCGCTTGTGTTATGTGGTCTTCATGAGTTGTTGCCTTCAGTTGACATGTTCTTGTAATAACTTGGTGGTGTTATTTCATTTAAACTATTTAGACTTCCGTTGATATAATGTATTTTACTTGGTACATACGGAATGCCTGATTTTATACTTTGTTCCTCCGATTACCAAGTATTTTGTTTTTTTATGTTCATTATAACTTGAACTGTGTTGTGTGAATGTAAAGTCATGCAGAAGGAAGGACAGTGTCTCCTCAACTGGATAGATGTCGCCCGCCCAAATGATGTCAAAGCTGAGCCTTCCACAGGGAGCTCAGCAATAACATTATTCCTTAACACAATAGACCAAGTCAAGGAAATCGAACCAAGTGAAAGAATCAAGATGATAATCCTATTCTATTGGGCTATGGTTATTACCAAGTGGGCCTCATGTTTTAAATTAAATTGTACTGTTTCATTTATGTTTCATGGTATTTCATGGTGTGTGTAATGAAATTTGTGACGAGATACAAACTTACTTGCTAATATGCATGTTAATACACAACATCTCTTCATTGTTTTTCTCGCAACCAGTTTGAATATTAGCTAGCATTCCGGTAGAAGTATGCAACACGCTCTAAAAGAATATCATTATTTATTCTAAGCTACATTCGGCACGGCGTGCCGCCGTGCCAGATCTTGCTAGTATATATATATACTAGATCAACTTCATACTCCAGCACGCACGCATTCGTTTCTACACAGATCGATGATGTTTCTCGGCCTCTTGAATGATCCATTGCGTGCAGTACCTCGCGGGGAATCGTCCCGGCCGCAGGGGCTCGGCGCAGGACACCACTCGCCCGGACAGGGCCACCACGGCGGGCACGGCGGGCATGGCGGGCACCAAAACGATCAACCTGCAGACTACAATGGATACAGCTTCTACTTCTTTGGTGACTCCTTCGCCGACAACGGCAACCTCCTCAAGCAGTACCCGAACTCGGAGCTCACCCGCCAGTGGTATCCTCCCTACCAGGCCTCCGGCCGCTTCTCCAACCTCCTCGTTCAGTCCGACTTCATCTGTGCGTTAGTCCGTGGACGATCCATTCCCCATCTCTCGATCTACTTCCGTACGTGCAAGCAAACTTCTCTATGCATGGTCCGATCTATGATTAACGCTGCTTGTTTGCACTTTACAGCCTTGCTGCTACGGCAGTCCGTGTCCACTGGTGGAAAAACAGGCTTCGGGTGAGCCCCATAAGTCGCGATGCTGCAGGAACCGCGACTAATGGTACCTTTAGTCGCGGTTCGGGAGGCGAACCGCGACCAAAGGCCTGGGCCCAGGGCGCTCGGTGGCCAGCCGGTGCACGTGGGGGCTTTAGTCGCGGTTGGCCAGGCCAACCGCGACTAAAGTCGAAGGCCTTTAGTCGGGTTGGCCAGGCCAACCGGACTAAAGCCCCTCCCTATATATACCCACCCAGCAGCCAACACTTAGCCATTTGGTGCCATTCTCTTCACAAGCTTCACAAGTGGGTGTTAGGTTTGCTTTTGGTTCCTCTTATGCACATAAGGTGTTTGATGAAATGCCCCAAGAGCATGAAACAAACATGATATGAAGTGTTGGAGCCACACTTGAGCTTTCTCATTTATTTTTTCCTCCTCGATCGCGGTTAGCAACTTGAACCTTTGATGTGTCGTTGATAAAATGTGCATGTGCATGTGTGTAGTTCATTGTTTAATTTATATTGTTTGTAGCTAGTTAGTTTAACAAATGCATGATGGTTAATTATATATTTTATATTATAATAATGCAGATGAATCGACAATGGATGTACGGTAACCGACTCTCCGGCGAGTTCAGTGCGGGTTTGAAAGATTTCCTCGTAGTGGCTAATGCGAACAAGCAGGGGGGTTTTGTTATCTGTCCATGTGTTAAATGTAAGAATCAGAATGGTTACTCTTCCTCAAGAGATGTTCACATGCACCTGCTCGGCACGGTTTCATGCCAAGCTATAATTGTTGGACCAAGCATGGAGAAAGAGGGGTTATAATGGAAGAAGATGAAGAAGGGGATGATTTCATCGATGAAAGCTATCTTGCTCATTTCGGTGATACTTTCATGGAGGATGCTAAAGGTGAAGGGGAAGGTGAAGGGGAAGGTGAAGAAGAGGCACGTGATGATGATCCCGTTGATGATCTTGGTCGGACCATTGCTGATGCACGGAGACGCTGAAACTGAAAAGAGAGGAGAATTTGGATCGCATGTTATAGGATCAAAGGCGCTGTACCCCGGATGCGATGATGGTCTGAAAAAGCTGGGCTACACACTGGATTTGCTGAGATGGAAGGCACGGCAGGTGTAGCTGACTCGGCATTTGAAAACTTGCTGAAAATGTTGAAGAATATGTTTCCAAAGAATAACGAGTTGCCCGCCACTACGTACGAAGCAAAGAAGGTTGTCTGCCCTCTAGGTTTAGAGGTTTGAAGATACATGCATGCATCAACGCATCCTCTACCGCGGTGAATACGAGAATTTGAATGAATGCTCGGTATGCACCGCATTGCGTTATAAGATCGAGGCGATGACCCTGGTGACGATGTTGAGGGCAACCCAGGAAGAGGGTTCCCGCCAAGGTGATGTGGTATGCTCCTATAATACCACGGTTGAAACGTCTGTTCAGAACAAAGAGCATGCCAAGTTGTTGCGATGGCACAAAGAGGACCGTAAGTCGGACGGGGAGTTGAGACACCCCGCAGATGGAACGCAATGGAGAAAGATCGACAGAGAGTTCAAAGATTTTGCAGCTGACGCAAGGAACATAAGATTTGGTCTAAGTACGGATGGCATGAATCCTTTTGGCGAGCAGAGCTCCAGCCATAGTACCTGGCCCGTGACTCTATGCATCTACAACCTTCCTCCTTGGTTGTGCATGAAGCGAAGTTCATTATGATGCAGTGCTCATCCAAGGTCCGAAGCAACCCGGCAACGACATCGATGTGTACCTAAGGCCATTAGTTGATGAACTTTTACAGCTGGGGCAGACCTGGTGTCCGTGTGGGATGAGCACAAAGAAGAGGAATTTGACGAGCGTTGCTTTTCGTAACCATCAACGATTGGCCTGCTCTTAGTAACCTTTCGGGACTGTCAAATAAGGGATACAATGCATGCACGCACAGACCGAAAGTGTACATTTGCCAAATTGTAAGAAGAACGTGTACCTTGGGCATCGTCGATTTCTTAAAGGTCATCCAGTAAGAAAGAAAGGCAAGCATTACAACGGCAAGGCAGATCACCGGCCGAAGCCTGCGGAACACTGGTGTTGAGGTATTTGATATGGTCAAGGGTTTGAAAGTCATCTTTGGAAAGGGTCCTGGCGGACAATGTTCCGAAGGGAGCTGACGGGCACGTAGCCATGTGGAAGAAGAAATCTATATTGGGAGCTAGAATATTGGAAAGTCCTAGAAGTCCGCTCTGCAATCGACGTGATGCACGTTACGAAGAATATTTGCGTGAACATCCTAAGCTTCTTGGGCGTGTATGGGAAGTCAAATGATACAAAGGAAGCACGGCAGGACCAGCAAAGTTTGAAAGACCCGATGACCGGCATCCGGAACGGTTTCAAGGTCGTGCCAGCTACGCTCGACCAAAGAAGAGAAGGTCTTTTTTGAATGCCTGAGCAGTATGAAGGTCCCGTCAGGATTCTCGTCCAATATAAAGGGAATAATAAACATGGCGGAGAAAAAGTTCCAAAACCTGAAGTCTCACGACTGCCACGTGATTATGACGCAAATTCTTCCGATTGCTTTGAGGGGGCTCCTGCCGGAAAATGTTCGAGTAGCCATTGTGAAGCTATGTGCATTCCTCAATGCAATCTCTCAGAAGGTAATCAATCCAGAAGTTCTACCACGGTTACACGATGTGATCCAATGTCTTGTCGTTTCGAGTTGGTGTTCCCGCCATCCTTCTTCAATATTATGACGCACCTCCTGGTTCACCTAGTCGATGAGATTTCCATTCTCGGTCCTGTATTTCTACACAATATGTTCCCCTTCGAGAGGTTCATGGGAGTATTAAAGAAATATGTTCGTAACCGTGCTAGGCCAGAAGGAAGCATCGCCAAGGGCTATGGAAATGAGGAGGTAATTGAGTTTTGTGTTGACTTTGTTCTGACCTTAAGCCGATTGGTCTTCCTCAATCGCGGCACGAGGGGAGACTAAGTGGAAAAGGCACGATCGGAAGGAAATCAATGATATGTATGGACGGCCATTCTCTGACTGAAGCACACCACACAGTTCTGACCAATTCCAGCTTGGTGGCTCCGTACTTTGAGAAACACAAGAATATTTTACGCTCGGACAACCCTGGGAAGCCTGAATCCTGGATTAGGAAGGCCCACATGGAGACTTTCGGCATTGGTTGAGAAAACATTTAATGAGTGACAATAAGGTTGTAGATCAGCTGTACATGTTGGCCAAGACACCATCTTCGACTATAACGACTTTCCAAGGGTACGAGATAAATGGGAATACATTTTACACGATCGCCCAAGATAAAAAGAGCACCAACCAAAACAGTGGTGTCCGCTTTGATGCAGCAACCGAGAATGGGCAAAAGGTCACATATTATGGTTACATAGAGGAGATATGGGAACTTGACTATGGACCCTCCTTTAGGGTCCCTTTGTTCCGGTGCAAATGGTTCAAGCTAACAGGAGGTGGGGTAAAGGTGGACCAGCAATACGGAATGACAATGGTGGATTTCAACAATCTTGGTTACCTTGACGAACCATTCGTCCTAGCGAAAGATGTCGCTCAGGTTTTCTATGTGAAGGACATGAGTAGCAAACCGAGGAAACGGAAAGATAAGAAAACGATCGTACATCATGCGATGATCCAAAGCGCCACATTGTTCTTTCGGGAAAAGAAACATCGTGGGAGTGGAGGACAAGACAGACATGTCGAAGATTATAATATGTTTGCTGAAATTCCGCCCTTCAAAGTGAACACCGACCCAAGCATTAAGTTAAATGATGAGGATGCTCCATGGATACGGCACAATCGTAAGCAAGCAGGGACACAAGGGAAGAAATGATGTGTAATAATTTATTGTACCAAACTTTGTTGAATGAATCATGTGAATTATATTACCCGTGATGTGTTTGGTGTCCATTTTCGAATGATTCAATTGACTCGAGATAGCACGATGATACATGAAATTTGGAGTGACTAAGTCATACTCCTGCATACATGAAATTTGGAGTGACTAAGTCATACTCCTGCATATAGGAAATTTGGAGTGACTAAGTCATACTCCTGCATACATGAAATTTGGAGTGATTTAGTCATACTCCTGCCTAGGCGTATAATATGCATACTCGTAGTCTTCATAGCCGCCGCCGTTGTACTGGTAGTCGTCGCCTTCTAAGTTGCGGCGTCGTCGTCTCATCGTCCTTGTCGTCGGCGCGCGTGCTCAACCGAGGGTAGCAGGCGGGGATATCGCCGGCCGTGATGTAGTCCATGACGCTCTGCAGAGTCCGGCCGTACCACCATAGCCGACGGCCGGCCTCGTGGAAGTTTCCGGGAGGCAGACCGTCCTCCTCATCGCGAGCGCCCTCTCACGATTGATGAAGAAGGCGTCCCAAGTATGGTTATCGGGATGCCGGCGGATTCATCCGCTGCTCGGCGTGAGGTCGAGGTAGTAGTGGTTCGTGATGGCCGCCGCGCGATACGAGGGACGGGAGGGACCGGCACGCCGTCGCGCTAGGCTCCGGCCGGCGAGACGCGGTAGCCGGAGGGCAAGGGTAGTTCGAGCGCAAAGCTCCTGCTGGTAGGTTAGAGTGGGTGCGGTGGAAGCCATGAGAGAGTGATGAGAGATTGTAGAGATGATAATGCTGGCAAGCCGGGCTACCTATATGTAGTGACAAATGGCGGGAAAAATGGGAGCGGGAAGACGGAGGCGGGAAAAGGCGGGGAGAAAGTGGCGGGAAGAAATTGGCGGGAAAAATTGGCGGGAAGAAAGAGGCCGGAAGCGGGAAACAATTGGCGGGAAGAAAGAGGCGGGAAGACAGGGAAGAAATGGCGGGAAGACGAGGAGGGAAGAGGGGTCGGCGGAAAGAGGCGGGAAGAAATGAATTAATTTTATTTTCTGAATTTTTTCATACATTATTTGTATTTTTAACATTTAGAAATGAATTAGTTTTAATTTTCTGAATTTTTTGATATAATATTTGTATTTCTAAGATTTTGAATTGAATTAGTTTTATTTTTCTGAATTTATTGATATATTATATGTATTTTTCAGATTTTGAAATGAATTAGTTTTATTTTCTTAATTTTTTGATATATTATTTGTATTTTTAACATATTGAAATGAATTAGTTTTATTTTCCTGAATTTTTTCATACATTATTTGTATTTTTAACATTTAGAAATGAATTAGTTTTAATTTTCTGAATTTTTTGATATAATATTTGTATTTTTAAGTTTTTGAATTGAATTAGTTTTATTTTTCTGAATTTATTGATATATTATATGTATTTTTCAGATTTTGAAATGAATTAGTTTTATTTTCTTTACTTTTTGATATATTATTTGTAATTTGAAAAAGAAAAGTAATTCGAAAAAGAAAAGTAATTTGAAAAAGAAAAGTAATTTGAAAAAATACCTTTAGTCGCGGTTGGCCTCCCAACCGCGACTAAAGGGTAATTTCCGAAAATACCCTTTAGTCGCGGTTGGTGTGGCCAACGTCTGCTAGTCGCGAGCCGCCTCCCCAACCGCGACTAAAGGGGTGTTGTATAAATACGGGCGCCGCGTGGCGCTTCATCTTCTTCTCCGCGCGACGGACGAACTCCTCGTGCCGAAGCCCTGCCCGCCGTCGCCGTCGCCTCACGCCGCCGTCGCCGTCGTCCGCCGTCGCGCCAGCCGCCGCCGAACGCGCGCCGCCTCGCGCCGCCGTACGTCGCGCCCGGCCGCCGCCCGCCGCGCCGTCGCCGCCGTACCTGCGCCCCGCCGATCGCGCGCGCCGCTCGCCCGCCGCCGCCGCCGCGTCCCCGCTGCCGCCGAGAGCGGCGCGCCCGGCCGCGAGCGAGGCGGGGGAGAGAGACCCGGCCGCCCCCTCTCTCTTTTTTTTTGTTTTTTTTTTGTTTTTTTAACTTAACTAAAAATTTGTATACTAACAAAATTTAACAAATCATCTGTAGTGAATTTCGTCCAAAATTAACAAAATTAACAAAATTTAACAAATATGTAATATGTAACAAAATTTAACAAAAATTTACACATCTGTTTTTGTTGCTATAATTAATACAAAAAAACAAATGTTGTAAACTTATAAATTTTACATTGTTAACGTTGTTATTTTTACTTACAGTTCTCTTGCATACACAACAATTACACATCATATGTAGTATTTTTTCCAAAATGTAGAACAACAAGGAATCAACATCAATTTTCAAGGTATATATGAACAACACCAATTTTCAGGGTATCATACACAACAATATTCAGTGTGCCCCTAACAAAATTTGGTTTTGTTACTAACATAACAAATTAATGTTGTAAACTTATTGATTTTACATTGTTAATATTGTTAATTTACTCACAGTTATCTTGCATACACAACAATTAATCTCATACACAACAATTACACATATCATCTGTAGTGAATTTCGTCCAAAATGTAGAACAACAATTTCCTCGGCACCGCCACCGCCCTCTCGGTCACCGCCACACCGGTCTCTGCGTCCCCCTTTCGCCACCGCCACCGGTCTCTCGGTCACGCGGTCACTGCGTCCCCCTTTCGCACCACCGTTCTCTCGGTCACGCGCCCTCTCGTCTCCGCCTCCCCTCTCTCTTTATATGTAGAAGAGATATGATAATGCTGGCATATACACAATTAATTTGTTTTTACTACATGTTTTCAGGACTGACATATGGCGGACGATAGAGCTGACCCGATTGGACAACTATGATCCGGACGCTGAAGACCATATGTTCGGCATCATAAAAGGCGATATTCCATATGTGCCGACCGGAGAAGAAGAAGATGATATCTCTTCTTATCTGAACCTTGAGTGTGAAGATGAAGGGCGCCGTCAGCAAGATGATGCCGAAGAAACGTCGATAAACGACGATCTTCAATTGGAAGTAGCAACCACCTCCGGCGCCGAGGTATATATATATACATATTGAGCGTCTGGTGATACAAACTAACTGATTTGAATAAATGTGTGTGTACTAACGCGCGCGACTCTCTTTCTTATTTTAGCCCTCGGCCGGATCGAAAAATCGAGTACGTCGTCAAAGCGTGGCGCAACCAAGACGATGAAACCAAACGAAACATGCACCATCGATGTTGTCGATGAACAAACCGGCAGGCCGCTGGAGCCCAGCAAGAACGCCACCAAGTTTGTCAGCCAATGCGGAGCCGTTGTTAGAGACAACGTCTCGATCACCGTCCAGGAGTGGAATGAGCCAAAGAAGGCACGTCTTGGTTTCACTTTTGTCGATAAGAGAACAAAAAGATTGCTTCAAGAAGCTTATGGAACATTTCGTTCTACCTCCGGAATACCGCAGATACGATGAGGCGGGTAACAAGATTCAGGAAAACAAGGAGAGGTGCAAGCTAGTCAAACAGTTCGCTCTTTCTAGGATGGCCAACGCATTCCGGAAATACAAGCAAAATCTAGCCCATGACTTTGTCAAGCCGGGCAAGACTCCGGATTTCAAAGGACAATATGAGAAACTGGAACATGATTGGCCAGAATTTGTGAAGCAAAAGAAATCGGAGCAGTTCCTTGAAATATCGAAAAAAATAAGGAGAACGGCCAAGAAGGAGTACAATCATATCATGGGGCCAGGAGGGTATCGCTTTTGGCAGCCTAAGTGGCAGAAGATGGAGAACGAGCTGAGGGCGCGAGGAATCCGTCCAGGTACGGAGGGATGGGACCCAAGGGCCAAAAGCTGGTGGTACGGGCATGGGGGATCGCTGAACCCGGAGACAGGAGAGTGTGTTTATCAGGCAAAATAATTACACCCACCCAAAAGCTTATTGAGGCAATGAGGGAGGCTCAAGAGGGGAGGATCAAGTTCAACGGAGAGAACGACGCCCGACAAAAGCCCTCGGGAATCCTGAACACGGAGGACGTATACGAGGCAGGGGGCCCATTCCGTGGAAAGTAGGGTCCCCCAGAACGATGACCCGTACGGTTACAGAAGCCGTAAGAGAAAGATGGATCGGGATGCAGATGTTGTGGCGAAGTTGGTAACGGAAATGGATGTGATGAAGAAAACCGTGAGTGTACTAGTCGCCGAAAGAGATGCAGCTCGGGCGCAGCATGAAGATCATCCAATGGATCTCGGAAGCCAGCGGAGAAGAAGCAGCGTGGCTTCCACGGAGGCCTCCCGGCTGGTGCACCGACGAATCTGCACCGAGCCTCTGGTGGTCGAAATTACCGGAGCCTCCTCGCTACCCCGTGGACGATATAAAGGAGATGAAAGCATGTTATCTGTATTATCCTATGGGGAACATGTCCATGAAGGTAGCCATCGGCAGTGTTTTGCCACCTGGAGGACTCCACCACAACAACCCCATTCAAGATGGCTATGCTCGTGTCACGGTGGAGGAGATAGTCCAAGGGTTTGAGGACTGGACATTGACATTGCTACACCTGAAGGGGTGAAAAGACTTGGAGATGTCAAGCGCCAGTTCATTCTATGGCGAAGAAATTTATCAAGTTTCCGGCGAGGCGCCAACAAGTCCACCCCGTACGGTGGTGGTGGTGGCGTGGCGCGGTGGCGGTGACGGTGGCGGTGGCGGTGGTGGTGGTGGTGCTTCACCTAATACACCTCATTCACGTCGCCGACGCCGCCGCCCTCGTCCGGCGGGTGATCGACACCGGTACCGCCCCAATCCACCTCCGCGAAGAAGCGAAGCAGTCCTGGGTTATTAACCCGGACCCTTATGTACCTAAGAAAACAAAGATACCGAGCCATCACTGAAGCCTCTCATCCCGAGGCCTTGGGAACTTAGTGTCGAGGAAAATGCAGCGGCCGTGGCTGCATGAGAAATGGAAGGAGGAGTGCAAGAAGAAAAGAGAGAGCGAGCCCAAGCCAGTATATTCTGACAAGCAAAAGAGTGGGCTAAGTCATTTTTGAACACACCGTCCCAAGCCGCGAAGAATCTGCCTGACGACTATTTACGTGAACTTCGTAGGCAAGCACTCGCGTTCAAGAGGAACCAAGAGTTGGCGGAGAAGAAAGCCTTGGAGGACGAGGCCGAGTCAAAATTAGAAAGGGGGAAAGAAGTTGCCCAGCTCGGGAACAAAGTAAACAATCGATCGCCCCGCTCATAGTGCAAGCCGCCGATCCGGATGCCCCGATATCATAGCACTGGCAGACATGGATTGACCGTAACGAGTGCCGAGAACAAGCGGCCGACTTAGGTATCACTCTTCGTGCACTGCTAGGCCTTGATGAGGCGCCAATGAAGGACGTAGTATTTACATATGTGAAGAATGGCCCTCTCGTCGAGCCTGCGCAGGAAGAGGATCTACCTCGACAAATGAAAGGTCTGCTAAATTGGTACAAGGGTTACATAAAACATAAAAACGCCAAAGAGTATATCTATGCGGAAGTTAGATATGAGCATCACTTCAAACATTTGGGTACAAATTCATCTGAGTGAATTGTTCCAGCTGTTCAATCTGCGCGACCTCGACAAATCTATCATCGGTTGCTACGTTCTGTAAGTGATTTATTAATTTCTACCCCATCTCGTTCATTGCGCACTATATATATATATATATATTGTCCTAACTATCTTGTTGTGTACGCTATTATGCAATGAAGAAGCGGGAAATGCGAATAAGGAACATCCATGATGTTGGGTTCATTGACCCACACATCGTTAATTCACATGTGTTAGAACACCACCCCCGCCGACGTGGAGGATGACCTGTGGCGGTTTATTAGAAAACAGCAACAGAAAAGTGATATTCTATTTCCTTACCATTTTGGGTGAGTGTTTCTGTCTTGAGCACATTCTCTTTTGTTTACTCCATGCATGGTATGTGGCTAATCGATGAGTTATGCATGATTGTGCATGTATCGTGTCCGCAGGTTCCACTGGATTCTTATGGTAATTAAAGTTCAGACCTCCTCGGTTCTCGTCACGACTCTGAATATGGATCCGGCGCTTTGGGGCGACATGAGAAAAATGATGCAAAAGTAATTATTTTCATTCATTTGCGCTCTATATCGATCGGCCTATTTCGTTCATCATTTCCTAATATCAAGTAACTAATTAATAACTCTCTTGTTTATTTAATTTTCTTTGCCTCGTAGGGTTTGGAGACGGTTCGTAGATACCAAGGTCGGTGAATTCAAAAAGAGCTACATTTTAAAATGGCGGTGCGGACGACTGGGGATATTCAGCCACCGGGGACCAATCTATGTGGATACTATGTTTGTGAGAGGATCCGGAGATACGCAATGAGCGGGACCGAAGTGTGAGAACAACATCCCGAGGAATAACCTCCGGAAGACGCTTAGTCCAGAAGCTCGCTCCGACCACTTCAAGAGGAACTAGTGGATGGTTGGCGAGGGAAGTCATCGATCCTAGAGGAGAACACTATTACGATGACGTAGAACTTTATATGCACCAGAATTTGTAACTAACTTGTTCAAAATTGTATATGGTCATCCGATATTGAATATATATTGTATATGGTCATCCGATATTGAATATATATTGTATATTCCTCTTGAATTCTTTTTGGTTCTAATTTCAAATTTGTTTGAAATTGTACATTCATATGCATGTATGTATACAGTACCGTACAATATGTGAAACTCCTTCAAAATTAAAACCCAAAAGAAATAAAACAATACAAATTAAAAAGAAACCAGATTTAGGGAGGGGGCTAAAACCCTAAACCTCGGAGGCCTTTAGTCGCGGTTGGCCGAAGAACCGCGACTAAAGGTCCTCCGTCTGGCGCCGCCCGCGGCCCACGTGGACGGCCTTTAGTCGCGAGGAACCGCGACTAAAGGGGGGGGCCTTTAGTCGCGATACTTTGGTCGCGGTTGCGCCACCGCGACTAATGGCAGTTGCCAACCGCGACCAAAGCCCCTTTTTCCACCAGTGGTCCCCTCCGGCGCACAGGCAAACTCGCGGAGTCGGCCCGGCCGGCATGAACTTCGCCGCCGGCTACTCCGGCGTGTTCGACGTGCCAGGCACCCCTACCCTCACCAGACAGGTCCACACCTTCAACAAGCTCGTCAACGACGGGGACATCAAGAAGGAGCACCTCGCCGGCCAATCCGTCGCGCTCGTCGCCATCGACGGCAACGACTACGCCCGCGTCGGCACTGACACCAGCAGCTTCGCCGACGTACGTGAACACCATGCATCCAACGCATCGAGCAACTGAACGATACTCCGTTCACTAATGTGCGCGTACGTATATATATATATACACACACACAGGTCACGGCTTTGGTCGACAAGGTGACAGAGGAGATCGTGGCGAACGTGGCGCGGCTGCGGAACCTCGGTGTCAAGAAGGTGCTCGTCAACAACCTCTTCCCGCTCGGGTGCGCGCCGTCGCTCTCCAGGCCCAACAACTACGCTTACTGCGACGAGGAGGGCAACCAGGGCGCCGCGCTCCACAACCGCCTCCTCGCCGAAAAGCTCGCCGGCATGGATGGCGTGCTCCTGGTGGACCTCAGCGCCGCCTTCTCCAGGATCGTCGGGCCCAACCCCGACGTAGACATGGTGAACCTGTTCCCCAACAGGCTGGCGCCGTGCTGCGAGAGCATGGACCCCAAGGGGTACTGCGGGCAGGTGGACCCGGACACGGACGCGGCGCTCTACAAGGTGTGCCAGGACCCCGACAGGTACTTCTTCTGGGACGAGATGAACCCCACGCAGGTCGGCTGGGAGGCCGTCATGGGGCCGCTCGACAGACCCATCAGAGAATTCCTAGGCCTCGTCACCTAGTTACTTTGATTTAAAGATGAGTATTATTATTATATTAATAGTACGAGTATGTTTTTTAGTCGTAGGATATCTCTTGTTTTTGGTTTTTCTGACGAGATGGGATATAATACTACACAGGTTATTTCCTTATGCATCAACTAGAAGTCTAGAAACAACGATGGGATATACTAAGAAATTCTGATGCAGATGGGATATAGTACGTACTAGATTGTAAAATTTAGCTTATATATGCATTTATTGATGATGCATCATATAGGTGGAGGTGGAGTCAGTTAAGGACATGGGTGTACAAATGTGTACACCCATTATTTTTGGGAGAAGAGAAAATCTGTGTAAGCCGCACATAAATTTGTACTACTAAAACATAGTACTCCCTCCGATCCGAAATATAAGACGTTTTAGGATTTGTAGTTCAACTTCTGTCACGCTACGAAATTTCCCGGGTTTCCATTTTTGCCCTTGCTCACGTCGCTCCCTCACCCGCACAGCCGACAGCCGCTCACTCACCATCCCTGTACTCGTCCTCCCTCTCACCCGCTCTCCGGCGCGTTCTCGCGCTCGGCCGCCGCCGCCACCCGCATCACCACCGCGTTCTCGCGCGTCCTCTTCCTCGTGTGCGTCTCCGTTGGCTCTCGTCTCCCCGCGCGCCTTCGCCTCTCGCTTGCTCTCCTGGAGTATTCCGCATCGAGGTGTAGAAAAATCCGATTTTTCCCATCGGTGTCTGAGCGGCGGTGGCTCGATTCGTCGATGGTGGTGATGGATCCGTCCACGGTGGGGATGGATCCGGCCACAGCGAAGCAGAAGGAGGCCAGTGAGGTCAAGACGAAGGAGGCCCGACGCCCGCTGCTCGTTCGACCAGACCCGCCGTGAGAGCGCTGCTACTCCAAGTAAGAGGTCATGGCGACCATGGAGAAGTGCATGAGGAAGCAGGCCAACGGCGACACGCTCCTCGCGCTCGGCAACAGCGCCTCGGAGTCGTGCTCATGGAGGCGGAGGCGGCGGCCGAGAGGGACGGGGACAGCAGCGACTACTCGTCTGAGGACGAGGGCACGGAGGACTACCGCCGCGGCGGCTACCACGCCGTCCGCCCCGGCGACACGTTCAAGCACGGAGCCTACGTCGTGCAGTCCAAGCTCGCCTGGGACACCGCCCACTCCGTACGTGCTAACCCCCTTCTCCAAATCCCCCGTTGAATTGCTCTACTGCCTCTAGGATTCGCGAGAAAATATTGATCTGGATGGAGCGGTGTGCCTGCCCACCAACTGTTCGTTCTTTTGACTTGGATTGAGCATGCGCAGAAATGCTCCTAAGAATTTTTTCTGTTGGCTCTTGATTTTGGTGCTGGCAGGGACTCAGGGATAGAACTGGAGTTTTCTCTAATCAATTTTGTAGATACTGCTCATACCAAAATCCAACCTGAAGTCAACTTGGTACTCCTAAGTCGTGAATGTTGATTCCTTATATGGTTGTCAACTGGAGTAGCAGTTCTTTCTTTTCAGAGTAGGATGGGAAAGCTTCCAATAGTTCCACTAGAACATGGTAAACCAACATCCGTTAGTTCCCAACTCCGACATTATGTGTATGCCTTTACTTAGTTTTACTGAAGCACTGCTGAAATACATGCACGTGTGCTAGAGAACCTAGATTGTCTCAGTCAAGCTTTGCTCTGTATTTTTCATTTTTTGAAACAAACACATAAACAACACTCTGTAATTACTTAAGCCTGTCAATAATAAACTTGTTTAATGGAATTGTTGGAGTATTCAATGGCAACACTGAAACTTGCAATACAATACTTCCATGATTTTTACATTTATAAAAACAACACCACTTGACTATAACAACAACAACAACAACACTTGCTTGAGTAGCTTATGCTTGTGTTTGTGTAGCTTCTGCCGCTTGCGTTTCTTGTGCTTGCGTAGCTTCTGCTTGCTTTGCTAGTGATGTACCCACTTCCATTCTCTTGCGCTTGCGTTGCTTTGGCTGCTTGGTTGTGCTTGAGCTTGCTTCTGCTTGTGTAGCTTCCGTCGCTTGCGTTTCTTGTGCTTGCGTAGCTTCTGCTTGCTTTGCTAGTGATGTACCCACTTCCATTATCTTGCGCTTGCGTTGCTTTGGCTGCTTGGTTGTGCTTGATCTTGCTTCTGCTTGTGTTGCTTCTGCCGCTTGCGTTTCTTGTACTTTCGTAGCTTCCGCTTGCTGTGCTAGTGATGTATCCACCTCTATTCTCTTGCGCTTGCGTTGCTTTGGCTGCTTGCTTGTGCTTGAGCTTGCTTCTGCTTGTGTTTCTTTCGCCGCTTGTGTTTCTTGTACTTTCGTAGCTTCCGCTTGCTCTGCTAGTGATGTACCCACCTCTATTCTCTTGCGCTTGCGTTGCTTTGGCTGCTTGGTTGTGCTTGAGCTTGCTTCTGATTGTGTTGGTTCTGCCGCTTGCGTTTCTTGTACTTTCGTAGCTTCCACTTGCTGTGCTAGTGATGTACCCACCTCTATTCTCTTGCGCCTGCGTTGCTTTGGCTGCTTGCTTGTGCCTGAGCTTGCTTCTGCTTGTGTTTCTTCGGCCGCTTGCGTTTCTTGTGCTTGTGTGGTTTCCGCTTGCTTTGCTACTGCTGCCGCTACTGCTTTTAGGGCATTTTGATAAACTTGAAGAGGACATTTAAGCCTTGTAGGTAGAATCTTTAGCCTTTCCAGTACATCTTTGTGCCCATGAGGAGTGTCATACTGAATTTCTCCTCCATGGTTCATTATTTCAACCATGCAGGCCTGGAGACTTAGGAAAATCTTATTCAATTTAGAAGAATCATAATCATCAAATTCTTCCTCGACATCTTTAATCAGATCTTTTAAAGTTTTAGGACTTCTTGTATCTGTTAGAGACTGCAAGGACCTAAAAAACCCAAGATCAAGCACATTCAAATCTGGGCTATTGGGTGGCTGTTGAATTAGTTTGATGACCAGTCCAATATTGGCTGCAGCTTCTGCGAATGCAAGGTCATTAGGAAGGATATGTGGTTTTGCATTGTCTTGTTGTATGAAGATTGTCTGTCCACCATCATCTTCAGGCCAAACAAGTTTGATTGCTGGCAGAACTTTCTCAATGAAAAACTCTCTCATGACCTCCCTCGTCACCTTTATTGATTTTGTCTCCAACGTTCCTCTCGGTCTATTTTCACTTCTCCTAGCAGCTGGAATTTCTTTGACAAACGGCCAAATGCCTATCTTCCCTGAAAATGTGACCTTGCCAGCACTATCAAACCTAGGCCTAGCAACTGCAGTTAGAAACATAACTTTGCCTATGCAGTTTTTATTTTGCACAGCTCTTGTAGGCTCCTCTTCTTCTGGTAGCAGGTAATAGTTTCTGTTTTCCTTAGTCATCATGAACCACTTTTCGTCAATATGCACAACATTGTGCATAGTGGTGAACTTTGGCTCTGGATTTCCTTTAGTCGCCTCATCAAGATTGTCCAAGCAGAATTGTACCCTGGCCATCATATTGCTTTCTGTTAGTGCTGGTTTTAAAGAATTTGAACACCTTTTTATCTGCTTGAGTTTGAATCTTCTATACAGTGTAGTTGGACTAGCTCCCAATTGCCAAGCAAGAGATCTGATCGTTGATCTCTTGTTTAGTGGAATAGTAGGAATACGTGCTAGATCTACATTAATCGGCTTTCGACCACATCTTCCTTTCTTCTTGTTAGAAACATCGACCTCCAAACCTTGACCAATCTGTCTCATAGCGGTCTTCCATATTCTTTGTATAATTTGAATATCTGCCTTGAAAAATGTTGCAATCTGTTTCTTGTCGCTTTTTCTAAATTTGCCACCATTACTCATACAGAGCGCATGCATTGCTACATATGCAGCATATTTTTGTTGATCATTTAGTGACTTTCTGTGCCTCACTGCTTGCGGAGCAGGTTTCTCATCCATTTCTGCATCTTCCTCATCATGATCTTCATGTTGATCATCCATTTCTGCATATGTGTCTGAAAATTCAGTTAGCAAGTCAGTTTATTGACCATTTTGGCATGTGTTTTATTTTCTTTTAAATCGCAACAATTTTGCAAAGGTGGCTGGACAACCTTGTCTACTCTTTTATGAATTTGAGATAAAATTCAGTTAGTAAATGGAATGCATGGAAACAAATCAGAGTCTGTTAGTACAATTTTGATAGTCTAGAGTATTTAGTCATGCAATGAACTTTCACTCTCAGTATGACTTGACAATTTGCTCATGACGCTTGAATTTTCATCCATTTGGAAGCATTTTTTCCGTGGAATAATTGATCTATGTATTGAACGAAATTGAATCCGCAGAAAGTTGTACCGTGATTATACCTGCATTTTGATCAACTTCCCATGTGATGATTTCTTCTTGTTCTTCTCCAGGAGGAGTGAAGTTTAGGTCCGGGATTACCATGCCAGTGAGGTGTTGTGCAGATCTCCGACTAGGTGCGCTGCTGGAACCAGCGGTGTCGGGCTGCTGGGAGCCGTCCAGGTTCGCTGCTGGAGCCAGCAAGATGTCCTGCTACTGGGACGGCGACAAGGAGAAGCCGGCGAGGTGATGTTGATGCAGATCTCCTGTGTTGATCGGCTCCTTGGATGGGGAAGAGAAGCTCAAGGCGATCTTGCTGCAGATCACCGGCGGCGAGTTGCTGTTGGGTTCATGTTCGAACTCTTCCCCAAGCTGTTGTTGATGTCGTCCTCCCGTCTCCTGAGCCCCTGCCAAGCTGATGCCCAGGACGTGCAGATCAGGAGCGCTTGCTCAGGCGCACGTGGACTGCAGATCGCCGGCGGTGAGTAGTTGCTGGGTTCCCGTTCGAGCTCCTCCCCAAGCTGCTGTTGATGTGGTCCTCTACCGACGCCCAGATCAGGAGCACCTGCCCAGGCGCGCGGGGATGGGCGCGCGCGGGGATCTTTCCAGCGGCGCGCGGGAACCTTTCTGGCGACGCGCGCGGGCAGGTTGAGTTGGCCAAGGGCGCGGGTGTGCTAGCTGGGGCTGGAGGTGCTCGCCGGGATCGGGAGCGAAGACGACGTCGCCGGGATCGAGGACGACGAGAACGGGATCGAGGAAGATAACGATTCAAATTGAGAAGGGCACTACTGTAATTTCCCCCGTTTTTCACCTGGTCGGGACAATTCTAAAACGTCTTATATTTCGGATCGGAGGGAGTAACTCATAACCATAAGTTAATCTTATGATTAGTTAGTAAAACTCTAATCACCTATTTGTACACCTAAACCAAATTTCCTGTCTCCACCCCTGCGATGCATGCAGAGGTTAAGGGTAAGAGCATCTCTAACAGAGTCCGTAAAAGTGCAAACCGAAAAACTCGAGTTCAGTCTTCCGAAAACGTGTTTACGGGTCGCAAAACAGCTGACGCAGAACAGACCCCGTAAACTAGAACCTAAAAACAGAATATTCGAAAAATCTTCTTCAGGAGAATTGTCCGGCCGCTGCCTAGATCTCCCCGCGCAGGCCGACGGCCGCGCTCCCGGCTACAGCCACGAGCTTGGGATCATACGAGGACGGTCGCGCACGGCTCGATGAGGCGTAGGCCCGGCCGGACGCGGTCAGACACGGCCGTGATTGCTGCTGCCGCTCTGCCTTGCTCCACATACGAAATTGATGCTACCTTTGGAATGATTGGTGCTGCTCGCTGCAGCTCTTGGCCATGCGCGATGTGCTAGCAGCTCTTGGCCGCGCACGATGCAGCTGCTAGCTGCTGGCTGCCCTTGGCGCGCGTAAGCAGCCGCGCGTATGGAGCCGCGCTGCGCAGCCTGTTTGCCACCACGCCGCGCCATAGCCTGTTGCGTAGGGCTGGACAAAAAACTTGAAGCTCGACAAGTTAAATGAGTGTTCGTTTGCTCGACTCGTTTGAGCTCGACTCGTTTTGTTAACGAGCCGAGCTGAGCAGCAGTTTTTGCTCGTTAAGGTTAACGAGCTAAACAATCGAGCCGACTATGTTCGTGAGCTACTCGTTAAGATCGGTAACAAGCTATGCTTCACCAGTTTTTACAATGAGTCACTTTAGTTATCTCAAATATTTGGCAGGAAGGGGCCAATCAAAATAGTGTTCTTTAAGCATGCTTGAAACTCCTATAGTAGGATCTAAAAACCTATGCTTCCGCTCTTCCTCACCAGGCAACGCACACATGTTTTCTTTGCATTACCTCCTTAACTATCCTTAATGAGCTGCTCGCGAGCGCTCGAAAGAACATAACGAGTCGACCCGAACAATGATTTCAGCTCGTTATTCTTAACGAGCTTAACGATTCGAGCCTTAACGATTACGAGCTTAACGAGCCGAGCCTTACCGATCCGAGGAGCTCGTTAGTCCACCCCTACTGTTGTGTACGCTCACCGCACGTCTTGTCTGCAGCCTCGAGCTTGGTCGTCGTCGCACAATTTTAGCAAAGCAGCCAGAAATCAGCGGCTGGAGGCGATTGTACGGACGGCGCCGCTGGAGAAGTCCGTTCAGTTTTCGGCCTGTAAACCACCCTTTGGCCTGTATTAGTAGGGGTCGAGTCTAAAAATTTTCGGGTCCCTGAAAAAGTTTTTCGGGCTGAACGACGATTTCAGTCTCTGTTCTGCGCCACTTTCAACCCGAACCCGTAAATCGGCCGAAAAAATACGGTTTACAGGCTCTGTTAGAGATGCTCTAAGGCAAGTTCCTAATTTCTAGGGAAACAAACATCAAACATTCAAACTTACATACATTTGATAAGCAACCTACATGGGCAGTCTTAACGGTACTCCTTTTTTCCTCACAAGAAAAATGGACATATGACTGAAAGATTGATAGCCCTTTTTGCTCTGAGCCATAAACGTTACCATACATCGAGAAGTAGCAGAACGATAAGTTGAACGTTTCTAAAAAAAGAAACGATTAGTGGAACTAAATTTGGATGATACACAATATGATAACTGTACCATACGCATGACTACACGATTTTTGGGTGATATACACTTCCGGTAAGCAGCTTAGATGCGGAGTCACGAGTCTCGACAGTACTTTTTCACACAAGAAAAAAACCATTCCACTCGCATAGGCTAAAACAATGATAGTACTATGATATCTTCAGTTCTGAACACATGTTGAAGTAGCACAACGATTAGGAGTACTAAGTTTGGATGAGATGTCTGATAGCGGTACCATACACACATACTGCACAATTGACATGATAAGAGCATCTCCAGTCGCATCCCCCAAACCGTCCCCCAAACCGCGCCGGATCGAGCGTTTCGGGTTACGTGCCGCGTGGGGACGCCGCCCCAGCCGCGTCCCCCAAACGCCCCCAAACATTTAAAATAATTTTTTTAACACATAAACCATTTATATCAAATGTAGCATATGAAAAAAATGTTTTCGAGGATTGTTTTCAAATTAAATTACAATAAACAATAAAACAAGTAATCAAATATAATAAAAAGGGCTAGATGATACATCAAGGTGCCACGGTATTTCCTTTGATCCTCCACAAATGCTCAACGAGATCAGCTTCAAGTTGCTCATGCACATTGCTGTCACGGATCTCTCTGCATGGCGAGAAAATCAAAATCTGCAGGCAACTCATGATCAACCTCCGCGAGAGGGCCTTGACACTCATAGGGACCAACATGTGACCTAACATGATTCTTGCGGTCATCCTCGATGATCATGTTGTGCATGATCACACAAGCCTGCATCACCTCCCACATTTGGTCGTGAGACCAGCTTAGAGCAGGGTACCGGACAATGGCAAATTGTGCTTGAAGCACACCAAATGCCCGCTCGACATCCTTCCCTGCAAGCCTCCTGTCGTGTAGCAAAGTGAGAATTCTTCAGACCTGATGGATTCGAGATTGTTTTGACAAAAGTGGCCCATTTTGGATATATACCATCGGCTAGATAATAGCCTTTGGTATATTGGTGGCCATTGATCTCATAGTTGCATGGTGGAGCATGCCCTTCCACTAGTCTGCTGAACACCGGAGACCGCTGCAACACGTTGATGTCATTGTGTGATCCCGCCATGCCAAAGAAAGAATGCCAAATCCACAGGTCATAATCTGCCACAGCTTCAAGCACCACACTGCAATATCCATGACGCCTTTGTATATACCTTGCCAAGCAAACGGGCAGTTCTTCCATGCCAGTGCATGCAATCGATGCTTCCAAGCATTCCAGGAAATCCTCCTGGCAGCATTTTGTGCCATGATCCTTGCAGTCTCTTCCTCAGTTGGCCCTCTCAAGTAGTATTTGCCAAACTTTCCCACCACAGCTCGGCAAAACTTGTACATGCACTCAATGGCGTAGACTCACTCATGCGAAGGTAGTCGTCCTGTGTATCGGCAGGTGCTCCGTATGCAAGCATCCTCATGGCGGCGGTGCACTTCTGAATGGATGAGAACCCGAGAACGCCTACAGCGTCGAGCTTGAGCTTGAAGTAGGGGTCGAACTCTCGAACGCCGTGGAGGATATTCATGAACAGGCCCTTGCTCATCCTGTACCGCGCCGAAAATTGTCGGCATGTGTTGCATCGTCGGCGAAGTAGTCGTTGTGCAGCATGGCATGCCCCTCCATCCTCTGCCGGGGCTTCGACTTCCTTCTTCCCGGCCTTGAACCCGCGGCGCGGCTCTTCCTCTTCTCCGCCTCGTCAAGCATGTCCTGGAGGGACGCGATGATCAGCATATGCTCCCGCAAGTCGTCGTCGAACGCTTGCTCGTCCTCCCAGCAGGGCAACCATCTCATCGTCGCTGTCCATGGCTAAAGCAAAATCAATGGTTAAAATTGCGCCGAGGCAGACGACGCAACAAACAGCGACCAATCGCGCCTACCTGGCAAGTCGTCGAGCACCTTACGTGCGCGGAGGTGGGGCGGATTTGACGGCGCGTGGGAGGCGCGGCGACGCGGCGGCGGCGGCACGACCGGCGGGAGCCCCAGCCGCGACAACGGTGCGACTCGCAGCACAGATCGACGCCCAAACGGCCGGGAAATCCGGCGGCGGTGGGGTGGGAGGCGCGGGAAGGAAGGAGCGACGAGAAAGAGGCGCGAACCAACGGTTTATGCAAATAGTCGCCGACATGTGGGAGCCCGCCTCGCCGTTGTGTCCGGCGTCCCCGAGCGTCCCCTGGGACGGGGACGGGCTCGGGCGCCGGACACAGACGGCGCGCGGACAAAAAAGGGCTTTGGGACGCGGCTGAACGCTTTTTTGTCCGCGCCCAAATCGCTGGGGATTGGGGACGCGACTGGAGATGCTCTAAGATCCTTTGCCGCTTTCAGTTCAGCTGGCATGATTCTGCCAATCAGCTCCTTGAGAACAGAGGGGCAGCTGGATTTGAGATGTTCATAACCATCGCTCGCCATCATCGCCTCCAAGTTGGAAGGAGAATATAGGAAATTCAAACAAGCCTCTTTCAAATCACGGAAACCATGCTGCTCAGCCAAAGCCAAACTGGTGGGCGGTGGCCACCATATTGGAATCAATCTGATTGCACAGCTTCTGCTCACATATCAGCTTCAGCCTCCCGATATCGTATCTGTCCGCTGCTACGAGCAGATGGCCAGCCATCACCAAGTCTCCACGTGCTTCAGCGCCTTTGTTGCTAGTAGTCTCAAGCGCGGGAGGAACTGTGTCGGTGATGAAGTGAAGCATGGACTTGAACACATCAGTTTCCATGTCACAGATTTCGATAGGAGTGCAGGGAGAATTCTCTTTCATGGCGCCGACGAGCTCTGCCTTCAAGACGGGTGACCGAGCAGCAAGAACCCACCTATGAGCGGAGAATTTCTGTCCACCAACTTGGAAGGTTACGGTCGGCTGCATTCTTGCTCTTTAGGAGGTCGCGGAGATGCTTGTGCAAGTCGCTTGGGGGAACCACCACAAACTGCTCTTCGCTGTTGATTTTTATGACGGTGAGATCACATCTGATGATCAAACAATCGTCTCTCAAATGTGCCGATCTCTCCAGATCAGTCCTCTTGTATAAGTCGGGATAGCCACAGGATACATCTTTTCTTAGGAAGGTTTGTACAGGGACGGCACGGCTAAACGAAGGCACCGGTTTTCCTTTTTTGTCAAGTACACTGATCCTGAATTTCGCCTTCACATCTTTGGCCACGGCAGATTCAAGATGCAGAAACAGAGATATGAAATCTGGATAATCCGGACTGTAGCCGTTTGGGTAATAGTTCATGGACCAGGTGTGACCTCCAACACTGAAAGGGGCAGAAGTCACGCGCTCGCCGGTCTCCAGTAGCGCCTTTATTCTTGAGTATCCATTTACCTTAAACACATGACCCTTCCTCCTGTCCAGCTACAAAGGTAGCAGAGATCTTGCAATGCTCTGCCATTCTTGAAGTGGGTTTTTGTTTAGAAGGAGGAGCGCAGCACTACGACGGAAGATTGGCGAGAGGAAATATTTATGTGATGTCTATAAATAGAGAGAGATGCACTTGGGAAGCTAGTAGATCCATCCGTTTCACATGTAGTCAAACAAAAACAAAGGCACCTTGATCTATAGATGTTAGAGCATCTCCAACGGGCGCACTATATGAACCGCCGTTTTGCAGCGTGGGGCGCAAAATTGCCCCTCCAATATGCGCTGCAAACGGCGCGGCGCTGTAATTTTTTTTGGACGCAGGCTGGTTTGCGCTATCCCAAGCGCTAAACTTTGGGCGCCGGCTACAACGCGCGTCATCGCTCGACGCACGCGCGAACAAACCCCGCGCTGAAACTTCCCCTCGCGCCTCGCCACCCCACTGCCCAACACTCACCTCCGCGCGGCCGCATGTGCAATCCCGGTGATGGACGGGTCCTCCGTCACCCCACCGATCCCTCCCTACTCCATTCCACCCGCCGCCAACGTCATGTTGTGTGTCGTTCTTAAACTATGTGATGTGTGTTGCACTTTGTATCCATCTGAACTATGGTGATTATTTGTTTCATGATTTATATGTGAGTGTTTGATCTTGTTGAATGCATAGTAGTGTAGAAAGTTGTTTTCCGCGCCCGCACGCACTGTATTTTGGCGCGCCCGGTGGAGGAGCATTTTTACCGTGCCAACACGCGCTGCAAAATAGAACATCTGGCGAGACCAATTTCAGCGTAGCGCGCGCTATACATTTACAGCATGGCAGAGCGACGTTTAGACTACCCACAATGGGAGTATCATAGGTAGTATCATGCATTTCATGCATGCAAAATGCTGATGTGGCAGTGCAATTAAGGATGAGAGAGAGGGTACTAGTATCATAGGTAGATACTGTATCATAGCACATACTACTAGAAAAATTAATGTCAAGTAAATCTTGTACTACATATATTTGCATTGAGATTCTACAAAACAATTAATATATAGAGACTATGATACTAGTATATGATACCATGCATTGTGGAAATAGTAACATGTAGTAGTATCATATGCATGATACTTCTATATGATACTATGCATTGTGACTAGTCTTAGCACGCCAAAATTTAGTGTGCCTATTAGAGATGCTCTTAGCGTCAGCGTAAATGAGCTGCCATTTACACTTGTTTACCCTCACGAGGAGGTGTCATTGCATTTTCGCGTTGTGCCATTCGTGGGAGGCGAAACGAGGCCATGATGGAGCATCGGCACATGAAAGGTTTAGTGTGTGCTGACGGGCTTAAGTTGTCGATCTGTGTCACATTGACGGACGGGAAAGGTCTGCATGCATTGCATCGGCAGATGAAAAGGTTTGTTCTCGCCGGCGCCTACGACGCTTCTGGAACTAGATACCAATTGCTTTTGTTGTGAACAAAATCAGAAACATTATAAAGAACACGGTTTGGAAGAAGCAATCCAGAAGCATCTTCACTAATTTATTCCTTAAAACACTAGATTGCTTAGACTAGTCACAATGGGATACAACCCTCATAATGCATAGTATCGTAAGATAATATCATAGCATCATCATATTTAATGTTTTGTACAATCTCAATGCAAATTGGTGTACATGATGTGTTTGTTATTAAATTTTCTAGTTTTACGTGCTATGATACGGTATCATATTATGATACTCCCTCCGTCCTAGTTTGTACAGTAAGTCACAATTTTTGAATATTTTTGGCCCAAGGTACTAGCTGATTGGGTCTCATTTTCTCTCTCTCATTGGTGCATGCAGCCTCTTTCTCTCTCTCTCATTGGTGCATGCATTCTCTTTCTCTCCCTCATTGGTGCATGCAACCTCTTTCTCTCCCTCATTAAATAAAATTATGCCTTAGAGGTGGGGGTTATGGGACAAATAGTTTTTGGGAATGTGACTTACACTCTGAGTACCACTCTCATCTCTCACCTCATTAATTGGTGTGCCACATCAGATTTTTACCAACATGGCATGCATGATACTACTTATGATACTCCCATTGTGACTAGTCTTATAGTGGGAGTAATTTAGGTGGTAGCATCACATATTTCAAAGTATTTTAATGACATGTCATTACAATAAATGAAGATAGAGAAGGAGATAGTAACTAGATATGTTAGCATAACATCACACATTTCAAAGTAATATAAATCTACAACATAATAAATAACACAATGTATGAAATCACATCTAACTTACTACCCACTATAGAGGTAGTAAACTTTCGGAAATTCAATTCGGCTCCCGGGTGCGTATGCTCCCTCTACTAAAAAATTATATTTCGAAATGTCGAAAAATTTGGACAAAAAGTTCTACATATACATCTTCATAATATACGTGTGTTCGTCAAGTTTCACGAAAAACCAATATTTTTTGTGGTCTATATAAAAAAGAGAAAATTTATCTTGTAAAAAGCATTATTTTTAGCACTGAATTTTGTCTTTTTTACACACGTCACATGATAAGTCGATTTTTTATGAAACGACTTTGTGAGCACGTAGCACGTGAAGATGTACGTGTGAAATTTTAGTTTCAATTTTTTTAAAAAAAATTAAAATGTATGTAAGATGCATTTCAAAATATAGAGAGCATATGAACCCATGTTCCAAAACACCGCTCGCTAGTAACTTAAATTAGTAACATGACATATGTTACTAACTACTGTAAGTTACTCCCCACTATGAGCAGCCTTAACAGCCAAGATGAGCATGGGAACAGAAATGACTACTCCAATCATTATCCACGCAACCCAGTAGACACTCCAATTGAACAAGCTATATACTCTTATTTCCCAAGTACATATGAGAGAATATAAATAGGACTACAACAGTTTGCATGCAAAAGTGGGTTTTTTTAAGTTTGTAAATAATGAAAACAACAAAAACCCTGCTTTCCCCTGAGATCTCTTAAAACTGCTTTTTTTTTTCCAAAACGCAACCCAAACAAGTGAACAGATGCACTGCCAGCAGTAGTAATCAGAAAGAAATAATAATCAATGCCCACTCACAACCATGCCTACAGTAACAATGATACTCCCTCCATCCCAAGAAATAGGACGTAGTATTTTTTTTTAAAAAATTCATCAAAACATAAGACGCGGGAGGACAAAGTGCCGTAAGATGCATGGGAGGACGAAGAGCCAATGAATGTGGTGGTGGTGGTGGTGGTGGTGGCGGCGGCAGCCGAAGATGGTGCATTAGCAGGGGGCATTGTTTATCCATTGCTTGCTCGTATGCGCTTGCTGGCTGGACCAGAGCTACCACCGCTGGAACAACTTGACACTGCCTTTTTCTTCTTTGTCTTATCTTCTCCAATTCCTTCAGCCGTGCCCGAAGATTCTCCGACGGGATCTGAGCTGCTGGCTATAAGTCAAGTGACATGTCATCTATAGCCAACTTAGAGTCAACATATACAATAGTTAGCTATAAAAATGTACTCCCTCCATCCCATTGCTTAGGGCGTATAATTTTTTTGTAATTTACATCAAAGCATAAGGCGTGGGTGTAGAATTAGTGTAGTACTTCCCAATTTGCCCTTCCTTACTTTACTCCTGCGCATGCAGCTTAATTACCATGCATGCATGCAGTGGCGGAGCCAGGAATTGAGATGAGGGGGGTCGAACATATAAGGTCTAAAATTTTGATGCATGTTTCAATTGGCTATGCCAGCACGCGGCATTAATTTCAACGAAACGAGGGGACGTGGTGTAGGCAGTTAATTCTATTGTTTGTTGCTGCTAGGAGGGGCAAGAGAGATAAATAAGGAGGGAGGTAGCAATTTATTAGGGGTACGTTTGGAAACAAATCATCGTGTATGAGCCCCCTTAATCGTCGTGCAAATGTTTTTACGCCCTGTTCTATGAGACGGAGGAAGTAGTACTTTATCAATGTATGACCCATCTTTCACTCTTACAAAGTGCCTAGGAGCACGTGCTAGCGCTGACTCTTGCATAAGAGCCCACTCTTTTTCTCTCTCCTCCAACTAAGCAATAATATAATATTTTAATCCTTATAACCAGCTGACTATGACTTATTGTTCTTGCTCTAACAGAGAGTAGATTGCTCCTTCTTAATTGCATTGATCTGCAAGAGAAGCTATATTGGACCCACTAATGGTACGAGAAACTAGATAGGCAGAAAATGCTCACCAAAAGCCACGACTGAGAATGAGGAAAATTTAATGCACTATCTAGTACTGCCGACAAACAGAAGTTGACTGGTATTCACAAAGCAGTATCTATCTTTCGGAATGTCCTGCCAACAAACTACTTGTAGACTTTTGCTGATTTCAAAAAGATTATTTCGACATTACTACTAATCTTACAAATTGGCCACTGCTAGTGCTCAGGTTATCTGAAGTACGGAGTACAAGATATCTTCTTTAAAATCCTCCAGGTAGGATTTCAAAATAGGGAAGTCGAGCCTCATGTGAAAAGTTTACAACATCAAGTTGTTGCCCCTTCGTCACAAGTTCTTCGATGATATCTGCAAACATAATTCAGGTTAGATAAGATAGCTTAGTTCTAAACATATTCACTTGAAAGGGATGACCTAGAAAGCGATTACTATGGTACAAAGTACGAGCAACAAACACCCGTTGCAGATGAAAATCGGAGCCAAGAAGTTGCAGTGACTTCACAAATAGTTGATGTGGATCTTTGGACAAGGGTACGATGGCATCATAATTGCCATTCTTGCCGAGTTTGTGGATCTTTGGACAAGGGTAAACGAGGTGCAACGCAACGAAGGTACCACGGATGACATCACATGGAAGTTCACCGCATCAGGGTCATATACGGCATATAGGGCCCAATTCGAGGGAATGATCAACTCCTACTTGCCGGAGGCCGTGTTGAAAAATTGGGCTCCGCTAAAGTGTAAAGTTTTTCGCTTGGACGGTCATCCGTCTCCAAAAGTGGGGGTGACCAAATTGTGGCATGTGTCAACTTTGAAGAAGGAGCCCGAGACCGCGGCTCATCTTCTCTTCAAACGACGGTACTCCTTAAGGATTTGAAACTCAATCGCTTGGCTTGGTCTCTCAAATGTGGACGCATCAACTTGGAGAAACCTTGATACAGTCAAAGAATGATGACTTAGCTTCATCTACACAAACGACATGAGGAGGAAGTCATATGCATCCCTTAACATGCTTAGTTCTTCGAAGCTTTGGAATGAGCGAAATGCGAGGGTTTTTAGAAATGTTTCCACTTTGTCGATCCTTGTTGTAACTAACATTAAAAGTGAGGCAGCTCTTTGGAGTACGGTGGGTGCTAAGCACTTGGGGTCTATTATGCCGTGAGAGTGATTCTTTTGACCCCGAGCATGGCTCAGTCTTGTAACAAATTCTAAACTTTCTTCTTAATGAATGAATAGCCAAAGCTTTTTCCCACTTTCAAAAAAAATTTTATGTTCTGGTTTTGATCGCGTGCAACTAATAACCTTCTTAGTGTATAATAGCGTCGTTTTGTATGCCCTTTAAAATTTGTTGGTTAAGCTTGATAATGTATTGTCTGGCATGTCACACTTTCTTTATTAGGTTTGTTTTTCGCTGGACTACAATTTTGTAGGCTAGAAGTTTCTATTTTAGAAACACAAAATTAGATGAAAACAAGCCAAACAAACATTAAAATATGTAAAAGCGGGTGGTGCAGATAATATTATGTCACTCGACTCCAAACTAGTACACATTTGATAAGAATGATAGATGGGCAGTCTCAACAGTACTCCGTTTTTCATGCAAGAAAAAAAATACCCATTCTACTCGCATGGACATACTAGTACACATTTGATAAGAATGATAGATGAGTATATGATTGAAGGATTGATAGCATCTTTTGTTCTTAACCATAAACACGGCAATACATGTAACAGTATACTACCATATTTGCATTATATATTCTACCAAATCGCCATGATAAGAGCATCTCCAGCCGCGTCCCCCAAACCGTCCCCCAAACCGCGCCGGATCGAGCGTCAGTTCGTGCCGCGTTTGGGGGACGTCGCTCCCCAGCCGCGTCCCCCAAACGCCGCCCCCAAACATTTAAAATAATTTTTCTAGCATTTTTATTTCAATTTCCACAAACTAATACATAATTTGGAACGTGGTTTACACGAAAACACAGTTTGGAACATGGTTTTCCACAAACTAATACATAGTTTGAACCATGGTGGACACAAATATAAAATATTGCAAAGAAACTAAACCTAACTAGGCCGTGCATCGAAGGTTTCGTGCGTTCGCTGCTAAGAAAGAACACTCGAGGGCACACCCAGTCACCTAAACCGGAAAATCCAGCGGGAGGATGGTGCCCTTGTTGGTTCTACCGATGAGGCGAACAGGCAGAAACCTCCGTGCACGTATTCGCTGCGAAGAAACAACACTCATTCAGTCGTCCTCGTCGTGGGAGTCCCTGTCGACGTGGTAGTCCCGGCGCAGCGCCTCGTCGAAGACCTTGACGCTCATGTCCCTGTTGCCGAAGTAGGAGAACACGAGGATGAAGCCGGCTTGGAGGCTGTGGTGGCGCGCGAACTTCTCCCAGCCGATGTTGAAGTACATCTTGCCGTGCGCGTCGTAGATCGCCTTGACGATCCACCGGCAGCCGCACGAATGCTCCCGCAGATGCATCGTGCGCGGCGTACGCCGCCGACGTACTCGGCGAAGGAGTCCGGCAGCCTCTGGATGCCGCGCGGGTCGCCCTTGAGGACGTGGACGAACTCGAACAGGACGTCCGGCTCCACGTCCATCTCCGACGATGATGAAGGCGGCGGCGTGGAAGGCGACGGCGAGCGTTCAGCTGCGCCGCGGCCACGACCACGACCACGACCACGGCCGCGGCCGCGAGGTCCGCCTCCGCCTCTACCAGACATAGCGTCGAGTCTTGTTGAGAGATGGTGGCGGCTAGGGTTTGGGAGAGAGGCGCTAGGGTTTGTGTGTGAGAGGGACGATGAGGCGCCCCTTTTATAGGCCGGAGAGGCGGAGGAGCGGTGGCGCTCATTAACGCCGGCACGGAGAGCCAGCGCCGCACCTGCGCTGAACTGCACCGCACCGCGCCGCGCGCCTTCGGTCGCGAGTTTTAAAGGTAAATTAATTTTTCGTCCCGCTCGCCGGCGCCTGTGTCGGCGACGGGGAGGGGACGGGCTCGGCGCCGGACACCGAATGGGGGCGCGCCGGACGAAAAGGGCTTTGGGGACGCTGGAACGCTTTTTTTTGTCCGGCGCGCCCCAAATCGTTTGGGGGACGCGACTGGAGATGCTCTAAGATCCTTCGCCGCTTTCAGTTCAGCCGGCAAGGTTCTGACTATGAGCTCCTTGAGAACAGACGGGCGGCTGGATTTCAGATGCTGAAACCCATCGCTCGACATCATCGCCTCCAAATTCGAAGGAGAGGCCAGGAATTTCAAACAAGCCTCCTTGAGACCATGGAAACCATGCTGCTCAGCCAAGGCCAAACTAGTCGCCACCATTCCAGAATCAATCTGATTGCACAACTTCTCCTCGTCAGCCTCCCAATGTTGTACCTGTCAGCTGCTACGAGGAGGTGTCCAGCCATCACCAAGTCTCCACGTGCTTCACCGCCATTGTTGCTACCACTCTCAAGCGCAGGAGGGACTATGTCGGTGTATATGAAGTGGAGCAACGACTTGAACACATCAGCCTCCATGTCACGGATGTCGATTGGGCTGCCAGAATTCTCCTTCATGGCACCAAGGAGTTCCGCCTTGAAGACGGATGAACGAGCAGCAAGGACACACCTATGAGCAGAGAATCTCTGTCCACCAACTTGGAAGGTTAAGTCTGCTGCATCCTTGTTCTTCAGGAGGTCACCGAGATGTGCCAGTGCAAGTTGCTTGGAGGAACCACCACAGAGTGTTCTTCGCTGCGGATCTCCTCCGTGATGGTGACATCGTACCTGATGGTCAAACAATCGTCTCTTAGATGCACCGATCTCTCTAGATCAGCCTTAAGGATGCAATAGCCCCAGCCTGAAGATCCCCTTGAGAAGGTATGCATACGAACGGTTTGGCTGAATGAAGCACCGGTTCTCCGTTCTTGTCAAGTACACTGATCGTCAGTTTCGCTTTCACATCTTTTGCGCCAGCAGGGTCAAGATGCAGATAAAGGGTGATGTATTTTGCACACCGTTCACCGTTCGGGTAATATTTCACAGCCCATCTATGACCTCCAACACTGAAAGGGGCAGAAGTCACGCACTCGCCGGTCTTCACCAGCGCCTTGGCTCTAGAATATCTATCTACCTTGAGCACATATGACAAGGCAATTACAGAGTTCAGTAGATATTGTATACGTACCCATATTACACATCTAATACTTTCCTCAGCTACAAGGGCAGCAGACATCTTGCAATGCTCTGCCATTCTAGAGGGTGGCTTTGGTAGGATGGAAGATTGGCGAGAGGAAAGAGTTTGTTGCCTCTACTATATGTAGAGGTGCACCTGGGAAGTTAGATGCTTTTGTTTCACACGCAGTCAGACGAAAATAGAGGCCTGTTCTCACCTCGATCTAGATGTTCGCGTCGGCATAAATTTGCTGTCATTTACTACTCGCTTACCTTCACGAGGAGACGCCGTTGCATTGCATAGCCACGAGTACTAGCATCGGCAGATGGAATGTTATGTTTGTGCCAACTTAAATTGTCGATTCAGGTCACATTGACCAGCAGTGTACAGACGACAGTTTACCTACTCCTTCTATCCTCAAATAATCTAGCTCTAAATTTTGTTTACAAAAAATGTACTCCTATCTTTCTAATGCACTTTAATTGTTTCTCTCATCGCCCGGAAATCAAACCCAATAATATTAAGTACATATTCTTCTTATTTTCTACATGCACTTAGCTTATTGAATGTGAAATAATTAAATAGAAGAGATGCATGTTTTTAATGTATTTTTTATTCTACTTCATAATTTATCTTGAAAAACACGCATGTACACTTATTTATGTGGACGGAGGGAGAATACTGATTACATACAGTGTTGTTGTGAACAAAATATAGAACAACTTTAAAAAAGAACCTAGAACACACCAACTAGTACTCCAGAAAATGTGTTCATCTTTATCGAAAAATAATAATGTGTTCATATATGAATGAATAAAATCCAGAAAAAACTTTCAAAAAGTAGCTAGGTAGGTGTTCCCGCAACAAGTAAATATTGAACTGAAAGCAGATATGACGGGCAAACTTTATTGTTTGTGACCAGATATGTGTCAGAGTACTTATAGTGGGAGTAATATAGGTAGTAACATTACACAACCCAACACATTTTAGTGACATGGTATGGCAATAAATGAAAAAAGATAGGGAGGTGGTAACTAGCTATATTACTACTCCCTCCTTCTATTAGCTTAGGGCGTATAATTTTTTTTCATTTTTTTATCACAGCTTAAGGCGACATGGAGTAGAAACAACAACTTGTCAAATTTACCCCTCACTAGGACTGGAAATAAGGAGCCAGCGCGGGTTGTGATTGGGTGCGCGTGGCTGTAATTATTGTTGGTTGGTTGTGCGTGGCTGGCCTTGAATTTAGGAGGTGCATGCAAGGAATCAGGGAGAGGGATATCAACCGTGCTAACTATTTAATAGGGGCAGGACCGGCCAAAAACTAATTTGCATGCCTCTCCTTAATAACCGTGCTGGAATATTTATGCCCTAAGCTAAGAGAAGGAGTATAACATCACACATTTTAAGATAAGATGAGTCTACAACCTAATAAATATGACTTTGCATTATACTACATACTACCTGCGGTCCATGTTACTACTCTCCACTATGACTAGTCTCACTCGAACAGATGGCAACCATATGTACAACGTGCGGTGTCGTTGCCTATTCGACGGTACCTCGGAGGAGGGATCCTCACGAGGGGGAGAAGAAGTAGGGGCCATAGGGCGGAGTGCACTCGGGACGGTGGTACGCAATTTACCCAGCTTCGGAACACCTGCACGAGGACGGGCCTACTGCTTGTCGGAATTATCCGGCGCTTTCGCGTTGTTACAATGAGTTGTGGTTGTGCCTCTAGGGCTCCGGGATCCGGCTTATAAAGGCGCACGGATCTAGGGTTTACATGGAGAGTCCTATTACAGATTGCCTAACTACGGTACAAAGACTTGCCGTGTACACCAAGGATCCGCCTTCCATATACGTCGTACTGGATCCGGGTTCCTCATGGGCCTCCATGGATCCGAGTTCCTCCGAAGGTCGGTGCGGATCCGGCTATCTGATCCTGGGCTGGACTTCATCCTTCATGATCAACAACAACTGGGCCGCCCGATGGATCACATGCCACATGGGCCACCCGGGCTTGCCGGATCTAGGCACTGTCGATGGTACACCCATGAAGTATACCCACAACAGTAGCCCCCAGAGTTCTCCGAGTTTCGCCTGCAGTTTCCGCCATGCTAACACCTCATAGTCTCCGCCATTGTTGGTAACGCGGAGAAATTTGAAGAACTCCAACTTCAATATTTTCTTCTTTCCCAACCTTTAGTCAGAAAATCCCCCCATCCTACGGGACTTCATCCATCGACAGTTTCAAACATGTCTCCGGGTTACTCCCCTGCTTGCGAATGAGAATTACTTATCTTCACACTTTTACCCGGAATCTTAATTGACTCAAACGGTTCCGCCAATTCTGGCGCCATTTCGCGCGATTTGAGCGGTAACTTATCCTTAGCCATTTTTACCGTTTAGGGTTTGGACACGTGTCACGCATCCAACGGCGCGACGCTTGCGTTCCGACCACAGGATGCGGAGCACGAATCTCCTCCCCTCGGCCTATAAATATCCACCGTCAACCCTAAACCTCCCATTCACCCCCTCTTTCACCTCTCTGCGAAGCGCCGCCCGCGAGCTCTTCCTCCGCCGTGCCGGAGTCTGCCGGAAAACTCGCCGGAGTTTCGCCGGAGCGGTTTCACCACCGCGCAGTTCATCGAGTTCTTAACTTCGGCGAACCACCGCGCGAAATCCTCGTCGCCGGCGACCCCGACCACCGCGGAATCCATCACGGTGAGTTCCCGATCTTCAGCCTTCTCGCCGTAGTTGGAAGGGATGATTCTTAGGAAGACAATGTGGATCCGACTAAGTTACATTTTCCGCCACTGCTTTTCTCTTCAGATGTCTTCTGTGACTCCGCCTCCAACCTCCGAGCCCATCATGGCAACTCCTCTCTCCTCCGCCCCTCCACCCTTCGCCCCGGTCCATCTGGATCCCATCAAGGATTCCGGCAAGGACACCGAAGGCACCTCTGCTAACCCGGAGAAAGCCTCCGGGGAGGAAAAGGCGGAACAGAAGGCGGAAGAAATCGCCGCCAAGAAATCCAAAGCTCGTCAGTGATGTCTACGGGAGCTTCTATTCTTGTAGACAGTGTTGGGCCTCCAAGAGCAGAGGTTTGTAGAACAGCAGCAAGTTTCCCTTAAGTGGATTACCCAAGGTTTATCGATCTCGGGAGGAAGAGGTCAAAGATATCCCTCTCATGCAACCCTGCAACCACAAAGCAAGAAGTCTCTTGTGTCCCCAACACACCTAATAGGTGCACTAGTTCGGCGAAGAGATAGTGAAATAAGGTGGTATAAATAAGTATGAGCGGTGGCAACGGCACCAAAAGTGCTTTGCCCAGACAGAAAACAAAGTAGTAATGCGGTAAAACAATAAACAAGCAGCGATAGCGTATTTAGGAACAAGGCCTAGGGATTAGACTTTCACTAGTGGACACTCTCAACATTGATCACATAACAGAATAGATAAATGCATACTCTACACTCTTGTTGGATGATGAACACATTGCGTAGGATTACACGAACCCTCAATGCCGGAGTTAACAAGCTCCACAATAATGCTCATATTTTAGTAACCTTTAGTGTAAGATAGATCAAAAGACTAAACCAAGTACTAACATAGCATGCACACTGTCACCTTCATGCATATGTAGGAGGAATAGATCACATCAATATTATCATAGCAATAGTTAACTTCGCAATCTACAAGAGATCATGATCATAGCATAAACCAAGTACTAACACGGTGCACACACTGTCACCTTTACACACGTGCAGGAGGAATAAAACTACTTTAATAACATTGCTAGAGTAGCACATAGATAAATTGTGATACAAACACATTGCAATCATAAAGAGATATAAATAAGTACCTCACTATGCCATTCATCAGTGAATAAGTATTCTGTGAAATATAGCCTAAGAGACCCACACGGTGCACACACTGTCACCTTTACACACGTGGGACAAGGAGTCTCCGGAGATCACATAAGTAAAACTCACTTGACTAGCATAATGACATCTAGATTACAAGCATCATCATATGAATCTCAATCATGTAAGGCAGCTCATGAGATTATTGTATTGAAGCACATAGGAGAGAGATGAACCACATAGCTCCGGTACAGCCCCGAGCCTCGATGGAGAACTACTCCCCTCATGGGAGCAGCAGCGGATGAAGATGGCGGTGGAGATGGCAGCGGTGTCGATGGAGAAGCCTTCCGGGGGCACTTCCCCGCTCCGGCAGGTGCCGAACAGACTCCGTCCCCGGATCTTGGCTTCGCGATAGCGGCGCTCTGGAAGGTTTTCCGTATCGTGGTTTTTCGCATCGGGTTTCGCGACGGAGGCTTTATATAGGCGAAGAGGCGCGCAGAGGGTCGGGGGTGGCCACACCATAAGGCGGCGCGGCCAGGCCTCGCGCCGGCCTATGGTCCGGGTGGCCTGTGGCCCCTCCTCGGTCTCGGGTGTTCGGATGCTTCCGTGAAAATAGGAACCTGGGTCTTGATTTCGTCCGATTAGAATATTTCGTTACTAGGATTTCAAAAACCAAAAAACAAAACCGGCACTCGGCATCTTGTTAATAGGTTAGTTCCAAAATGCACGAATATGACATAAAGTGTGCATAAAACATGTAGGTATCATCAATAATATGGCATAGAACATAAGAAATTATCGATACGTCGGAGACGTATCAAGCATCCCAAGCTTAGTTCTGCTCGTCCCGAGCAGGTAAAACGATAACAAAGATAATTTCTGAAGTGATATGCCATCATAACCTTGATCATACTATTTGTAAACATATGTAGTGAATGCAGCGATCAAAACAATGGTAATGACATGAGTAAACAAGTGAATCATAAAGCAAAGACTTTTTATGAATAGTACTTCAAGACAAGTATTAATAAGTCTTGCATAAGAGTTAACTCATAAAGCAATAAATCAAAGTAAAGGTATTGAAGCAACACAAAGGAAGATTAAGTTTCAGCGGTTGCTTTCAACTTGTAACATGTATATCTCATGGATAATTGTCAACATAGAGTAATATAACAAGTACAATATGCAAGTATGTAGGAATCAATGCACAGTTCACACAAGTGTTTGCTTCTTGAGGTGGAGAGAGATAGGTGAACCTGACTCAACATAAAAGTAAAAAGAATGGTCCTTCAAAGAGGAAAGCATCGATTGCTATATTTGTGCTAGAGCTTTTATTTTGAAAACATAAAGAGAGCATAAAAGTAAAATTTTGAGAGGTGTTTGTTGTTGTCAACGAATGGTAGTGGGCACTCTAACTACCTCATCAACCAGACTTTCAAGAGCGGCTCCCATGAAGGACGTTATCTCTACCAGCAAGGTAGATCATCCCTCTTCTCTTTTGTTTACACATGTACTTTAGTTTAGTTTTCTTTATTTATGGATGACACTCCTCCCAACCTTTTGCTTACACAAGCCATGGCTAACCGAATCCTCGGGTGCCTTCCAACAATCACATACCATGAAGGAGTGTCTATTTGCAAAATTAAGTTGCTTACTGATGAATCAGAGCAAAACATGTGAAGAGAATTATTAATGCAAGTTAATTAATGGGAACCCCATTGCCAGCTCTTTTTGCAAAATTATTGGATAAGCGGATGTGCCACTAGTCCATTGTGAAAGTCTGTCAAGTAAATGACAAGATCGAAAGATAAAACACCACATACTTCCTCATGAGCTATAAAACATTGACACAAATCAGAGGTGATAAATTTTGAATTATTTAAAGGTAGCACTCAAGAAATTTACTTTGGAATGGCGGAGAAATACCATGTAGTAGGTAGGTATGGTGGACACAAATGGCATAGTAGTTGGCTCAAGGATTTTGGATGCATGAGAAGTATTCCCTCTCGATACAAGGCTTAGGCTAGCAAGGTTATTTGAAACAAACACAAGGATGAATCGGTGCAGCAAAACTCACATAAAAGACATATTGTAAACATTATAAGACTCTACACCGTCTTCCTTGTTGTTCAAAACTCAATACTAGAAATTATCTAGACTTTAGAGAGACCAATTATGCAAACCAAATTTTAGCAAGCTCTATGTATTTCTTCATTAATGGGTGCAAAGTATATGATGCAAGAGCTTAAACATGAGCACAACAATTGCCAAGTATCAAATTATTCAAGACATTCTACCAATTACTACATGCAGCATTTTCCAATTCCAACCATATAACAATTTCAACCTTCGCCATGAAAATTAAAAGCTAAGAACACATGTGTTCATATGAACCAGCGGAGCGTGTCTCTCTCCCACACAAGCATTTATTCAAACAAAAACAAAAACAAAAGCACACAGACGCTCCAAGTAAAGTACATAAGATGTGGCCGAATAAAAATATAGTTTCAAGAGAAGGAACCCGATAATTTGTCGATGAAGAAGGGGATGCCTTGGGCATCCCCAAGCTTAGACGCTTGAGTCTTCTTAGAATATGCAGGGGTGAACCACCGGGGCATCCCCAAGCTTAGAGTTTTCACTCTCCTTGATCATAGTATATCATCCTCCTCTCTTGACCCTTGAAAACTTCCTCCACACCAAACTTTAAGCAAACTCATTAGAGGGTTAGTGCATAATCAAAAACTCACATGTTCAGAGGTGACACAATCATTCTTAACACTTCTGGACATTGCTCAAAGCTACTGGAAGGTAATGGAACAAAGAAATCCACCCAACACAGCGAAAGAAGCAATGCGAAATAAAAGGCAGAATCTGTCAAAACAGAACAGTCCGTAAAGACGAATTTTAAAATGGCACCAGACTTGCTCAAATGGAAAAACTCAAAACTAATGAAAGTTGCGTACATATCTGAGGATTACTCACGTAAATTGGCATAATTTTCTGAGTTACCTACAGGGAATTAGACCCAGATTCGTGACAGACAGCAATGTTGTTTCTGCGCAGCAATCCAAATCTAGCATCAACTTTACCATAGAGATTTTACTTGGCACAACAAAACATAAAACTAAGATAAGGAGAGGTTGCTACAGTAGTAAACAACTTCCAAGACACAAATATAAAAAAAGTACTGTAGCAAAATAACACATGGGTTATCTCCCAAGAAGTTCTTTCTTTTTAGCCATTAAGATGGGCTCAGCAGTTTTAATGATGCACTCGCAAGAAATAGTATTGGAAGCAAAAGAGAGCATCAAGAGGCAAATTCAAAACACATTTAAGTCTAACATGCTTCCTATGCATAGGAATCTTGTAAATAAACAAGTTCATGAGGAGCAAAGTAACAAGCATAGGAAGATAAAACAAGTGTAGCTTCAAAAATCTCAGCACATAGAGAGGCATTTTAGTAACATGAAAATTTCTACAACCATATTTTCCTCTCTCATAATAACTTTCAGTAGCATCATGAGCAAACTCAACAATATAACTATCACATAAAGCATTCTTATCATGAGTCTCATGCATAAAATTATTACTCTCCACATAGGCATAATCAATTTTATTAGTTGTAGTGGGAGCAAATTCAACAAAGTAGCTATCATTATTATTCTCATCAAGTGTAGGAGGCATAGTATAATCACAACAAAATTTACTCTCCATAGTAGGTGGCACCAAAAGACCACTATCATTATAATCATAAATAGGAGGCAAAGTATCATCAAAGAAAATTTTCTCCTCAATGCTTGGGGGACTAAAAAGATCATGAAAACCAGCTTCCCCAAGCTTAGAACTTTCTATATTATTATCAACAATGGTGTTCAAAGCGTTCATACTAATTTTACTACCAGCATGCAAATAAGATTCCATAGGTTTTTTAATTTTCGCATCAAACAATCCATGTTTTAAATCAGGAAATAGAATAAGAAGCTCATTGTTGTCCATTATGCCAAACTAGTGTAAACAAGAAACAAAAAGATGCAATTGCAGGATCTAAAGGAAATAGCTTCGAGCACAAACACAACGGCGCCGAAAAGTACTACCGGAACCGGAGTATGAGTGCCTTTTTACCTTTCCTCCCCGGCAACGGCGCCAAAAAGTGCTTGATGTCTACGGAGCTTCTATTCTTGTAGACAGTGTTGGGCCTCCAAGAGCAGAGGTTTGTAGAACAGCAGCAAGTTTCCCTTAAGTGGATTACCCAAGGTTTATCGATCTCAGGGAGGAAGAGGTCAAAGATATCCCTCTCATGCAACCCTGCAACCACAAAGCTCCCCAACACACCTAATAGGTGCACTAGTTCGGCGAAGAGATAGTGAAATACAGGTGGTATAAATAAGTATGAGCAGTGGCAACGGCACCAGAAAAGTGCTTTGCCCAGGACAGTAAACAAGCAGTAGTAAAGTAAAGAAACAAGAACAAGCAGCGATAGCGTATTTAGGAACAAGGCCTAGGGATTAGACTTTCACTAGTGGACACTCTCAACATTGATCACATAAGAATAGATAAATGCATACTCTACACTCTTGTTGGATGATGAACACATTGCGTAGGATTACACGAACCCTCAATGCCGGAGTTAACAAGCTCCACAATAATGCTCATATTTTAGTAACCTTTAGTGTAAGATAGATCAAAAGACTAAACCAAGTACTAACATAGCATGCACACTGTCACCTTCATGCATATGTAGGAGGAATAGATCACATCAATATTATCATAGCAATAGTTAACTTCGCAATCTACAAGAGATCATGATCATAGCATAAACCAAGTACTAACACGGTGCACACACTGTCACCTTTGCACACGTGCAGGAGGAATAAAACTACTTTAATAACATTGCTAGAGTAGCACATAGATAAATTGTGATACAAACACATTGCAATCATAAGCACCTCACTATGCCATTCATCAGTGAATAAGTATTCTGTGAAATATAGCCTAAGAGACCCACACGGTGCACACACTGTCACCTTTACACACGTGGGACAAGGAGTCTCCGGAGATCACATAAGTAAAACTCACTTGACTAGCATAATGACATCTAGATTACAAGCATCATCATATGAATCTCAATCATGTAAGGCAGCTCATGAGATTATTGTATTGAAGCACATAGGAGAGAGATGAACCACATAGCTACCGGCCCCCGAGCCTCGATGGAGAACTACCCCTCATGGGAGCAAGGCGGTGATGAAGATGGCGGTGGAGATGGCAGCGGTGTCGATGGAGAAGCCTTCCGGGCACTTCCCCGTCCGGCAGGGTGCCGGAACAGAGACTGTCCCCCGCATCTTGGCTTCGCGATGGCGGCGGCCTGGAAGGTTTTCCGTATCGTGGTTTTTCGCATCGTGGGTTTCGCGACGGAGGCTTTATATAGGCGAAGAGGCGGCAGAGGGTCGAAGGGGTGGCCACACCATAGGCGGCGCGCCGGGCCCGGCCGCGCGGCCATGGTCTGTGGCCGTGGCCCCCTCCGGTCCTTCTCGGGTGTTCTGGATGCTGAAAATAGGAACCTGGGTCTTGATTTCGTCCGATTCCGAGAATATTTCGTTACTAGGATTTCTCGAAACCAAAAACACAGAAAAAGGAACTGGCACTTCGGCATCTTGTTAATAGGTTAGTTCCAAAATGCACGAATATGACATAAAGTGTGCATAAAACATGTAGGTATCATCAATAATATGGCATAGAACATAAGAAATTATCGATACGTCGGAGACGTATCAGTCAGCGAGACACTGAAGCCAAAGGGAAATGGTGTAGGGATTCGTAGCATAGAAAACAAAAAAATTCCTACCGCGAGAACGCAATCCAAGCCAAGATGCAATCTAGAAGATGGGAGAAACGAGGGGATGAACGAGACTAACCCTTGAAGATTTCCAAAGCCTACGAGAGGAGGCTCTCGTTGCTGCGGTAGACGATCACTTGCCGCTTTCAAAAGCGCGTAGAAGATCTTGACGGTGCCACAATCGGGCAGCACCTCCGTACTCGGTCACACGTACGGTGTTGATGACGACGTCCTTCTCCCCGTTCCAGCGGGCAGCGGAAGTAGTAGATCCTCCTCGAATCCCGGCAGCACGACGGCGTGGTGGCGGTGGTAGTGGAGAACTCCGGCAGGGCTTCGCCTATGCGCTGCGGGAGTATTATGTGGAGGAGGAGAGGCTAGGGTTTGGGGAGACGGGGTGGCTAGGGCGCCGGCCATGGGCAGCCCTAGGTGGTGCGGCCAAGAGTGAGCAGCCCCCTCCCTCTCCTCCTCATTATATAGGTGGAAATCCCCAAGTGTTGGTATCCAAGTCTTCGAATAAGACCCGAAACCAAAAACTTCCATAGGGACAAGACCTACCCAAGGGGGAAATCCCACTCAAGGTGGGACTCCCACCCCTTCCTTGGGGGGTTTGGCCGGCTACCCTTGGGGAGTCCACCTTGGACTCCTCCCCTTTAGGGTTGGCTGGCCATGCAAGATGGAGTCCCTCCGGGACTCCACTTTCCATGGTGATTTCTTCCGGACTTTTCTAGAACCTTCTAGAACCTGCCATAAATGCACCGGATCATTTCCAAACTTGGAATATGACTTCCTATATATGAATCTTATTCTCCGGACCATTCGGACCTCCTCGTGATGTCCCGGATCCCATCCGAGACTCCGAACAAAACTTCGAACTCCATTCCTTATTCCATATCTACTTAAACGACATCAAACCTTAAGTGTGTCACCCTACGGTTCGCGAACTATGTAGACATGGTTGAGACCTCTCTCCGACCAATAACCAATAGCGGGATCTGGAGATCCATAATGGCTCCCACATATTCAACGATGACTTAGTGATCGAATAAACCATTCACATACGATACCGATTCCCTTTGTCACGTGATATTTTACTTGTCCGAGGTTTGATCATCGGTATCTCTATACCTTGTTCAACCTCGTCTCGACAAGTACTCTTTACTCGTACGTGGTATGTGGTCTCTTATGAACCATTCATATGCTTGCAAGCTATTTTAGACGACATTCCACCGAGAGGGCCTGAGTATATCTATCCGTCATCGGGATGGACAAATCCCACTGTTGATCCATATGCCTCAACTCATACTTTCCGGATACTTAATCCCACCTTTATAACCACCCATTTACGCATGGCGTTTGATGTAATCAAAGTACCTTTCCAGTATAAGTGATTTACATGATCTCATGGTCATAAGGACTAGGTAACTATGTATCGAAAGCTTATAGCAAATAACTTAATGACGTGATCTTATGCTACGCTTAATTGGGTGTGTCCATTACATCATTCATATAATGATATAATCTTGTTATTAATAACATCCAATGTTCATGATTATGAAACTAATCATCTATTAATCAACAAGCTAGTTAAGAGGCTTACTAGGGACTCCTTGTTGTTCACATAACACACATGTATCAATGTTTCGGTTAATACAATTATAGCATGGTATGTAAACATTATCATAAACACAAAGATATATTATAATAACCATTTTATTATTGCCACTTGGGCATATCTCCAACAGTCTCCCACTTGCACTAGAGTCAATAATCTAGTTTACATTTGTAAAGATATAACATCTTGGCCTTCTGGTGCTTTATCATGTTTTGCTCACGGGAGAGGTTTTAGTCAACGATTCTGACACACTCAGAAACGTATGTATTTTGCAATTCATTAGCGTCTTCACGCATCACTCATTTTCCAAATGAGTCGGCATTAAATATGTTTGGTCTTCTGGTGGAACCTTAATTCCACAGTCTGAAATATGTCACCAATATTGTCATACACAATATAGCTTCAAAATTCTGACTTTGTCGGAACTACACCAAGTTCTCAAAGAACCTCTTGACTTAACATCCTCAGTCATTGTCAAAACAATGAAATAATCTGCCTTCGTTTGTAGAATCCGTCACAATATTTAGAACTCTTCTAAATCTAGCATAGACAACTTCTAGCTCATGTGCTACCTTTTAAACAACACTTAGTCTAATTTGAGATTGAAATTTTTATTTTTATATGTGACAAAACAAATATCGGTGCAACACCTTACAGCGATTTGTTTGTCATTATCCCATATAAAACTATACATATATATCCTTGGTTCTTCTAAAGCACACAGGGATATTCTTACTGTTTGTCCATTGATCATCACATGTATCATTCTGGTATATGCTCCTAACTTTTTAGAACACAGACATCTGATTGTGTACATATTATTCGTGATCTATAATCACTCATGTGTTTTTACTTTATTGAGTGTCAGATACACTCAAGTCTTGTTAAACCTTCACATGACAAGAACATTTTCTTAATATTTCTATATTGAACTACTTCAATATCCATTCTATGTACTTTGACTTAAACTTTATTATGTGTCTCAATCTATCTTCATAAATCTTGACACTAAATATGTTTCAGTCCATATCCTTTCATTGAAGTTAATTCTCAATGAAACCTTTTATAATCAAGTATATAATTACATCATTTATAACCAACTATATGTATCTACATAAAGTATTATAAATATGTCTCAGCGCTCCCACTTAATTTCTTGCAAATGCAAGCCTCTTCATCGTTCGATGAAATCAAAAACTCTTTGACTATTTCATCGGTGAAGATTCCAACTCCGATACTCACTTCATCCAATTGAAGTTCGTTTACCTATCTAGTATTCCACGGACTAGCAAAACAATTGGTTGCATCTTGTATACACCTTTAATACATACTTCTGTTAAGTAATGTATTTTGTCATCCTACTATCATACACTACAACAGGGCAGAGCTTTGGTAACACCGTCTTGTGTTACGATAGGTCCAAAACAGTGTTACTAGGCCATTTAGTAACATATTTTGCAATGTGTTCCATTAGGCCGTGTTACTAAGTGGTGTCCCCAGTCACACATAACATTTGTTACAGTATGTCAAAATTTGTGTTGCAAGTTACGTTGTAGTAACATGCATATTACGTGTTACTAAATGTAGTTGTAACATTTTTTCGCAACTATAGTAACACCAGTATTCATTGATCTAGAACATCGGTAGTAACATATTTTTTGTAACTTAGTAACACAACTACTAAAAAAATCCGCTTTCGGACCCAACTAGTAACATAATAACCAAACATTGTAACACCATAATTTAGAGTTGTCAACTATCCTAGTAACAGAGTTTGTGACTGTAGTAACACCATTAGTAACACTACTGTATTAGTACTAAATGTTATTTTCTACTTTTAAACACAAAATTAGGTAACCATTTTATCCAATATACATTCATTCAACAAAATCACATGTTGAATTAATTAATTCGTTTATTATGATGTTTCGCACCATTCAAATGACAAAGAGATTGAATCACCACACATCCAAATATTGAACATATGAAGATATTTATTAATATAAAAGAGTGCAGATGCATATACATTCCAATAAATAAATAACAATATTATTGATGCAATATCATAACATTTATATAAGTTTGACTATAGATAACACAATTGTGACAAATACAAGATTGCATTTTTCAATCTAGCAATGTAAACTTTATTTCTTGCTAAGAAAAATCTCCGGACTTCATTTCCTTCCAAAGAATTCAGCTAAAACTCAATGATCCATCTCTCGAATCTGTAAAAGAAAATTGGACCTCATAGTTAGACAATTAAATGTACATATTAATAACTGACTTACTAACAATCAGCTAGACTATTCTAGATATTGGATCTCACAATTACACAACTAAATTGGACGTCACAGTTATACGATTAAGTGTACATATTTGTCTAATCAAAGTCTATCCAAAGTTCCTTTTTAACACAGTAGTACATAGTACTAACAATATTTTCCCTCAAGAAAATATACGAAGGTGCTTACAGGATATCAAGGAGCTACCAACTAGCATAAATTTTGTAACAGACACCGAATATTAATTACAATATATGTTAATGTGCCACTACTTTTTGTAGATACGCAAAAATTCTAGAAGTTCCTGGAATATATTCTTGATGTCTCTCCACTAATATTGTTCAACCAATCACAAAACTTGGAATAAAAGAAGCCTTATTGCTTACTTAGCAGGATTTAGGGTGATAGCAAGTAGTTATCATCCGACACTGAGCAATATTTTAGAGCCAACCCAACATAGCTTTACCTTGAGTGAAGAACTACGCCTTCTGCTTGAGAGACGTTGATTTCTAGTCCCCTGGTGGTCTAGTCTTTCAAAACATTGATCCATGTGATGTTTAGTCTCCCTCACCTACGAAGAGATAATAATTACTGGAAGACAGGCCAGAAGTAATCAGAACAGAAACCAACAAATGCTTCTTGGGATAGTTTTACTGTATCACAGTAGTCAGTACTACCGCAACAACTACAACAGCCTATGCATCTAGCATGCCTGCAGGCTGCAGTTCACAGCGTATTCACATAATGAGAAATGGTAGGATAACAAGAATACAAGTTCAGTATGTAGAAACTAAGAGTTGTCAAAGATTATTAGCTAAAGTCTTGCTAACATTTGAAATAACTTTGGTAAATGAGCTCCTTTCAATTCACAAAATTATACCAAATGGAAGTAATTTTATAATCTCCGAAGAAGAAAAACACAATAATTGCTAAGCATCTCCATATACAAATATGAGCAGCGTAGTCACTAACTTGTCCACTCAATGTTTTAAAAGTGATCAAATTTGAATCAACAACAAGAGTACATAATCATATAAGCACACCGCTCATAGAAAGCTGCAACTTCGGAATTCAAAATAATATTACCTCTGGCACAGAAACAATAACAGGGTCTTGAGGCGCTGATGAATTTGGGTTAATCAGTAACTAGTCATCAACCTGTGCCACCTGCGAGGGCTAGTGGTTGTTTTAGTTTTTACATATAAAGTCCAAGATAATGTTGTAGCGATGATCTATATATGTGCAATTACAAAGTTAGATCTAAATTGCTAAGGGTTCACCAAAATACCATCAACATTACTGGTAGGACCTACATAAGTTTCAGTTATGCAGAAATGCTAACATATGCAGAAATCATCAACATTCACACGCCTAAGATACTTTAACACCAATACCCACATGTATATGTGCCCTTTCGATACCACATTGTCTTTGCTTGAAGTTTCTTTTTTCCGCACTGATTGCATAATACTTTTTTGATACCCAGAGGACAGTTTCCATTGACTCTTCTCTGGCTTTCAGCTTCATACTTAAGTTTATTCCCAAGCTGGCACCCTTCAATAAGCATTCCATCACGCAGGATGCATGCACATACTACTCTATATCATTTGAGAGGATTGAAGCATTTGTTCCTGCATGCTAATGAAACAACAGTCCGCGATTTACTGTTAAGACAACTGTTAGGCTGTTAGCGGTTATCCAACAAAAGGATTAGAACCGCTCATAAAAATATGTAGTTTAATCCATTTACAGTTCTGCCTAAAGGTTGTATAGAGGATGAATCTCAGTGTATAAAAATAATGGTAGTTAAGCTAACATTTCTCTGAACCTAATGAATCCAATATTTATCCAAAACAGTCTCTTAATTAATAAAAATGAAATGTGTACTGATTGAAAAATATAATGTGGGGAGTGGATGCAGCAAGTCATACATGAATAAGTGTGTATCATCTAAAAGTATCTTACTTCTACCAAAGCTCACGAAATAGCGCATGTTTATTAATATCACTATATACCCTGAGCTATTTCTGGTAGTCTTAAGAGGGTTCAATTTTTTCCTGTGAGATCAGACATAAAAAAAAACTGTGAGATCAAAGCTGAGTAGCTGACTAATGTAAGTCTGCAGTTCGACATATTAGGCAATCAGAATAAAGTGTAGGCTGGGGCTTCGTTTACCTGCTCATATGGGCAGACCAAGCAAGCTGCAGCTGTCCAGCGTATTGAGCTTACTGCTGCCACGAACGACCGGATCGATCTGCCATTCTGTGTGCCTAGGTGAAGTCTTCGGCCAGCATGATCCCGAGGTTGAACGGTGTATTCACCCGTCTTCTCAAGCCTATAACATCGAGTAACTGTAAAAATTTACGACACACATATATTGGATCAAAATAGTTGTATGCCCTTCAAAGATTAGAGTAAGAGATTATATCTTCATTATTTAGGAGCTTGTGACAGTAATTGTGTAGTTAAAAATCTCCTGATGTACATAGTTATGATTAATTTAGTAGAAGGAAAGCCCGTGCAAACCTTGGTATTATTAATTACTTCAATCTTCCTGTAATGGTAAGCCCATCCATGACCAATTCCTACGTTGCACGGATACAGGAAAAAAAGTCACGTATCAGGGGTTGGAAACGTCCGAATAAGGGGATACACCCAGATACCTCCAGATACATGCTTAGTTCAACAGGAAATTAACAAACAATTTAATTTGACTAACACTAGGTACGCCCCAAAAAAATGCAATTCCAACTAGCATAAGGGATGGGGTCTCTGTGACACCTCTCATTCTCCTAGGGACAGCGAAATACTAGCTGGGGCTAAACTAGGGTTTACATACATGGCCTGGTTTACATACATGGCAGCTGGGGCTAAACTAGGGTTCAAACAAAACGAATTGAGAGCACAGCAGGACGATCAGACGGAGGGAGCACTCAGTGGCTGCCGAATTACCTTGTGGTGCAGCCGTGCAGGGGCCTGAACAAATGCCTGAACTTGACGGGAGCAGAGAGGCGAACGTGGTACGATGGTAGCCAGCCCTTGGCAAGGAGACACGACGGCGAGCAGCGGGCGGGGTGGCTGGGCCTTGGCGAGAACACGCGACAGGGGACCGCTGGCGGGGTGGCCGGCGCGACGGGGAACAATAGGACAGAGTGGCAGGCGTGACGGGAGGAGCGCAAGGTGGCGGCTCAGTGGTGGGGGTGGGGGGCGCGGTGGGGCGGCGTTGTGGTGGGAGGAGGATGGGGGCGGCGCCGTGGGGGAAACCGATGGGGGGCGGGCCGGTGGTGGGAGGGCGAGATGGGGGGCGGCGAGGTTGGGGCTGCAGTGCCCGCCTTTGTGCGTGCAGATCAGATAACTGCGGGGAATTTGTTTGGCGCTGATTTATAGGAAGAGGATCTATTAATGGAGGGGAAGTGTACATTAGCGGCGGGAATGACTAAAATTTCCATTTTTTTTATCTCAAACTTTCAGCCAGAATAACCAGATTGGCGCGGGAAATGAAATTTATTTTTAAGAAAAAGATATTAAATTTATTGATCAAAAAAGTACTCGTGCAATAGCCACCCGCAAAGATAAAAAGTACATCTAGATCTCTAGGATTATTGTGTCCTCCCGATCAGGATGTAATTTTTATACATACATAACTAGAGATAAATTTTTGCGAGAATTAGGCGGGATGCTTTGACATCCAATTTTAAATTGTGCAAAGAAAAGTTTGAGAAATAAATAAATTTAAAAAGTGTGGCAGAGAAAAATAGAGCATATTATGTATGTACCTATTTATTAGAGCGAAATTGCATATAAATTAAGAACTAACAAGTTAATGAAATAAATTTAGTCTGTATACTTATGTGGATTTATATAGCCTATGTAAAAAATAATTATTCACTTGGCCACGCCTCACTTGGTTGGTGCCTCGCCCAAGTGGTGTGTGTGCCCTGCCTATTTCGTTTGGCAAAACTCTTTGACCAATGTATAAAAATCCTTCAAAACACTTCATTGCGGGTTGCAATCAATTTTATGGAGAAAGAGAGGGTCACCACCTACATGGATCTTCTTTTCAAAGAAAAAAATGTTTATGAAAATTGCACCTAGGATCCCTACCGGTTTTAGATGATTTATGACAAGGTATGCCGAATGACCAAAAGTGTCATTTGGCGAAGTGAAGAAAATAGACACATTGAACTTCTTCGGTAGAACCACCGAACAAATAATTACGGGGAACATGTCGGGCGAACAGAATCCTTGTTGCCTACCGCATCAAGGCGCACACGCCCTAACTAAAAACCACATAAGGGTCTTCCATTGCTCTCCTCATCCTACATAATTAATGTTGTTGTTGTTGGTTGATTTGCCACTTTCAGAAGATTTCACAAGTTGAGAAGAAAGAAAAGGACCAAGTTAAATACTCCCTCCGTTCCTTTCTATAGTGCCTATAGATTTTTAGCACGGAAATTAGCGCAAGAGTATTTTTTACACAAGATCCCCTGACTGAACGATTTGAGATCAGACTAAAATTAGGGAAATCGATAACTTCCTAACTTACCGTAACAAATCCCACAAATCTGTCTGGTTGATTCTCCATATATGTGCAGCCAGATTTAATTAAGGAAAGAAAAACATTGCTTCCCAAATCTAAGCAATCTTTGGGGTCATGCATTAGGAATCTTAATTAATTGTTTACTATTTTGTATGAATTTTTTTTATGCATGTCGTGTGGGAGTTGACCGGTGGAGGGGGTAATTGAAAAAAAGACAAACTACAACTTTATATTGTGAAACAAATATCAAAAATCTATAGGCACTATAGAAAGGAACGGAGGGAGTATGTGTTACTCGAACTAATGCTTGTAACACACATCCTCGAACACATATCTCTGTGTTACTATGTCAATGTACTTGTATCACATTACCTCCCACATATATTTATATGTTACTGTGTTGATATCTTTGTAACACAATTCTAGGCCTTATAAATTTTGTGTTACGGTCGGTCGTTAGCACACAAATTATGTGTTACCGTAATTTTGACTGTAACATATTTTACTATGTGTTACAAGATTATGTTACCAAAGCTATGTTCTGTTGTAGTGATATCTCATGAAAGAAATATGTAGCGATTACTAGAATAATCCACATAGACTATAAGCATTGCTACGAAAGATCTAATCTTATCGTAGTCAACTCTTTGAACTTTGTCGTAAACAACTTTTCGACAAGTCGAGCTTATTCAAGGATATTCCATCCAAGTCCATCAATTTTATAGATCCGTTTACTTTCAAAAATATTCATCTATCTTGGATTTCATGGCGTATAGCCATTTTAACGGAGTCAGGGCCCATCATATCTTCTTTTGTATGTAGTTGGTTTATCATTGTTCAAAAAACAATCCTTTGTTCACAAATCATTTATTTGATCACAAAGTAAACCATACCTACAAGGTTCAATAAGTACTTCGATCTCCATGACTATAACATTTTGTAGACATGGGAGCCATGAACGTCGTGGCCGCTTCCGGAACCAATTCCGATGTTGCGCTACTCTGATCATTATGCTCAGGTTCATAAACCTTATCCAGTTATATTGTCCTCCCACTCAAATACTTCGCTAAAAACAATTTCTTGGAAATAAGTAAGAAACATCGACAAACACTTTTGTATTTGTCTCCATAGTGGAAAGAATTCTCAATCAATTCTGTGGGATAACCAACAAAGACATTCATCCGATTTTGGTTGTAAACTTATTTACTTTATGCTATGCATTCCAAAATTTAAGAAAGGACTATTAGGGTTCATACCCATGCCATAACTCGTATGGTGTCATTTCAACGGATCATGATGATGCTCTATTCAGTGTAAAAGCGGTAGTCTCTAAAGCATAATCCACAAAAATATAATGGCATCAATATTTTATCTCATCATTGATCCAACAAGGTTTGGATACATCTCTCGGATACTTCATCATCACTATGATACTCCAAGAAACGTGAATTGTAGAACAACTTCATAACTCTCTTAGATGTTCGCTAAAACTCGTAATTCAAATATTTCCACTATGATCCAATCATAGATATTTGACTTTTCTATTACGATGATTTCCACTTCATGCTGAAATTTATTTGAATCTATTCAAATGTTTCAAACTTCTTCCTTATCGAATATATCCACATATATATACTCAATTCATTGTTGGAAGTTTTCATGAAGTAGAAGAATCCCGCACACAACTATGCCCAGTGAACCACATATATCATCATGCATGTTTCCACTAAGTTAGTTGCCCGTTCAACTCTTGGCCTATGAACGGTATTTCAGTCATTCTCTTTAGAAAAAATTTGCAAGCGCCAAACGATTCAAAAATCGAATGACTCCAAAAATCCATTTGCATGGAGTTCCTTCATGCGTTCCTTTCTAACATGACCTAAATGGCGGTTCCACAAATAAGTGGAATTCAAATCATTTGCCTTATGGCATTTTAGCGTCATGTTATGTGTGTTTCACCATTAAGATTTATAATAACTTATCCATTGTACATGGAGTAATGTCATAATTTGAACAACTCATTGTTTTTATTTGACCAGAGCAAAATAACAATTATTAAGTTCTTTATTATAAATTCTAAGGGCTAGATAGAATGCCAACGACGAACATAATAACATTTTATTTTTGTTTCAGACGTGCATTCCTATCATATTCCTTGTCAGTCACTTAGGCCATTGTATTCTTGTATTGCGTTGTTTTGTATGACACTTCATACCAACCAATATGGTACAAATACCCAAGAATTTCATTGTGTGACCAAACAAGGAATACATCCATAACATGTATATCATTTATATACACCCGAGCTAGACTTTCTAGTCTTTTCTTTTCTTCTGCCAAAATATCTTTTGTAGTTTCTCTTTTAGCTTTCCTCATTCTCAGAAAAACACTTTAACATCACTAACTTCTAGGTTTGTTGGTCAAATACCAATAACCTTGAGGTTCTTACTTTGAAGTTGATCATCATATGACAAGTGTTTCGGATTTCACTATTAGTAACTTTGTAATATGATGAACAATTTCACTCATAATTTTATCCATTATATCATGACAACTTTTCCGAGACCATGTCTGTACATGCTAGGTTCGTAAAGTTTAACCTCAGTATTTGCATGTGCAAATCTGGCTTGCACCCGTTGTATGCACACGTAGAATCTATCACACCCGATCATCACGTGATGCTTCGAAACGACGAGTCTTAGCAACGGTGCATACTAAGGACGATCACTTCATGGATATGCGAATATCGTTAGTGCCCCAATAGTTGGAGGATTGGGACGCCTGGCGTCTTCAACCTTCATACATTCCCATAAACTTATGAGTTTATGTAGTCTCACTAGATTATATTATATCATCTTGCAATAAGGTCTTAGATATCACATATATCTCATACCTTGCTTATTTCTGAAAACTAAATTTTCAGCTCCTTACTTTTCAAACAGATTTGAACTTCAAGTTTCATGGAGACAAGATAACTTTAGGTACTAATTGAAATCATAGCTCTTTGAATCAACAATGTGAGGTTTACTAAAAGTTTGCAATAGGACTTAATCATTTCTTGATTCTTTAACAATACGGTACCAGTCCGTAAAGTTTCTTGTCAGATTTTAACAATATTTCTATCTCAATTACAAGACTAGCGCTTGGTAGAAAAACGGATGCCAATACTACAAATTAATTCAAAATACTACTCAGACTATGTTTATGATAATTAGTTCATGTTTTAATCTAATTACTAATGAACTCCCACTTAATACAACATCCCTCATAGTTGTTAAGTGGTACACGATCCAGATCCACTACACCAAAACCGATCATCACGTGAGATGATGTAGCTTCAATGGTGAACATCAACATGTTGATCATATCATCCATATGACTCGTGTTCAACCTTTCGGCTTGTCCCGAGGCCATGTCTGTACATGCTAGGCTCGTCAAGCAAACCCAAGTATTCCGCGTGTGCAACATGGCTTACACCGTTGTATGTGAACGTTGAGTCTATCACATCCGATCATCACGAGATGCTTCGAAACGACGAACTATATCAACGGTGCATACGAGGAGAACACTTTATTATCTTTATATTAATGTGAGGGATCATCTTATAATTCTACCGTCGCGTTCTAAGCAAAATAAGATGCATAAAGGATTAACATCACATGCAATTCATATGTGATATGATATGGCCCTTTAGTCTTTGCGCCTTCGATCTTCATCTCCAAAGCACGGACATGATCTCCATCATCAACGGGCATGATCTCCATCATCGTCCGTAGCGTCAAGGTCCATGGCGCCGTCTTCATGGTTGTTCACCGCATGTAGCAACTATTACAACTACTTTGAAATAATACTCAACATGAAATATAAAGACAACCATAAGGCTCCTGCCGGTTGCCACAATACAATAATGATCATATCATACATATTCATCATCACATCATGGCCATATCACATCACCAAACCCTGCAAAAACAAGTTAGACGCCTCTAATTTGGTTTGCATATTTTACGTGGTTTAGGGTTTTCGAGTAAGATCTAATCTACCTACGAACATGAACCACAACGGTGATACTAATGTTGTCAATAGAAAAAGTAAATTGAATCTTCACTATGGTGGGAGAGACAGACACCCGCAAAGCCACTTATGCAATACAAGTTGCATGTCGAACGTGGAGCAAGTCTCATGAACGCGGTCATGTAAAGTTAGCCCGAGCCGCTTCATCCCACCATGCCACAAAGATGCAAAGTACTCGAACGAAAGACAACATAAGCATCAACGCCCACAAAACAATTGTGTTCTACTCGTGCAACCATCTATGCATAGACACGGCTCTGATACCACTGTAGGGATTCGTAGCATAGAAAACAAAAAAGTTCCTACCGCGAGAACGCAATCCAAGCCAAGATGCAATCTAGAAGATGGGAGAAACGAGGGGATGAACGAGACTAACCCTTGAAGATTTCCAAAGCCTACGAGAGGAGGCTCTCATTGCTGCGGTAGACGATCACTTGCCGCTTTCAAAAGCGCGTAGAAGATCTTGACGGTGCCACAATCGGGCAGCATACTCGGTCACACGTACGGTGTTGATGACGACGTCCTTCTCCCCCAGCGGGCAGCGGAAGTAGTAAATCCTCCTCGGAATCCCGGCACGACGGCGTGGTGGCGGTGGTAGTGGAGAACTCCAGCAGGCTTCGCCTATGCGGCGGGAGTATTATGTGAGGAGGAGAGGCTAGGGTTTGGGGAGAGGGGGTGGCTAGGGCGCCGGCCATGGGCAGCCCTAGGTGGTGCGGCCAAGATTGGGCAGCCCCTCCCTCCTCCTCATTATATAGGTGGAAATCCCCAAGTGTTGGTATCCAAGTCTTCGAATAAGACCGAAACCAAAAACTTCCATAGGGACAAGACCTACCCAAGGGGGAAATCCCACTCAAGGGGGACTCCCACCCCTTCCTTGGGGGTTTGGCCGGCTACCCTTGGGGAGTCCACCTTGGACTCCTCCCCTTTAGGGTTGGCTGGCCATGCAAGGTGGAGTCACTCCGGGACTCAACTTTCCATGGTGATTTCTTCCGGACTTTTCTAGAACCTTCTAGAACCTGCCATAAATGCACCGGATCATTTCCAAACTTGGAATATGACTTCCTATATATGAATCTTATTCTGGACCATTCCGGACCTCCTCGTGATGTCCTGGATCCCATCCGAGACTCCGAACAAAACTTCGAACTCCATTCCTTATTCCATATCTACTTAAACGACATCAAACCTTAAGTGTGTCACCCTACGGTTCGCAAACTATGTAGACATGGTTGAGACCTCTCTCCGACCAATAACCAATAGCGGGATCTGGAGATCCATAATGGCTCCCACATATTCAACGATGACTTAGTGATCGAATAAACCATTCACATACGATACCGATTCCCTTTGTCACGTGATATTTTACTTGTCCGAGGTTTGATCATCGGTATCTCTATACCTTGTTCAACCTCGTCTCCTGACAAGTACTCTTTACTCGTACCATGGTATGTGGTCTCTTATGAACCATTCATATGCTTGCAAGCTATTTTAGACGACATTCCACCGAGAGGGCCCAAAGTATATCTATCCGTCATCGGGATGGACAAATCCCACTGTTGATCCATATGCCTCAACTCATACTTTCCGGATACTTAATCCCACCTTTATAACCACCCATTTACGCAGTGGCGTTTGATGTAATCAAAGTACCTTTCCAGTATAAGTGATTTACATGATCTCATGGTCATAAGGACTAGGTAACTATGTATCGAAAGCTTATAGCAAATAACTTAATGACGTGATCTTATGCTACGCTTAATTGGGTGTGTCCATTACATCATTCATATAATGATATAATCTTGTTATTAATAACATCCAATGTTCATGATTATGAAACTAATCATCTATTAATCAACAAGCTAGTTAAGAGGCTTACTAGGGACTCCTTGTTGTTCACATAACACACATGTATCAATGTTTCGGTTAATACAATTATAGCATGGTATGTAAACATTATCATAAACACAAAGATATATTATAATAACCATTTTATTATTGCCACTTGGGCATATCTCCAACAAATGGTGGCCCTGCACCACCACTGACACGGAGCTGAAGAACTTGGAGGCAGAAGGTTTTCTGCTCCCCGCGGCGAACCGTTCCGGGTTCCTTGGCTCCAGCCCCACAGGATGGCGAGATGGTGGTAACAAAGGCGCTGGTGGAGCGAGGTTTCTCTTTTCCGCCATCGGATTTCTTCTCGGAAATCCTGAAGGCGTACGGGCTCCAGCCCCACAACATATCGCCGAACAGCGTCCTGGCGATAAGCAACCATGTCACCCTCTGCGAAGGCCACCTCCGGGTAACTCCCGGACTTCCCCTTTTTCAATACTACTTCTCCGTCAAGAAGGAGAAGATCCGCCAGACCTCTGAGTTGGCGACTTGCGGATCCATCACCTTCATGCTCCGCCCCGACCGCGTCTACCCCCATACCGACCACCACGAATCCGCGCGGTATTGGTCCGGAGGCTTCTTCTACCTGAAGGACGTCTCCGACCCGGCGAGCGACAGGAAACTTCCAATATTCAAGAACAACCCCGCCAGTGAAACTCCGGCATGGACACAGTGCCCCCACCTCTCCGACTCGCCTCAGCTGACCCGCGCTGTTAGGCGGATCTGCAAGCTCACGGAGGAGGGCCTGTCGGGGAAGGATCTAACCATGTCTTGGTTTACCAAGCGTGTTCAACCACTGCAGCATCGAGACCGCTTGATGTTCCACTACACGGGGCGCGACGATCCAATGCGCGCCACAAAAGACAACCTCTCCGCCGACGCCATCGATAAGAGGATCCGGGTCCTCATCAAGATTCCGTGTGAACTTCATGTTCACGTGTGTAACAAGGACATCCACACCAATGGTTCCGGGACCGCGGTATGTTATCGCGTCTTAACTTGTTATTTCATTTGTAATCTGTAATTTAACTAAGTACTGGCTCTGTAACAAAGCTCGAAGCCCTCGAGGAAGACGACCTCGGAACTCTCCTCCGAGTTCCTCACGCGGGCAATACTGACCCGGAGGCCGCATCGGAGGCGGAAGCTCCTGAAGCACCGCGTCCATCCAAGAGGAAGAGAGCTGCCCCCTCCAGTCCTTCGACCAAACGTGCCCGCGAAGTGCTCAGCATCGCGGCTACTCGCAAGGCGGAGGCGGAGAAAAAGCGCCTCAAGCTAATCGATACCAGGAACCGAGCCCAGCCAGAAATCCACCAATTCTTCAGACCTTCCAGGTAAGTGCGAAGTTTCCGAAAGAAAGTTCTTCCACCATCGTGAATCAGCATATACTTAATCATAATGCTCTTTTGTTTTCGCGACAGAAGTTCCGAAAACCAGCCCCCCAAGGCCCCTAAAGCCCCCAAGAAGAAGATTAAGCCATCTCCGGCTTCCATACCAGTCACACCAGAAGTCGGAGTTCCACCCAAAGCTGCTTCAGCCGCCAAGCCGGATCCTAAGGACGTCATCAACATTGATGATATCCCAGAGGAAAATGCAAATAGTGCATAAATCTGTCAAAATAGAACAGGAGGTAAAGATCGTTTTTTTCCGAAAATGCTCTGTTGCTTATCTCGAAAAGTAGTCAAATAACTAAAGTTAGATAATAACCTGGGCCATATGCATAAAAAATTACAGATCAAAATTACGCTCTGGCTATTTTTACGAATTTTTATGGTAACAACACAGAATCTGTTTTCAGGACAGCAACTTCCGCAAACATTACTTTCTTCCCATTAGAGGCTATTCTTAGCACAAAACGAAATAAAAAATGATAAGGAGAGGTCATTACAGCAGTAATAACTTTAAATACTCAATAAAAAGAAAATTATTGTAAATAAAACATGGGTTGTCTCCCATAAACGCTTTTCTTTAACGCCTTTCAGCTAGGCGCATAAAAGTGCGAGCATCAAGTATTATCAAGTGAAGAAGCATCAATATCATAATTTGTTCTAATAATAGAGTCATAAGATGACTTCATTCTTTTTCTAGGGAAGTGTTCCATATCTTTCTTGAGTGGGAATTGATATTTAATAATCTCAACTCTCATATCAATAGAAGCACCGACAGTTCTAAGAAACGGTCTTCCCAATATAATTGGACAACAAGCATTGCATTCAATATATAAAACAACAAAATCAACGGGGACCAGTTATTGTTAAACATAATAAGAACATTATCAACTTTCCCCAAAGGTTTCTTTGCAGCAATATCAACAAGATGAACATCCAAATAACATTTTTCCTACGGTGGCAATTCAAGCATATCGTAGATTTTTCTAGACATAACATAAATACTTGCACCAAGATCACACAAAGCAATGCAATCAAAATCATCTATTTTTCTTAATAATGGGCTCCCAGCCATTTTCTAAATTTTTAGGAATAGAGGCTTCGCGTTTTAATTTCTCCTCTCTCAGTTGCATAAGAGCATTTGTCATGTGCTTTGTAAAAGCCATATTTATAGCACTAGCATTAGGACTTCTAGCAAGATTTTGTAGGAACTTAATTAATTCAGAGATATTGCAATCATCAAAATCAAACTCATTTTTATCAAAGGTGAAAGGAATCTTGTCTCCTACACTTCGAAAAATTTCAGCACACTTATCAGGAGCAATTTCAGTGGTTTTAATTTTTTAGACGGAGTGGGGACTTTTCCTACACCATTTATTTTATTATTATTAGTAGGAGAGTGGCTAGCATTTGAAACTTCATTACAACTGGTGGTGGTGATGGTATAAACTATAGTCAAATTATTATTCTAGCAATTTCATCTTCTCATTCCCACGTAGCATGCAATTCCGCCAACATCCTAACATTATCATCAATTCTAACTTGAATGGCATTTAAAGTTTTACTTTCTTTAACATCATGAGGAAACACTTTTAGTTTAAGAAAATCAACATCATGAACAAGACTATCAACTTTAGAAGCAAGAATATCAATTTTGCCAAGCTTTTCCTTAATAGTTTTATTGAAAGCAGTTTGTTTACTAATAAATTCCTTTAGCATGACTTCAAGATCAGAGGGTGCAATTTTATTATTGTTGTAGGAATTACCATAAGAGTTGCCATAAGCATTACCATTATTAGAAGGATATGGCCTATAATTTTTGCTACCAAAATTATTCCTATAAGCATTGTTGTTGAAATTGTTGTTTTTCATGAAATTCACATCAACATGTTCTTCTTGAGCAACCAAAGAAGCTAACGGAATATTATTTGGATCAACATGTGCTTCACCATTAACAAGCATAGACATAATAGTATCAATTTTATCACTCAAGGAGGAGGATTCTTTGACACAATTTACCTTCTTACCTTGTGGAGCTCTCTCGGTGTGCTATTCAGAACAATTTATCATCATATCATCAAGTAATTTAGTTGCAGCCCCCAAAGTAATGAACATAAAGGTACCTCCAGCAGCTGAATCCAGGAGATTTCTTGAAGAAAAATTTAGTCCTGCATAAAAAGTTTGGATGATCATCTAAGTAGTCAGTCCATGAGTGGGACAATTATTTACCAAAGATTTCATTCTTTCCCAAGCTTGAGCAACATGTTCATTATCAAATTGTCTAAATTTAACTATGTTGCTTCTCAAATATATAATCTTAGCATGAGGATAATATTTTCCAATAAAACCATATTTGCATTTAACCCAAGAATCAATACTATTTCTAGGCAAAGATAGCAACTAATCTTTAGCTCTACCTCTCAAAGAGAAATGAAACAATTTTAGTTTTATAATTTCACCATCTATATCTTTATATTTTTGCATCTCACAAAGTTCAACAAAATTATTAAGGTGAGAAGCGGCATCTTCAGTACTAACACCAAAAAATTGCTCTTTCGTGATAAGATTTAATAAAGCAGGTTTAATTTCATAGAAGGCTGTTTCGGGAGCAGTGGAGCAATAGATGTACAAATAAAATCATTGTTGTTGGTGCTAGTAAAGTCACACAATTTTGTATTTTCAGCTGAACCCATTTTAGCAAAATTAAAACTAAGCAACAAAAATAACAGCTATAATAAAAACTAATCTTTTTGTGTTTATGATATAAAGACAACTATAAAAGTAAACTAATTTTTTTGTGTTTTTGATATAATGAAAGCAAACAAAAGAAAATAAAGTAAACTAAGCAAACTATAACAAAGTAAAGAGATTGGAGATGAGAGACTCCCCTTGCAGAAATCCTCTTTCTTCTCGGCAACGGCGCTAGAAAACAGCTTGATGGCGTGGGCTCATTGTACGCAGACACGCTGTTGGGAAACCCCAAGAGGAAGGTGTGATGAGCACAACAACAAGTTTTCCCTCAGTACGAAACCAAGGTTTAATCGACCAGTAGGAGAAAGGTGTGACTTCTGAATGTGTTGTTGGCTGACTAGTGGCAGGGCGCACTACCGGCGTCAGCAACAACGTGGAACCTACACACAACACAACCAAAGTACTTTGCCCCAACTTACAGTGAGGTTGTCAATCTCACCGGTTTGCTGAACACAAACGATTAGACATATCGAATGGAAAGAGATGTTTAAAGTAAACGAACAGATTGCTTGAATTTATCGTAAAGGAAATAGGACCGGGGTCCACAGTTCAGGTGTCTCTCCATAAAGAAATAGCATGTTGGGTGAACAAATTACAGCTGGGCAATTGACAGAATATTGACCATACATGACAAGATGATTGCTATGAGATTTGGTATTGGGCATTACAACATTCGTAATCCAACTGCGTCTATGACTAATAATCCACCTTCAGGTTAGCGTCCGCACCCCTTCCAGTATAAAGTTGCAAGCAACAGACTATCGCATTAAATAATGTGTGTAAAGTAAATAATAGAATTATCCTCGGATAAAACATTTTCATTTTCTCCCTAGTAGCAACAGCACATCTACAATCTTAGAAGTTATAAAGTCACTCTCCCAGAAAATATAGGCATAAACCTACTATCGAGCATAAATACCCCCTCTTAGAGTCACAAATGTCCACTTGGCCAGAGTTTCTACTAGTAACAGAGAGCATGTAAGGTCACAAATAACATATGACATGAATATAAAATCAATCTTAACATAGTATTCAATATTCATCGGATCCTAGTAAACCAAACATATAGGATTACATAAAGATGATCTCGATCATGTAGGGTAGCTCACAAGATTGATACATGAAGCACAAAGTGGAGAAGATAACCATCTAGCTACTGCTATGGATCCATAGTCTAGGGATGAATTACTCACGCATCATTTCGGAGGCGGGCATGGCGATGTAGATGCCTCCCGCGATGATTTCCCTCTGGCAGGGTGCCGGGAAGAGCTTCAGAACCTCCCAAGATGGGTTCGGCGATGGCGGTCGCGACGGAACTTTTCGTGGATGGAGGCTCGGATATCCAGGGTTTTCCCGCGAAGATGTATAAATAGGCGGAGGATTTAGGACGGTGGGGGGCCTGGTGGGCCCAGACCTACCCTAGGCGCGGGCCAGGTCCAGGCCGCGCCTAGGGGTGGTCTGGCCGACCTGCTGCGCCTCTTCGACCCCCCTTCGGATTTCGTTTTCGCTTCGGTAAAATATTAACTTCGGCTTTTGTTTCGTCCAATTCCGAGAATATTTCATGTACAATTTTTCAGAAATACAAAAAGAGCAGAAAACAGGGAACTGGCACTGTAGCATATTGTTAATATGTTAATGCCGAAAATTATGTAAAAATGCAATGAAGCATGAGCAAAACATATATGAATTGGTGTAAAACAAGCATGGAGCATCAAAAATTATAGATACGTTCGAGACGTGTCACCCCACAGCCAGACAAAATCCTCGAAGACCACACCATACCCACAAGCTTCTCGACGTTGCCTTCGAGATGGGGTTGAAGCCGGGAAAACGTTATTCCACGAGTCACCGCCACCACCATCCAAGCGACGCCCCTACAAATAAAAGTCTTAAAGACGGGTAACGAAGCCCCAAAACTGAAAAACGGAGCCCTCCCGCTGACGAGAGCCGCAATCCGCCGTACCTCCATGGCCCGACCATGGAGGCAGCCAGATCGGAGGCGGCCACCGACGGGAGGCAGAGGAACCCTAATAGCCTGAGGACTCTCACGAGCGAAGGGGTATAAGGAGTTTTGCCTTAATGGGAATTTTAGGAAGAATAACGACAACTCTATAATCATGTTTTCCCCTGCACTTCCTTTATAACCGAATGGTCTAAAACTGAATACAAACCCTCAGATGGAGCACAGGTACACAGATCCACTACCACCAATAATCAGAGGGAGTTAATAACAAATGCCCCATCACAACTATAGCTAGCGTAAGATATTAATAGCCAACAATGCTTGAAAATTACATGGAGTTTTTTTTTTGGCTTAGTGCTTTTAACTGAATTACAGGACAAGACTATTTCACGGAACTGAAACAACAAGGACAAGCGGTCCCAGGAAAATCAATGAACCCGTACAACTCAGGCATCCAGATGAACGTAGCCATGAACGGTACAAACTAATAATCATCATCCACACCACCAAACTGATTCTCGTGATCACTTTACCTAACAGATTGTACTATTCATTTTCGGAGATTTTGGGAAACGTTTTCACTACCCCCTACCGCAGTACATCATACTGTATATCACAGAGCGGCAATACAACAGTTGCGTGCAAAGGTGGGGTTTATGAAATGTTCTTAATGCCATATGCATAAACCTGTTTTCTACAAAGAGGGGGGGTACATAAATTTGTTCTATCGTTCTAGAAGTTGTAAGTCCCTGTTTCTGAAAAAAAACAGAATTAGACAAAAACAGGTCGAACAAACATTTAAATAGATATAAAAGCGACGGTGCAAATATGATTATGGTGATCTCATTTATTATCAAACTAATACACATTTGATAAATATGGTAGTTGGGCAATTTGATAATTACTCCTTTTTGGCTTTAACAGAAAAATTAAATACCCGTTGTACTCTCATGAGCATATATGACTAAAAGATTGTACGCATTACGCAACAATACTTGGAGAAAAGCACAGCGCTTAGCAGTAATTGGATGATAATTATTGATCAGTTCTATCAAATTTTCATCACAAGATCCTTCTTCGCCTTTAGTTCAGCCGGCTGAACACTAGCTATCAGCTCCTTGACAACAGACGGGCAGCTGGATTTTAGATGCTCAAATCCATCGCTCTCCACCATTGCCTTCAAGTTGGAAGCACAAGCTAGGAATTTCAAACAAGCTTTTTTGAGGCCATGGAAACCATGCTGCTCGGCCAAAGCCAAGTTGGTTGCCACCATGTCGGAATCCATGTGATCGCACAGTTTCTTCTCACATATAAGTTTCAGCCTCCCGATATCGTACCTATCGGCTGCTACAAGCAAATGACCAGCCATCACCAAGTCTCCATGTGCTTCAGCACCTTTGTTGGTAGCACTCCCGGGCGGAGGAAGTGATTCGGTGTATATGAAATGGAGCAAGGAGTTGAACACATCAGCCTCCATGTCACGAATCTCGATTGGACTACCGGGAGAACTCTCCTTCATGGCGCCGAGGAGCTCCGCCTTGAAAACGGTTGACCGAGCAGCGAGGATGCACCTGTGAGCCGAAAACCACTCTCCACCGACTTGAAAGGTTACGTCGGCTGCATCCTTGCTCTTTAGGAGGTTACCGAGATGCCGGTGCAAGTCGCTTGTTTCTTCGTCGTGGTTCTCCTTCATGACGATATCACACCTCATGGTCAAACAGTCGTCTCTCAGATGCTCCGAACCCTCCAGATCTACCTTCTTGATCATGTCATGGTGTCCCCAATCTGATGCTTCTCCCCTTGAGAAAGTGTGTATATGGACGGTGCGGCTGAATGAACGAACCGGTTCCCCATCCTTGTCAAGCACGCTCAGCGTAAATGTCGCCTTCGTGCCTTTTTCACTGGCAGATTTAAGAAGCAGATACACAGATATGAAATTGGCATACTTCTCGCTGACACCGTTTGGAAAATATCTCACGGCCCAGGTATGACCTCCAACAGTGAACTGATTAGAAACCACCTGTTCGCCCGTCTTGAATATCTCCTTGGCTCTTGAGTATCCATCTAGCTTGAGCACGAAATGTAACTTTTCCTCAGCCACATATGACATTTCCTCAGCAACAAAGACAGCAGAAATCTTGCAATGCTCTGCCATTCTGCTCTGGAAGTGAGTTTGGTAGCCTGGAGCAGGATGGAAGATTAGCGAGAGGAAAGAGTTTGCTGTAGTAGGGGGGACAAATTAATCTCGTGTGGCGAAAATGATTGATTGAAAAGTAAAATTACAAAATATAGCTATCTTCATCTCATGAAACATGTTTTAACTTTGTCTAAATTTAGATGTATAAATCAACAGGACATAAAGTAAAATTCACGCACGGTTGCATCGTGTAAAAGATGCAAGTCAAAATTTAACTCACGTAATGAATCTTAAATATCAATTCGCATCGATTTGTTCCGCGGGCTCATGTTTACTTCGCTGCTGCTCGGCACACGGCGACGACGGATTTTTTTTAAAACTAGCAAATTAGAAAATCACACTTAAGAAACCATAGTTGGGCACTCTGATTTTTGATACCTAGCTTTCATCTAATGGATCTAAAATCCTCACCTTGAATTCTGGGATTTGGTCTGCGCTTAGAAGGGGCCGTCGCTGTGTTACCGACAGCAGTATTTCAAATTCGGTACTCGCACAAAGTCTCGCCGGGGCGTCAATCTCCTTCTCTCGCTCTCCTATTCGCCTCAAGCTCTAGCCCTCTCCGCCTCGCCAGCTGCCGCAGCGACGCTCCGTGTAGCTCGTGGTTTCTGCGATCGACAGAGTAATCGGGTCCGCCGTCGCATATAAGCACAGATGCGCTTGCCTGGCTATAACCGAACAGCTAGGCCCAAGTTTCTCCTAAGGCAACTAATTCTCGAATTCCAAGCCCAGACAAACTTTTTTTTTGTTTGAGAGGAGCCCAGCTAAACAAAGAGGAGCCCAGACAAACTTTTCTGTACAGGGGTTCAGGGTTGTGAAGGCGGCAAATCCTATACACCGACCAGGTCGGTGCCTACCAGGCACCGCACACCCTGGTCGGGTATTGGGCCTGGCCCATTTTCACCTTTTTTCTTTTTTCTTTTTTCGTTTTCTGTTTCTGTTTTTTCTTTTCTTTTTCTGTTTTCTTTTCTGTTTTCTTTTTTGTTTTCTTTTTCTTTTTATTTTGGTTCAAAATCGAAAAAAATAAAATTTGAAAAGTTCAAAATTGAAAATAGTTCAAATTCGAAAAACGTTTAAATTTGAAAAGTGTTTAAAATAAAAAATGTTCAAAGCTAAAAATTGTTCGTATCCGAAAAATGTTCATAATCAAAATTGTTCAAAATTAAAAATATGTTCATTTTCGAAAAATGTTCAAATTTTCGGAAAATAGAATTTTTTATAAAATGTTCAATCTAAAAATGTTCAATTTTTTAAAAATTGTTCAAATCCAAAAATTGTTCATATAAAAAAATAAAAAACTAGAAAATAATGTTTTTCAATTTTTCGAAAATATACAAAATTTGGAAATTTTGTTTTTCCGAAAAAGTCACATTGGCATTTTAAAAAAATTAAAAAGAAATGAAACAGCTGAAAAGGAGAAAAACTATAAAAAAACGAAAACAAACGTCACTGGGCCGGCCCAACAGCCACCTGGGGGGTGCGGTGCCTGGTCCGCACCGACCAGGGTGGTGTATAGCACCTCCGTGTGAAGGCGGCAGCTACTGCCCTGGTGTTAGATTTTTCTCATGTTAGGAAAAAATAGTCCCTCATTTCCATAAAAAAATGTCTTAGATTTTTCTAACTTTAAACATATGTAGACACTAGTTTTTTTTAGATAAAATGCCATAGGCCCGACGTTAAATTAATAACGTCTTCAACAATGAAACAGACACAAGATGCTGAGCCCAGTTTAAATTTAGAAAAATCTCAAACATCTTTTACGGGGCGGAGGGAGTACTAAAAATCAAGTGGAAGTGCATATGATATAAAGCTATTTTTGTAGAAGTTTTGCATACCACTAAACAACTATCGAATTATAGCACGAGCCCAAGCCGGTGTTCCCTCATGGTCAGTTGTATGTAGCTATCAAGATCCACCACTAAAAAGAACGTCAAGATTTTCGTCGTCCCGTATACTGGTAATAAAATAATCTATTGGTACGAAGAGCATCGTCTACAAAAAGATCCTTACATCGTAGGTGAGATATTTTGCACTTATATACTTTCCGTAATCATAGTTCTATCTTTTTAAATACATTCTTAAATTCGAAATATTTTTTTGCGCAGATCAACTTTATTATGGTACTCCACGATGTTCTAGGAAATACTCGATGTTAGGTGCGGGTCATCTCTCTCATGTAGAAGTGCAACTCAGGCTGAATAAATGCTTGCTTTAAGGCTTTCTATGTTGCAGAATTGAGTGTGGCTTTGGGGCGAGGAGTTAAGGCATACACCTAAAGTAAAGATTTAGAAGTGCGGTGTGCATACTCATAGGAAAAATGCTTGGTTGAACCTGGCGGTATATGCTCTGGGTAGAAGTCTAGTTTTGATTGGTCCATAAGAATCAAGACAAAATAAGGAGAACTGTACTTGGTCGCTCCTACACATGACAATCAATGAGGCGCCACTAGCCCGATTGCATGCAATAGCCAGAGTGGTCCATGGTGCTGGCCTTACTGACCTTGAAAGAATGTAAGGTTTCACAGCAATTGTCTACAACAGTGACAATTCATCTAGGTAGAGGACATAAATGCATATCAGATGGACGTCAGATCGAGTTGGACCGTTGAGGTAAACTCCCCGGGCGTGAGGCATCCCGCACCCCAGCCTCCCAAGTCCTAACCGCAACCGCCGCCGCCGCCGCCGGTAGCGCCGCCGGGGCAAAGACCCACGGGGCGTGGCGGCGGCGGGGGCCCTTCCTCGTCGACGCATGGTGGACGGCGGCCGGATCTCCCTCCTCGACGCATGGCGGACGCGCGGATGGGATGGGCGGCGGCGCCGTGCCGCGCCCTTCTCCGTCGCTCTCCCTTGGTGGATCGGGCGCCGGCGGCGGCGGCGCCGCGGCGGTCTCCCTCCTCCCGTCGGCTCTCCGCAGCACTCCGGCAGGGGCTGGTGGTGGGTGGCGGCCAGGCCCATGGCTCGCGCCACCCCCCCCGCCTCTCGCCGGAGTGGAGGCGATCTCCGGCTTCACCCGCGACACGAGGTCGCCCGGGCAGCCTTGGGTACGACGGTGGAGGTGGCCATCTTCTTCGCCGGAGAGGGTCGGCTGTGGTTGGTGGTGGTGGATCTATCGATCTATCACCGCGTTCCGGCGGCGAGATGGAGATGAGAAGCCGGCGACGAGTCGCCGGTGGAGGGTTGGAGTGGCCAGCCCGGGATGGTCGCCGACGTGGGGGTCCGACCTGAATAAAGGCGGTGGTCTTAGGGTCTCTCTTGCGTGAAGAGGAAGACCTACCGGAGGCCTGGACTCATGATTAGCTGGAGTGTTGAGTTCCTAAGGCTCCGCCGGCGAATGTAATGTGTTTTTTGCCTGGAGTTTGTGGATCGGTGGTATTGGTCGTGCGCATCCATGCTTTTATTCCGACCGATTGGTTCTGGAGGGAGCGGCACGAAGCTCTTTTTCTGTGTTGACATCAAGTGACTATGGATCCATGATGAAAGTTGGAAGAAGAGAAGTTCATGAAGGCCGGAGGGAAGGACTAGCTAAGGGAGGTTCAAGTCTCCGCGCTGTTGAGGGACTTGCTTGGTGTTCCGGCTTCACAGCAGCGGTATGAAAGTGGGGCGACAACACAGTGAAGTTCAGAGTCTACCTTTCAGGGTGAAAACCCAAGGTCTGGCCTTAATTGTGCCTGACAATGACCTTGTTGGAGGCATTGTTTTGAGAGCGGGGACTATCTTCAGGGTGAAAACCTAAGATCGTTGATCGGGCGACGATGGTGTTAGAGCATTGTTCCCTTCTTGGAGGCGTCGTTTTTGGAGAGTCTGTATTTCAGGTGTTATCTTGGTGGTGCATGTATTGCTGTTGTTAGGCCCGAGATACTGTAGCGGGACTTTTGTTTCTTAGTTTTCTTTTCCTTTTTTAGCTGTGTGCATCCGTAGTGCCATTAGGGTGGTGCGTTGTTGCAGAGGCTGGGTGTAATTAGTATCCTTTTGATATTAATATATTCCTTTTATCGAAAAACATACACGAATTGCATTCCCAACAATGACCCAAAGAATTGCTACACGACAGAAAATCACTTGTCGTTTGTCTATTACCAGTTCAATAAGAGCTGCTCAAAGAATCAGCATATACTGTACTGATCTAGACTCTGGCAATTCATCCAGGTAGATGACACATATGTCACACAGTATGCATAAGCGAATTGCATTTCCAACAATTTTTCAAACATCGCTACACCACAGCAAAACCACATGTGGCTTGTCAGTAACTTGATAAAAGAATCTACTCTACTGATCTAATCCACATTCCTAGAGCAAGCAATAGCTTTGTAGTCGCAAGCAAATAGTAGATCTAGCCAGCTCAAACAGTTGTACTTATGCTCTGTATCTACTAACAAATAGTTGGTCATTTCAGTGGAGGTATTTTACGGTAGGGACTGGAAAATATTAACCGTCCAATTCGCAGATTCGATTGTCAACTTTAATCAATACTAGTTGATTTTAGGAGTAGTATTTTTTTCACCAAGGAGCAGATTTGGCAGGCGCAAAAACCCACCTAATAAAGGAAACTTTCCATTCTTAACATTGCTTATAGTAGCTTATTATTTTATTCTTTTATATGTGTAAGAGTAAGTACAATAAGGTACATTCAGAAAAGAAGCAGGCTACAAGATAATAGCCAGCTGCAGCGCGTGCTCCTAGGCACTTTGTGAGATTGCAAGATGGGCCATATGCATATAAAGTAGTTCATACTTGTATCTAACTATTGTATGGACTGACTACAAGTAGACTATAGATAACATGGCAAAAACATATAGCCAATTGTTGACTCTTCTATTGTTCTTGCTCTAAGTGGTCAAAGAATTAGGATCTCTTGATGTTCATAGAGAACATACCTATATATGTTTGTTTATCTCTCATGGACGGGGCGGAGGAAATTTAAATGGAGTGGACATAGAACCAATACTATTAGCCGTGTATGGAGGTGCCCCTCCTGAGCAGCGCCCCTAATCTGATTTTAAAAAAATCAAACATGAACTTAAATTTCATTCATATTTTTTCATATTCATAAATTTGAATGGAACTCAAATTGAATTTAAACCTACTGAACTAAAGCCAATCATGGTGGCACTGGTAGTAGAACCAGATGTAGTCGAACTTCTCTTCCTCCCCGTCCTTGATACCTCTAGCCCGGCGTGTGTGCCTACGACGCCTCCTCCTGAGCCATTGACGTTGTCGCCGAGGCCGACGTAGTTTCCCGTCTCACGCTCTGACCACTCAATGTCGTCAGACAAAGGCGTCACCATCGCTCTCAGATCATTGCATGATTCTTCGAGGGCGAGCGCGAGCCTTGGGTTGTCATGGGGGTCTATAGGCGTCCGCCAACGACAAAGGGCGCGGTGCGTGGAGCCGCAGACTAGTAGAGTGCCCCCAAAGAGAATGAGCGCGACGTCGAACTTCTCAAAGCTCATCACGTTGGTGCATGCGGTGGCTAGGGTAGTGAGGAGGTAGATGCTCTATGTCGCCCTTGACATGGGCAATGACAACATCGTCGAGGGAGCGCCCGGGAACACCCCATCAACATTCACCGCCCTCATCGTTCTTGTTCTTCGTGGCACCTGGCACCATCGTGGCAGGTGTTGGAGATATGCCCAAGAGGCAATAATAAAGTGGTTATTATATATCTTTGTGTTTATGATAAATGTTTATATACCATACTATAATTGTATTAACCGAAACATTGATACATGTGTGTTATGTAAACAACAAGGAGTCCCTAGTAAGCCTCTTGTATAACTAGCTTGTTAATTAATAGATGATCATAGTTTCGTGATCATGAATATTGGATGTTATTAATAACAAGGTTATTTCATTATGTGAATGATGTAATGGAGACACCCAATTAAGCGTAGCATAAGATCACGTCATTAAGTTCATTTGCTATAAGCTTTCGATACATAGTTACATAGTCCTTTCGACCATGAGATCATGTAAATCACTTATGCCGGAAGGGTACTTTGATTACATCAAACGCCACTGCATAAATGGGTGGTTATAAAGGTGGGATTAGGTATCCGGAAAGTATGAGTTGATGCACATGGATCAACAGTGGGATTTGTCCATCCCGATGACGGATAGATATACTCTGGGCCCTCTCGGTGGAATGTCGTCTAATTAGTTTGCAAACATATGAATGGTTCATAAGATACTACATACCACGGTACGAGTAAAGTGTACTTGTCAGGAGACAAGGTTGAACGAGGTATAGAGATACCGATGATCAAACCTCGGACAAGTAAAATATCGCGTGACAAAGGGAATCGGTATCGTATGTAAATGGTTCATTCGATCACTAAGTCATCGTTGAATATGCGGGAGCCATTATGGATCTCCAGATCCCGCTATTGGTTATTGGTCGGAGAGAAGTCTCAACCATGTCTACATAGTTCGCGAACCGTAGGGTGACACACTTAAGGTTTGATGTCGTTTGAGTAGATATGGAATATGGAATGGAGTTCGAAGTTTTGTTCGGAGTCTCGGATGGTATCCAGGACATCACGAGGAATTCCGGAATGGTCCGGAGAATAAGATTCATATATAGGAAGTCATTTTAAAAGTTTTAAAATGATCCGGTGCATTTATGGAAGGTTCTAAAAGATTCTAGAAAAGTCCGGAAGAAATCACTATGGAAGGCGGAATCCCGGAGGGAGTCCACTAGCTAGGCCGTCCAACCCTAAGGGGAGGAGTCCCAGGTGGGATCCACCTAAGGTGGCCGGCCACCCCACCTCAAGGAAAGGTGGGAGTCCCACCTTGAGTAGGACTCCCCCCTTGAGTAGGTTTCCCACCTATGGGAGATTTTGTTGTTGGGGTCTTATTCAAGACTTGGACTACAACTCTTGGGGATTTCCACCTATATAATGAGGAGCCAAGGGGAGGGGCCGGCCACACCAAGCCATCCAGGCCGCAGCCCCCAAGTGGCCGGCGCCCTACACCCCCTCTCTCCCCAAACCCTAGCGCCCCTCCTCCACATATCTCTCCCGCAGCGCATAGGCGAAGCCCTGCCGGAGATCTCCACCACCACCGCCACCACGCCGTCGTGCTGCCGAGATTCCGAGGAGGATCTACTAGTTCCGCTGCCCGCTAGAACGGGGAGGAGGACGTCGTCTTCATCAACACCGTACGTGTTACCGAGTACGGAGGTGCTGCCCGATTGTGGCACCGTCAAGATCTTCTACGCGCTTTTGCAAGCGGCAAGTGATCGACTACATCCACCCCGAGATCTAATCTCGTTAAGCTTTGCGATCTTCGAGGGTTAGTCTCTTCATCTCCTCGTTGCTACCGTCTACTAGATTAGATCTTGGCTTGTGTTTTCGTTCTTGCGGTAGGAAAATTTTTGTTTTCTATGCTACGAATCCCATCAGTGGTATCAGAGCCGTGCCTATGCATAGATTGGTTTGTGGGCATTGATGCTTTGTTGTCTTTAGTTCGAGTACTTTGCATCTTTGTGGCATAGTGGGATGAAGCGGCTCGGGCTAACTTTACATGACCGCGTTCATGAGATTTTCTCCACGCTCGACATGCAACTTGTATTGCATAAGTGGCTTTTGGGTGTCTGTCTCTCCTACTATAGTGAAGATCCAATTTACTCTTTCTATTGACAACACTAGTATCACCGTTGTGGTTCATGTTCGTAGGTAGATTGGATCTTATGCGAAAACCCTAAACCACGTAAAATATGCAAACCAAATTAGAACCGTCTAACTTGTTTTTGCAGGGTTTGGTGATGTGATATGGCCATAATGTGATGATGAATATGTATGAGATGATCATTATTGTATTGTGGCAACCGGCATGAGCCTTATGGTTGTCTTTAAATTTCATGTTGAGTAGTATTTCAAAGAAGTTGTAATAGTTGCTACATGGGAGAACAACCATGAAGACGGCGCCATGGACCTTGACGCTACGCCGACGATGATGGAGATCATGCCCGTTGATGATGGAGATCATGTCCGTGCTTTGGAGATGAAGATCAAAGGCGCAAAGACAAAGGGGCCATATCATATCACATATGAATTGCATGTGATGTTAATCCTTTTATGCATCTTATTTTTCTTAGATCGCGACGGTAGCATTATAAGATGATCCCTCTCACTAAATATCAGGATAATAAAGTGTTCATCCTTAGTAGCACCGTTGCTAAGACTTGTCGTTTCGAAGCATCACGTGATGATCGGGTGTGATAGATTCTACATGTGCATACAACGGGTGCAAGCCAGATTTGCACACGCGGATACTAAGGTTGCCTTGACGAGCCTAGCATGTACAGACATGGTCTCGGAACACGGGATACCGAAAGGTAACATGAGTCATATGATTGATATGATGAACACTTTGAGTGTTCGCCATTGAAGTTACATCTTGTCTCGTGATGATCGGACTTGGTGTGGTCGATTTGGTTCGTGTGATCACTAAGACAATACGAGGGATATTGTTTTGAGTGGGAGTTCACCTAGTTTTTAATTTTGTTGAATTAAAATTTGAACTCAATTTATCATAAACTTAGTCTCAACTATTGCAAATATATGTTGTAGATCATGGCGTCCCCATCAATCAATTTTAACCAGTTCCTAGAGAAAGAAAAGCTTAAAAGCAATGGTAGCAACTTCACCGACTGGTTCCGTCATGTGAGGATCTTCCTCAATGGCGGAAACTGCAATATGTGCTTGATGCATCGCTAGGTTCCCCACCACCCCCTGCAGTATCCGAGGATGAGAAAATGTTTACGAGACTCGGGTGACTCGCTACTCTCAAGTTTAGTGTGCCATTCTGTGCAGCCTAGAGGCAGAGCTCCAAAGCGTTTTGAGCACCATGACCCTTGTGATATGATCAATGAGCTCAAAGTTATCTTTGAAAATCATACGGCTGTGGAGAGCTATGAGGCCTCGAAACAGTTCTTTGACTGTATGATGGAAGAGGGCAGCTCCGTTAGTGAGCACGTGTTCGCTATGTCCGGACACGCGAAGAAGCTCAGTGACTTGGGGATTATCATCCCCAACCAGCTGGGTATTCAGCGTGTTCTCCAATCACCGCCACCAAGTTACAAGAACTTCGTGATGAACTACAATATGCAGAACATGAACAAGGAGTTACCTGAACTCTTCTCCATGCTAAAATCTGCTGAGATTGAGATACGAAAGAGCACCAAGTGTTGATGGTCAACAAGACCACCAATTCAAGAAGCAAGGCAAACCTAAGAAGGGCAATGTCAAGAAGGGCGGCAAGAAAGTTGTCGTTCCTCCTGAGAAGCCTAAGGGTGGCCCTAAACCTGATACTGAGTGCTATTACTGCAATGGGAAGGGCACTGGAAGCGTAATTGCCCCAAGTATTTGGCTGATCTGAAGAGCGGCCTTGTCAAGAAGAAGAAAGGTATATCTGATATACATGTTATAGATGTTTATCTTACTGGTTCTCGTACTAGTGCCTGGGTATTTGATATTGGTTCGGTTGCTCACATTTGTAACTCGAAATAGGAACTACGGAATAAACGAAGCCTATCAAGGGATGAAGTGACGATGCGCGCTGGAAATGGATCCAAGGTCGATGTGATCGTTGTCGGCACGCTCCCTCTACATCTACCTTCGTGATTAGTTTTAAACCTCAATAATTGTTATTTAGTGCCTGCGTTGAGCATGAACATTATATCTGGATCTTGTTTAATGCAAGACGGTTATTCATTCAAGTCTGAGAATAATGGTTGTTCTATTTTTATGAATAATATCTTTTATGGTCATGCGCCTGAGAAGAATGGTTTATTTCTATTAAGTCTCGATAGTAGTGATACACATGTTCATAACATTGATGCTAAGCGAATTAAATTGAATGATAATTCTACTTATATGTGGCACTGTCGTCTTGGTCATATTGGAGTGAAACGCATGAAGAAACTCCATTCCGATGGACTACTTGAGTCAATTGAATTTGAGTCACTTGACAGATGCGAAGCATGTCTAATGGGAAAAATGACTAAGAGTCCATTCTCTGGTATTATGGAGCGAGCTACAGACTTATTGGAAATCATACATACCGATGTGTGCGGACCAATGAGTGTAGCCTCGCGCGGTGGTTATCGTTATGTTCTAACCTTCACAGATAATCTGAGTAGATATGGGTATATCTATTTCATGAAACATAAATCCGAAAACGAGAAGTTTAAGGAATTCCAAAGTGAAGTAGAAAATCAACGTAACAAGAAGATCAAGTTTCTGCGTTCTGATCGCGGAGGCGAATATCTGAGTTATGAGTTTGGCATGCATTTAAAGAAATGCGGAATACTTTCACATTGACACCGCCGGGAACACACCACAACGCAATGGTGTGTCCGAACGTCGTAATCGAACTCTCTTAGATATGGTTCGTTCTATGATGTCTCTTACTGATTTGCCGTTATCGTTTTGGGGTTATGCATTAGAAACAGCTGCATTCACTTTAAATAGGGCACCATCTAAATCCGTTGCAATGACACCGTATGAATTGTGGTTTAATAAGAAACCTAAGTTGTCGTTCCTTAAAGTTTGGGGTTGCGAAGCCTATGTAAAAAAGTTACAACCGGACAAGCTAGAACCCAAAGCGGAGAAATGCGTCTTCATAGGATACCCTAAGGAAACTATTGGGTATACTTTCTATCACAGATCCGAAGGCAAAATCTTTGTTGCTAAGAACGGAACCTTTCTTGAAAGAGTTTCTCACTAAAGAAGTGACTGGAAGAAAAGTAGAACTCGACGAGGTTATTGAACCTTCTCTCGTTGATCAGAGTAGCGCAGTACCGGAAGATGTTCCTGTGCCGCCCGCACCGGTAACATAGGAAGCTAATGATAATGATCATGAAACTTCGAGCGAGGTAGCTAATGAACCTCGCAGATCGACAAGGGAATGTACCACTCCAGACTGGTATGATCCTTGTCTAAATGTCATGATTGTGGACAACAATGATGAGGACCCTACGACGTATGAAGAAGCGATGATGAGCCCAGATTCCAACAAATGGCAAGAAGCCATGAAATCCGAAATGGGATCCATGTATGATAACAAAGTGTGGACTTTAGTAGACTTACCTGATAGCCGTAAGGCTGTCGAGAATAAATGGATCTTCAAGAGAAAAACAGATGCTGATGGTAATATTACTGTCTATAAAGCTCGACTTGTCGCAAAGGGTTTCCGACAAATTCAAGGTGTTGACTACGATGAGACTTTCTCACCGTAGCGAAGCTAAAGTCTGTGAGGATTTTGTTAGCAATAGGTGCATTTTTCGATTATGAGATTTGGCGATGGATGTCAAAACGGCGTTCCTTAATGGTGACATTGAGGAAGAGTTGTATATGATACAACCCAAAGGTTTTGTCGATCCTAAAAATGCGACAAGGTATGCAAACTTCAGCGTTCCATTTATGGACTGAAGCAAGCATCCAGAGTTGGAACCGACGCTTTGATAAGGTGATCAAAGACTTCGGGTTTATACAGTGTCATGGAGAGGCCTGTATTTACAAGAAAGTGAGTGGGAGCTCTGTAGCATTCCCGATATTATATGTAGATGACATATTATTGATTGGGAATGATATAGAACTATTAAGCAGTGTAAAAGGTTATTTGAATAAGTGTTTTTCAATGAAGGACCTTGGTGAAGCAGCGTACATTTTAGGCATCAAGATTTATAGAGATAGATCAAGACGCCTAATAGGGCTTTCACAGAGTACATACCTGGACAAGATTCTAAAGAAGTTTAGAATGGATGAAAGTAAGAAAGGATTCTTACCAATGTTGCCAGGTAAGGTCTTGAGTAAGACTCAAGGTCCGGCTACGGCTGAAGAAAGAGAGAGGATGAATCTGATCCCCTATGCCTCGGCAGTAGGTGATACGTCTCCAACGTATCTATAATTTCTGATGTTCCATGCTTGTTTTATGACAATACCTACATGTTTGCTCACACTTTATAATGTTTTTATGCGTTTTCCGGAACTAACCTATTAACAAGATGTCACGGCGTTCCGTTGTTTTTGGTTCCGAAAGGCTGTTCGGGCAATATTCTCGAATTGGACGAAATCAACGCCCAGATCCTTATTTTTCCCGGAAGCTTCCAGAGAGCCAGAGTGGGACCAGAGGGGAGCCTTGAGGGGCCCACACATGGTGGCGGCGCGGCCTAGGGGGTGGGCGCGCCCCCCTACTGTGAGGGGGCCCCGTGGCCCTTCCGACTCCGCCTCTTCGCCTATTTAAGCCGTCCTGACCTAAAAACGCGATACGAATTGACGAAACTCCAGAAAGACTCCAGGGGCGCCGCCGCCATCGCGAAACTCCAATTCGGAGGACAGATCTCTGTTCGCACGCCGCCGGATGGGGAAGTGCCCCGGAAGCCATCTCCATCGACGCCACCGCCTCCATCATGCTCCGTGAGTAGTTCCCCCATGGACTACGGGTCTAGCTGTAGCTAGTTGGTACTCTCTCCCATGTACTTCAATACAATGATCTCATGAGCTGCCTTACATGATTGAGATTCATCTGATGTAATCGGTGTTGTGTTTGTTAGGATCCGATGGATTGTTACATTATGATTAGTCTATCTATTAAGTTTATGAAGTTATTGTTGCTGCAATCTTGTTGTGTTTAATGCTTGTCACTAGGGCCTGAGTGGCATGATCTTAGATTTAAGCTCTATACTTATTGCTTAGATTGTATCTACAAGTTGTTTGCACATGTCTATGTCCGGAACCCGAGGCCCCAGTGACAGCAACTGGGATAACTGGAGGGGAAGGCTTAGGTATGAGGATCACATGTTTTCATGGAGTGTTAATGCTTTGCTCCGGTGCTCTATTAAAAAGAGTACCTTAATTTCCAGTAGATTCCCTAGAGGCCCGGCTGCCACCCTGGTAGGACAAAAGATGTTATGCAAGTTTCTCATTGCGAGCACGTATGACTATATATGGAAAACATGCCTACATGATTAATAATCTTGATGTTGTCTTAATGCTATTTCAATCCTATCAATTGCCCAACTGTAATTTGTTCACCCAACACTTGTTATTGGAGAGTTACCACTAGTGTAGATAGCTGGGAACCCCGGTCCATCTCTCATCATCATATACTCGTCCTACATATCATTGGAAGTAGTATCAACTATTTTCTGGTGCCATTGCTCTTATATTACTGCTACTTTCACATCACCCCTGTTACTAGTGCTTTTCAGCTGAATTGACAACTCGTTGTTAAGGCTTATAAGTATTCTTTACCTCCCTTGTGTCGAATCAATAAATTTGGGTTTTACTTCCCTCGAAGACTGTTGCGATCCCCTATACTTTTGGGTCATCAGTAGGCTCTATCATGTATGCCATGTTGTGTACTAGACCGGATATAGCACATGCTGTTAGTTTGACTAGCAGATATCAAAGTGATCCAGGAATGGAACACTGGACAGCGGTCAAGAATATCCTGTACTTGAAAAGAACTAAGGATATGTTTCTTTGTTATGGCGGTGACCAAGAGCTCGTTGTAACCAGTTACACCGATGCAAGTTGGAACACCGATCCCGATGACTCTAAGTCTCAGTCTGGGTACGTGTTTATATTGAATGGTGGCAGTAAGCTGGTGCCTCCAAGCAGGCACGGTGGCGAAGTCTTCAACAGAATCGGAATACATAGCGGCTTCGGAGGCTTCATCAGAAGCGGTATGGATGAAGAGGTTCATTGTTGAGCTTGGTGTGGTTCCTAGTGCATTGGACCCACTAGTCATTTATTGTGACAACATGGGTGCCATCGCCAATGCACAAGAACCAAGATCACACAAGAAGTTGAAGCATATCAAGCTGCGCTTTCATTCGATTCGTGAATACATCGAAGATGGAGAAGTAAAGATTTGCAAAGTACACACTGATCTGAATGTAGCAAATCCGTTGACTAAAGCTCTCCCCTAGGGCAAAGCATGACCAACACCAAAATGCCATGGCTGTTAGGTACCTTACAATATAATCTAGATTATTGACTCTAGTGCAAGTGGGAGACTGTTGGAGATATGCCCAAGAGGCAATAATAAAGTGGTTATTATATATCTTTGTGTTTATGATAAATGTTTATATACCATGCTATAATTGTATTAACCGAAACATTGATACATGTGTGTTATGTAAACAACAAGGAGTCCCTAGTAAGCCTCTTGTATAACTAGCTTGTTGATTAATATATGATCATAGTTTCGTGATCATGAATATTGGATGTTATTAATAACAAGGTTATGTCATTATGTGAATGATGTAATGGACACACCCAATTTAAGCGTAGCATAAGATCACGTCATTAAGTTCATTTGCTATAAGCTTTCGATACATAGTTAACTAGTCCTTTCGACCATGAGATCATGTAAATCACTTATGCCGGAAGGGTACTTTGATTACATCAAACGCCACTGCGTAAATGGGTGGTTATAAAGGTGAGATTAGGTATCCGGCAAGTATGAGTTGATGCATATGGATCAACAGTGGGATTTGTCCATCCCGATGACAGATAGATATACTCTGGGCCCTCTCGGTGGAATGTCGTCGAATTAGTTTGCAAACATATGAATGGTTCATAAGAGACTACATACCACGGTACGAGTAAAGAGTACTTGTCAGAGACGAGGTTGAACGAGGTATAGAGATACCGATGATCAAACCTCGGACAAGTAAAATATCGCGTGACAAAGGGAATCGATATCGTATGTAAATGGTTCATTCGATCACTAAGTCATCGTTGAATATGTGGGAGCCATTATGGATCTCCGATCCCGCTATTGGTTATTGGTCGGAGAGAAGTCTCAACCATGTCGCATAGTTCGCGAACCGTAGGGTGACACACTTAAGGTTTGATGTCGTTTGAGTAGATATGGAATATGGAATGGAGTTCGAAGTTTTGTTCGGAGTCTCGGATGGGATCCAGGACATCACGAGGAGTTTCGGAATGGTCCGGAGAATAAGATTCATATATAGGAAGTCATTTTACAAGTTTTAAAATGATCCGATGCATTTATGGAAGGTTCTAAAAGATTCTAGAAAAGTCCGGAAGAAATCACTATGGAAGGCGGAGTCCCGGAGGGACTCCACTAGCTAGGCCGGCCAACCCTAAGGGGAGGAGTCCCAGGTGGGATCCACCTAAGGTGGCCGGCCACCCCACCTCAAGGAAAGGTGGGAGTCCCACCTTGAGTAGGACTCCCCCCTTGAGTAGGTTTCCCACCTATGGGAGGTTTTGTTGTTGGGGTCTTATTCGAAGACTTGGACTACAACTCTTGGGGATTTCCACCTATATAATGAGGGCCAAGGAGGGGCCGACCACACCAAGCCATCCAGGCCGCAGCCCCCAAGTGGCCGGCGCCCTATACCCCCTCTCTCCCCAAACCCTAGCGCCCTCCTCCACATATCTCCCGCACGCATAGGCGAAGCTCCGCCGAGATCTCCACCACCGCCACCACGCCGTCGTGCTGCCGGGATTCCGAGGAGGATCTACTACTTCCGCTGCCCGCTGGAACGGGGAGGAGGATGTCGTCTTCATCAACACCGTACGTGTGACCGAGTACGGAGGTGTTGCCCGATTGTGGCACCGTCAAGATCTTCTACGCGCTTTTGCAAGCGGCAAGTGATCGACTACATCCACCCCGAGATCTAATCTCGTTAAGCTTTGCGATCTTCGAGGGTTAGTCTCTTCATCTCCTCGTTGCTACCGTCTACTAGATTAGATCTTGGCTTGTGTTTTCGTTCTTGCGGTAGGAAAAAATTTATTTTCTATGCTACGAATCCCATCAGCAGGAGCCCACTGATGGCGGAAGAAGGACTATTAGTTCTCTATGTTGTTGGCATCCCCGAGATGGTGACACGCTCCATGTCCATTAGCACCTCCTTTCGGTGGCCGTGTAGCTCTTACACCTCATCGACCGTCAAATTCTGGGTCGGAGCCACTCTCCGCCGTAGCACCGTTGCGTTGGCGACGTTTCCATTACCATTCTGAGACATCGTTGGCGTCGTTGCGCTAGTGCTTAATTTGAGTGGTCTAGTAGTAGCAATTGTGCGATGTGGGTTGTGGGAATGTGAGCGAGGAGGGGAGGGGGTGGGGGACTGGAGCCTATTTAAACGCTGGAGGTACGCGAGGAGTTCGTGACGCATATTAATGTCACCACATGGGTAAGGCGACGAAACGCCTCGCTTGTGGCCGCCTGAGGAACCGCCACCGCATTACTCAAAGTTGACCGACATTTTTCCGACCTTAAATTAGGTTGACCAGGTGTTGTGCCAATGACATGGATGGACCGTCTTTCCGCAAACAATGTGGCGTCGACATCTGCCTATATACGTCTGGTATGCTCTTAGGAGCAAATAATATTCCGTAAAGATAGAAATTTTGGTACCCACCTTTTTTTGAAATTTCGGCAGTTTCGGAAAACATTTTGGATTTCGGTATTTAAAATTTGAAAAAAATGTATCCATAATTTACATAAATCTTGTGAACAAACAAAAAAGGGGTCATTGGCTCAATCTAGTCATATGCGTATGTTTGGTAAGTAGCATCGGAATATCAAGTTGTGATGTGGTATGATTGCATTTAATCTCATAACAAATCAATCGAAATCTGCGTTATTATTTTCTTGCCTTGTGAATTAAAATATCTCTCAAATACTACTCCTCTATAGGACTAGTAAATTGTACCGTAAAAGACCTCTTTCAGTGTCATACCCTACGGGCATGGAGTGCCGCCATGCCAAGGCTTTCCAGTTGTAATATTATGTCTGAATGAAATGGAACAAATGATATTTATATTTAAATATGTGCTCTGGTTGTTCTGCAAAAAGGTGCACCGACCACGGCACGTGAATGCGCTGACATTGATCTATCGCGGCAGAATTCCTTAGTGCAACCAAAAATCGCTCGCAACGGATAATTTATCGTCGCACTACAACAAGCGCCAAGAAAATGCTTTAAGTGATGATTTTTTTTCTCCAATGGGCGATACGTGTTGCGGATCAGCTCTTGTTCGATTTCTCTTTCTTTGATCGAGCGCAGCGAGAAGCAAGTCTTCGGTGGGTGCATGGGGGTACCACAACAATTCCCATGAGTTATGGACTTGGTATTCGGGGAGAAGGTGCGTTGGTGGATTCATGGAGGTACAAACAACACAACACGAGGGACACAAGTACATAGCTTCAGCCCTGGAGGAAAAAAAACCTATTGTTGCTTGTATGTTCTTGATTGATGATGATTAGGGTTACAAGATTGCCGTGATGGCTATGGCGATGTAGCGTAGCTAGGGTTTCAGCCTCCTCTGCTCGTAGGTCCATTCCAACCTTTATATAGGAGGTTGGGACTTAGGTACTACGTGACCGAGTTGAATACAAGTTAGGGTTTTCTTTCTTGGGCTTGATATTGCCCCTCACACCAAGTTCATGGGCTTCGCCCAAATGGACCTTAGCAGGTCGTCGGGTGGGCTTCACCTTAGCAGGTCGTCAGGTGGGCCTCATGTTACACTGCAGTAGGTATGTTAATAAAGGACCTGAAGGGTCGTGCCCACATCAGGGGGGCTTCAAAAGGAGCGAGGGGGTGATGGGCATTTTTCTGCCACTCTTAGCCACCTATCTCGGGTATAAGTGTCATAGAGCGCCAACATTTTTGTAGTAGCTTTCAACAGATAAAGTTAAGTTTAGATGGAAATAGCAGTTGCAACTGTTTTACCGTTCGAAGCATGTATCTTTATGTGATTAACCAATATATTTATGTTCCAAAAGATTATAGAAGCTTAAAGTAACACTAAAGATTAAGGTGTACCTTTGATTTTCTTGGCGAAGTGTTGTTCCCACTGAAGATTAAGGTGTTCCTTCATCAATATAAACGTGGTAACTTTTGTTATCAGCACAAGACTATTTAGTGTATGTTGTTCGACTAACATGTGGTCCAGGTAACTAAGTGGCTAGGTGATCACTCCACTAACCAAGAGAGGCTCACTTCTTGTGGCATAGGTAACTTAATATGCTATTTGTTATGCTTTTGATACTAATCCTCGTTGAATTCATTTTTGGGTCATCGTTATGTGGTGTTTTTAAGTCTATGTTCTCTTAATTCTGTGGGATCAACAACATTATTTTTTGTTTATATGGTTAATGATTTTTTTTTTAATGAGATGGAAATTATATCCTTGTCACAAATGTTGCTCTTATATATCAGCCAGATGCAGATATGACACAACATCTAGTGAAGATGAAACCTGGAGCCAAGAAGTTGGAGTGACTTACCAAAATACCAAGTAGTGTATGTCCTGGTTTAGGTCGGGTGCGGCACATAGCATTCTTAGTGTGTGATGATATTGTTTTGTACACCCTGTCATGTATGTTGGTTAGGCTTGGTAGTGTCTTGTCTACTGTCTAGCATGTCATGCTTTTTTACTACACTTATTTTCCGCTGCATTATAAAATTCAGGTCATGTTTGATTCGTAGGATAGGAAAAATCTAGAAATAGGATCAGTGTAGGATTGCAATGGCATGCCTACTCTAATCCTATAGAAATTCATAGGAACCAAACTTTGTTTTATTCAACCATAGTAAAAGCAAAGGATTCTTAAAAAGAGGCATGAGTGGATGTTTGATTTCCTATAAAACCTAGTGCAAAGGAATTTTTAGGAAAAAAATCCTATGGGAAACAATCCTACAAATCAAATAACCATAATAGGAAAATTTCCTATAGGATTCAATCCTACAAATCTCCTATGCAAATCCTTTGAATCAAACATGCCTAGGCTATATGCATCTATAGATGCAAAGGTTAGAAGTTTCTATTTTAAAAAATAAAGTAATATTAGACAAAATGATTGAAATAGGTAAAAGGGGGTAGGGTGATGATAATCTACTCAATTATCAAACTAATACACATTTTATAAGCATGGTAGATGGCAGTCTCAACAGTAGTCCTTTTTTCGCAAGAAAGAAATAAAAATACACATTCTCGCATTGGCATATAGTATGACTGAAAGAGTAATACTCCCTCCCTCTGGCCCTAAATACTTGTCGGGGATTAGATAAACTGTAGACTAAAATGTCTCTAGATTCAGCAAATCTATAACAAGTATTTATAGCCGGATGGAGTACTTTTGCTCTGAACCATAAGGGCAACCATAGATGGTGAAGTAGCACGGCGACTAGTATTAAATTGATGATTCTATATGATAATTGTACCATACTAAATAGCCATGACAAGATCCTTTGCCGCCTTCTGTTCAGGCGGTAGGATTCTGGCTATCAGCTCCTTGAGAGCAGTTGGACAGCTGGATTTCAGATGCTCAAAACCATCACTTGCCATCATAGCCTCTAAATTGGAAGGAGCAGCCAGGAACTTTAAACAAGCCTCTTTCAGATCATGGAAACCATGCTGCTCAGCCAAAGCCAAACTAGTGGCCACCATTTTAGAATCAATCTGATTGCACAGCTTCTCCTCGCATATCAGCTTCAGCCTCCCAATGTCGTACCTGTCGGCTGCTACAAGTAGATGTCCAGCCATCGCCAACTGTCCAGCACCATTGTTGCTAGCACTCTCAAGCACAGGAGGAAGTTTGTCGGTATATATGAAATGTAGCAACGATTTGAACACGTTTGCTTCCATGTCACAGATCTCGATAGGAGTACCAGAGTTCTCCTTCATGGCGCCAAGGAGCTCCGCCTTGAAGACAGGTGACCGGGCAGCGAGGACACACCTATGAGCAGAGAAACTCTGTCCACCGACTTGAATGGTTAAGTCTGCTGCATCCTTGTTCTTCAGGAGGTCTCCCAGATGACAGTGCAAGTCACTCGGAGGAACCTTTGTTTCTTCGTTGCAGATCTCCTCCGTGACGGTGACATCGCACCTGACGGTCAAACAATCGTCTCTCAGATGCACCGATCCCTCTAGATCAGCCCTACTGACGGAATAGACACAGTGTTGAACTCCCCTTGAGAAGGTATGCGTAGGAATGGTACAGCTGAATGAGGGCACCGGTTCCCCGTTCTTGTCAAGTACACTGATCGTCAATTTCGCTTTCACATCTTTTGCGCCAGCAGGGTCAAGAACCAGATAAAGAGCACACACTATACTGTTTAGGTAATATATCACAGCCCATCTGTGACCTCCAACACTGAAAGGGGCAGAACTCACGCACTCGCCGGTCTTCACCAGCGCCTTGGTTCTTGAGTATCCATCTAGCTTGAGCATATATGACCTTTCCTCAGCTACAAGCGCAGCAGAGATCTTGTAATGCTCTGCCATTCTGGAGGGTGGCTTGGTAGGATGGAAGATTGGCGAGAGGAAAGAGTTCGTTGCCTCTATATGTAGAGGTGCACCTTGGAAGTCGGATGCTTTTGTTTCACACGCAGTCGGACGAAAACAGAGGCCTGTTCTCACCTCGATCTAGATGTTCGCGTCGGCATAAATTTTGCTGTCATTTACTACTCGCTTACCTTCACGAGGAGACGCCGTTGCATTGCATATCCATTTTGTGCGAGTACTAGCATCGGCAGATGAAACGTCTTGTTTGTGCTGAGGAGTTAATTGTCGATTCAGGTTCCCCTTAAAAAAGGAAGTCGATTCAAGTCACATTGACCAGCAGAGACAGTTTTGCATGCAATGCATCCGCAGAAAAAGAAGTACTGGCACCTACCCCTACTATTCTCTCGGTAAACATCTGCTTGTCGCGTTCAGAACCGTAGATCCAGACATCCAGTGATACTGTTGTGAACAAAATCTAGAACAACCTTTCAAAAAGAACCTACTCCGTAGAAAAAACCAACTCCAGAAAGTGTTCATCTTTATAAAAAAAAACGTGTTCATACGAACGAATAAAATCCAGAAAAATCTTTCAAAAGGTAACTAGGTAGGTGGTCCCACAACCAGAAAATATGTAACTGGAAGCAGACACGGCAGGCAAACTTCATTGTTGTGGCCAAATATGTGTCACTCGAACAGATGGCAACCTCCTGTACGACCTGCTGTGTTAGGAAAAGGGTAACTGAGAAGCATCTTGACCATTTTTGGCAGAATATCAGGCAAGGGCCGTGTACTTGAACACCAATGACAGGAGTACAATCCAGCTGAACATAATAACCTGAAGTCCTGAACTAATCATCATCCACACCACCAGCAGATTCTCGTGATCAGCATCAACACCTTAACATAATGTGCTTTCAATTTTAGAAGATTTTGGAGATGCACTACCAGCAATAATCAGAGGGAACTAATAACCAATGTCACGTCACAACTATAGCTGACATAAAATATTAATGGTCAATGCTTGAGGCTTACATGATATTTTTTCTTAATACATTCAACTGAATTACAACACAAGATCCGAAGGTGTACATACACGGCCTCCAAACTTTACATTCAGTTTTTCAGTGCAGAAGTAGACATGACTGCTAATAACCAGACAGAACGAAGTAACAGCATCTACTAGTGATGTATTAAAGACAAACGCAACCTACCGTTGTAGTCAGTCGCTACAAAACAGGGCAACGGTGATGAGCCAGCATCATCGTCTCTTGTCATTTGGTCATTTTCGACTGATCCTACCGGTAATACGCCTGGTGAAAGGGTGGAGCCATTGAATTGCCATAGGCTCCCAAGCCACTGTTGTATCCAGCATAGACAGGGTAGGTCATTGGAGGGGGTGGGTATGACACTGCAATGCCGACATTAGGCACCACAGGTGGGTATGCCATTGCCAGTGAGCTCTGGCTACAGTAGAGGGTTTGTCCAGCTGGCCTATCATAAGAGTAAGGAGATCCGGTACCGTAGGAGGCATGGGAAGATGGAGACCCAATGAATGCGGTGGTGGTGGTGGTGGTGGCGGCAGGAGAAGATGGTGCACTAGCAGGGGGCATTGTTCCTCCATTGCTTGCTCGTATGCGCTTGCTTGCTGGACCAGAGCTACCACCGCTGGAACAACTTGACACTGCCTTTTTCTTCTCTGTCTTGGCCTTCTCCAATTCTTCCAGCCGTGTCCGAAGATCCTCCAACGGGAACTCAGCTTCGAGTTTGTGGTCCTCGACACACTTTATAACTGCCCGAAGCGCAGATTGCTCCTTCTTATTTGCATTGACCTGCGAGAGAAGCTATATTAGACCCACTAACTTGGTACGAGAAACAAAGCAGGCAGAAAATGCTCGCCAAAAGGTACGATAGAGAATGTGGAAATTTTAACACAATGCTAGCTAGCAAACACAAGTAGACTGGTATGCAGAAAGCAGCATCTATATCTTTCAAATGCCCTGCTGACAGACTACTTGTAGACTTTCAGGCTTGCAACGCTTACTTCAAGATTATATCGATATTACTACTAGTCTTACCCCAGATTGGCCACTGCTGGTGCTCAGGTTATCTGAAGTACAAGGTATCTTCTTAGAATCCTCCAGGTAGGATTTCAAAAGAGGGACTGGGGAGAATTTTTCCAGAAGTCCAGCCTCATATGCAAAGTTCACAGCATCAAGTTGTTGGCCCTTCGTCACAAGTTCTTCAATGATATCTGCAAACATAATTCAGGTCAGATAAGAGTGACAGCTTAATTTTCAACAGATTCACTTGAAAAGGATGACCTACAAAGTGATAACTAAGGTACAAAGCAGCAGCAGCAGCATACATAGGCGGTCAGGCCAACCAAAACTATCAACCCAGCCCAATAAGGTCAGTCTCATGCAGTAAAGGAAAATACTACATCTGTCCATAAAAGGATGTCGCAAGTTTGTCTAAATTTAGATGTATCTAACACTTCTTAGTGTAGATGCATCTAAATTTAGACAACTTGCGATGTCCTTCTATGGACAGAGGGAGTACTAGATGACTGAGATAATAGTCGTTTTCTTGCAGAAAGGGGCTGAAATAAGTAATAAAAAGGATGCTGAAAAATAAGATAAGTGTTCCATGTATTGATGAAAAGTGTCGCTATGCAGACTAAAAAGGTAACCATCATTTGATAAGACAATAGATACAAAAACAGAAGAACCATATGCGTCGTAATCGAAATCTCATGCATGACATAACCAGTGAATCCATATGAGATTCTTCTACGCATGTTTATAAAAGCTCATTCAACAGCGAAATTATGTTCATAGAACTATAAGTAGAAGCATAAGAATCGAGACAAAATTAGGAGAACTGTACTTAGTGGCTCATCTCCATGACAATCAATGAGGCACCACTAGCCCGACTGCAATTACCAGAGTAAGTGGTCCATGGTGCTGGCCATACAGACCTTGAAAGAATGTAAGGTTTCCCAGCACTTGTCTACGATAGTGACAATTCATCTAGGTAGAGGACAGACACACATATCGCAGCTATACATACGCGAATTGCATTCACAACAATGAACCAAAGAATTGCTACACCACAGCAAACCACCTGTGGCTTGTTTATTACGAGTTCGATAAGAGCTTCTCAAAGAATCAAAATATACTCTACTGATATAGACAGTGGCAACTCATCCAGGTGGAGGACACATACGTACCCATCAGGGAATTGTGTTCCCAAACATCGCTACACCACGGAAAACCACCTGTGGCTTCTCAGTAACTAGTTCAACAAACTTGCTCGAAGAATCCACTCTTCTGATCTAATTCACAATTCCTAGAGCAAGCAATAGTTTTCTGGCGGCAGGTAGAGCGGTAGACGCTAGATCTAGCCAACTCAAACAGCTTAACAAATAAATGGTCATTTCAGTGTTTGGTCTAGAAAATATCTCGAGAGAAAAGGCAACGAGTTGGTCGGCCATTTCAGTATTTGGTTTTAGAGAACTTGTGGGAAGAAACGAGCTGAACCGAGAATTACCTTCCATCTCATCCTCAAGACCAAGCGTGAGGGCGAGGCGCGGCATCTGCCTGCGCCAGGAGAAGCTGAGCACAATCCTCTTATACAGCTCCCTGTCCGCCTTCTCCGCGACGGCGAAGGTAGCGACGTGCTGCAGAAACGCGTGCGCGTCGGGCGGCTTGGCGCCCTCCACCCCGCCCTTCCGCTCGGCAGCCTCCTTCCACTGGGCCGCCATGGCGCGCGCCCTCTCGCGGGCGGCCCTGGGCACCATGGGCCGCGCGGCGCCGATCTCCGGGTCCGGGTCGGCGAGCGCGGGCACGACGGCCTCCAGCACGAGCACGCAGGCCCAGGCCAGGTCGGCGGGGGAGCGCGCGGCGCGGCGGTCGACGGGGAAGACCTCGGCGACGGCGTCCATGACGAACCCGGCCGGGTCGACGCAGAGTTTGAGGGCCGCGGGGAGGGCGGTGCGGAGATCGTCCACCTCCTTCCGGCGCTCGACGACGAAGGCGAGGAAGCCCGCGGAGTCCATGGCGGCGCAGAGGGCGGCGAGGCGCTCGGGGATGGTTGAGGAGGGGGAGGGGGAGGGGTCGCGGTGGCGCTTGGTGGCGAGGGAGTCGAGGCGGGAGAGGGCGAGGGAGACGGAGGCGTCGAGGGAGAGCTCGCGGCGGCGGAGCACGTCGAGCCTGCGGGAGGCGCGGAGGTGGACGAGGCGGCGGCGGGCGCGGAGCGAGTCGGCGCGGGAGTCGATGGCGCGGTCGAGGGAGCCGAAGTGGTCGGTGAGCTGCTGGTAGAGGCGCGTGCAGGTGGCGAGCAGCTCCTGCTGCCGCTCCAGCTCCGCGAAGCCGTCCCTGATGGCCGCGGCGCCCGGCGCCTCCTGCGCCGCCGCGGCGGCGGCCATGGACGCGGCCCGGCCGGCGCCGGCGGGAACCCTAGGCGGCGCGGGGCTCGATCCGGGAAACCCTAGGTGGTTTTCTGGGGATGGGGGAGTTTGCGAATGGGGAAAGGGGGAAAGCGAGCGAGAGGAGAGCGACGGGAATAAAGGCGGGGACGACAAGTGCGAGGGCGCGGCAGGGAGAGATCGTGTCGGGTTTCGCTACAGCTACCGATCGGATGACGCCGCCAGTGGGACCGGTTCGGCGTGGGGCACACCTGTCGGGGAGACGGAACGTGATGGGGTTTGGAGAGGGAGGAGTGGGCGTAGGATTTGGGGTGGGAAAAGGTGGAGGCGTGGCGTGAGATGCAGAGGAACAGTAGCCAGTAGGAGTGGTCGGCTGTGCCTGTGGGCGCCTTTCAGGCTGCTCATAGTGGGGAGTAACTTAGACTAGTAACATATGCCCTTGGTTACTACCTTCATAGTGTAGTAACTTATATGTGATATTGTGTCATTTATTATGTTGTAGACTCATTTTGGAATGATGAGTAATATATAACACCTCACTCTCTTTCTTCATTTATTCGCATGCCATGTCACCAAAATACCTTGAGATGTGTGATGTTACTAGCTATGTTACTCCCACTATGAGCAGTCTCAGGAGCACGCGAGTTCATTCGGGCATGTTTGTTTGCTCGCCCGACAGCACAAATGAATTGTGCAGCCTCCAAACCACCTATCAGTACCTAATTATGTAATCTATAAAAAATATTTTATATTTATTTAAATTTAGATATATCTAAACACTCTTTAGTGTGTAATATCTTAAAACTTGAATAAATCTCAGACATCCTTTTCGGGTGTATTTTCTCCGTCCACCAAACTTGTCTGAAATTTGTCAAATTTTAAATATATCTAACAGTAAATAGTATTTAGATACATCTAGATTTTGATAAATCAGACAACCTTCACGAGACCGAGGGAGTAGTAAGAGCATCCCCAGCCGCGTCCCCCCAAAGCGTACCCCAAAGCAATTTGGGGCGCGTCGGACCAAAAAACCGTTCCAGCCGCGTCCCCTCAACCCGAATTTTGTCCGCGCCGATTTGTCCGGCGCCCGAGCCCGTGACCCGTCCCACGGGACGCCCGGCACGCCGGACAACGAAAGCGAGGCGAACCGACGCGGGCCCGACGCGGCGGCCGGTGAAAATCGTCTCACCCGCCAAATCCTGCCCCTCCCGCCATATCGCGCCTATCTCGCCGCGCATTTCGGCCTCCCAACACATATCCCGCCGCCGATTCATTTCTCCTATCCCGCCGATTTGTTTCTCCCTCCCGCCGTCCACCCGCCGCCGCTACCCTCTCCCCATTCCATGACGCCGCCGGTAGCCCCCAAGAAGATGGCCAAGAAAGCGGCCAAGATGCCACCGGGCAATGCAACGAAAGGGGCGAGCGCCATTCGCGGAAGGCGCCGCTCCGAAGAAGAAGCGGAAGGATTGACCGATGATCGTGGCATCAAGACTGTCTGCGCCGGAAGATGTCGACGGCGGAGCGGAAAGGACGGAGGCGCGAGCGAGAAGAAAGCTCGCGGCGACATCGGAAAATGGCGGCGGCCGACGCGGCCAGAAGCGGCGGGCAGAGGCAGAACGAGCAAGAGCCGGCGACGCGTCTTCGACTACACCATCGTCGGCCTATGCAACGGCGTCGGAGCAGACGGAGCATGCACAGCACCAAGCAGATCGCGACGAGGTCATCGTGATCGAAGGGCCTACGTCGACTCAGGATACGTCGCCGTCGGCCAACCCCTTCTTCTAATTTAGCATGCACTATGGTCTGTAATATGATCGCGCGCCCAGTACTTTGATCGCCGCTACTCTGATCGCGACGATTCGGCGGGAACGATCTCTTTTGAATGCAATAATTTAAATTCCTGATTGGGGGCGGCGTTTGGGGGACGCGGCTGGGGAGCGACGTCCCCCAAACGCGGCAAGGGAGCGACGTCCCCCAAACGCGACAAACACGCCCCAAACGCTTAATCCGGCGCGGTTTGGGGGACGCGAGATGCTCTAAGGGTACTCTGTCTCTCCCCCCTCTGCAATAGAGGCATCAACTTTTGATTGTGTGCAACTCATCAACTAGGCAAATGGCGAAGTTCGCACTGGCAACCGTGGTTCCATGTTGGCTTTCTCAGTGGTAAAGTAAATTTTTGTTGAGTTTTGCAGGACTAATTGTAATAAAACAACCAAAATCCTTTTCACGCACGTACAGACGACAATATTTATTCATCACCACAGACAACTCACACCAGCACCAGCAGGACTTGTCACAAGACACAAAACAGGAGTGATTGTTCAGTCCTTGGAAAGTACCAACAAGGGTAAATAGTTCAGCACAGGAACACTTTCAGGGTTACAGATTTACAGATGGCAGTGGTTGCCCTCTGCCGTCTGCCCACTCTGTCCTAGGAACTATGAAGGCTTCATCTAAGTCATTGTCCTAAAATATTACCAAATCCAACTCTACGAGTCTACGTTATACAACAGTTAAACTACGCACAACGTGATCGACAGTTCAACTCCATTTGACATGATACAACACAGTTCAGGAACAGGATATGAATCAACAGGGGCACGGAGAAAACAAACCCCTATGGCTGCTTTTGGCAGGAGTATGTTGTGTAGAAATGAATCTCCTGGTAGCAGCATGCCCATGCACACGGAACTCGACACACCATCATCATTTTGCAGCATGGAACACGACGCATCATTTTGCGGCAACTCGGTAAATCACTTGAGCTGTGGACTCTTCATGCTTATCACTCTGACAAGCCATTAGGAGCTTGGCTTTTGACACGGTACACTGGCTTAGCAGCCTGCTGTCTGCTCTCCTGTTGTGATCTTGGGTTATCCTGCTTAGGCTGTCTATTCGTCCTTGGATCCTGCTTGGCAGGCATACCCTTCTGGCCTCCTCCACTTGATTGTTTGCCAATCCAAGTACTGGGAGGTAATGGTGGAGGAACCCCGTTTACAGGTTGCTGGTGCATGAATCCTGCATTCTGGACAGGCCGCTGCTGTGGGAATCCTGCACTTTGAACAGGTCGCGGCTGCGGGAATCCTGCATTCTGTACAGGTCGCTGCTGTGGGAATCCAGCATTTCGGGCAGGTCGTGCAAAATTGGTGTTCTGCATAGGCCTCTGAGGTGGGAACCCAGCGTACTGGTTCGGATATGGCTGATTTGGAATATATCCTGGATTCTGCATCCTGTTATTTTGATGCATCCTTGGCCCGTCTTGGATTGTCAGGTTTGACATCCCTGCATTGATGCCACCATCCTGACTTCGAGTGTTTGGACGTTCTAGTATCCGCATATTCTGTCTGTTGCCTTGAGCTTCACCAAAGAACTGAGGCCGGGGATTTGGAGCGCTTCTGGACATGTGTGCGTGGTATGGATTATCCACAAAACCCCTCTCATATCCCGAAGGTCCAAAGGGCCTTGGTCCATTTCTAGGGCCATATGGTGCACCCCTATATGGCATCTCAAGCAGCCCAGCAGAGCTGCCAGATTTCATCTGAAGGGAATTTTTCAATAGACGATGTGCAGCCTCTCCTAAGACAGAACCTGTCAGAGCTCCATGCACCTGAGGCCTGGAATCATCAAATGATTCACAGCAAGAGCAAAAATATTAGCAATTAGTCAAGCTACAACTCAAGAAGAAATGTGCTACTCAGAAAGTATTGTTCCCCTGAAATGAATGTGTATTAATCCTGCATCTGGTAGAATATCATGTAGTAATCTATAGTATTTAATGTGAAAGTGGTATCAATAGTTTCTGGTATATGAACATATGAAATGGTAACCATACCTGTCTCTTGTTTGTCGGCGACTATTATCTTCATGCCACAGCACGGGGAAAGGTTTGAAATCATATGGTTTCAATATCTACAAAATGGTTAAAGCTATGTTGGCCCATGAATTTATCTCAAGAAAATAAATACCATATATCTCAACTCGGAGTTAACTGTGGTTAACCAATCAAAATAATTACATAGACAATAAACTTGTCTTTCCAGTAAACAAAGATGTGATACTTCTATTGTTTCACATACAAGTTAACCGCGGCTTGCATACAGTTCAACTTTTACCAAAAATGCATACAGTCCAACTTTTACCAAATATGCATACAGTCCAACTTTTTCCAAAAATGATATAGCATACAAAAGTATTTCATGGCTGCATAAAATAACACCATAGAACTTCACAGAAATACTTTTTAGAAACATCATCTTGTTGTAGAAAAATAATGGTTAAAATTTATCTCCGGGACAATGAGAAGTATAGAAAAACATCAAAGCATGAAACTGATGAGGCAGCAGAGCATCAAGGGAACTAAGAAGCAACACCGCTCATCTATTTCACTTATTAGCTGAGTCAAGTCAACAATTCTTTCATTTACCGAGGGCAAAAGTTAAAAAGGCTCAACTAGAAATGATTATGCTATAATAGGAATAAAAAACAGATATGCGAATGTCTCTATAATGTGTATCTCCAATAAGTATTTGATTATCCAGATAATAATGCGCACAGGGTTAGGAAATACCTTTGGAGGTATAATGACACCCTCTGGAGGCTCCGCGATGTGTTTGTGATACTGAGGATTAATATAAGTACCATTCCTAGAAAACAGTATAACACTTAGAAATATTTGATGGTGACTTTGGGCTTACAATATGCTTTTTCATTTTATACTACTTACAAAACTCTGTTCTGGGTGATGGCATTGAACCCCTTAACTGGAGATCCTACAGAGATGCTGTACCAATTTCTTTGAGATAAACAAAGAAATCCATTCATTCCACCACTGAAACAAAGAGGCAACAATGCAAGTAATTATCGAGGGGAACAGTATCACCAAGAAATAGAGAATCCAGATCAATCTAGTATATATACCAACCTAGCAGCAGGGTCAATAGGTATGACATAGGAAGGATCTGTTATTGAATGCTGAGAGTACATCTGATACAGGAAGGCAATCTGAGCAGCCAATGGATGAGTTTCCCGCACATAAATTATGTCAAACATTGTTGTATTCCTGAATCTCTCTTCTTCCTGCAAAAGGCAGCAACAACCAAAGCAAACTGAATAACTGAAAGTTAGTTGCAAAAGGATCCTGAAATAAAAGCCAAAGAAATTAAGAAGCCTAGAGCATTATACAGAAGGATCCTAGAGCAATGATACAGAAGGATCTTAGAATCTGCATACTGTTAATGACTCTTCAAGTTTATGTGTCTCCGCAAGCAGCCTTGTTTCATCAATAAAAGGCAATTTTGCAATACCCTGGGAAAAAACAGAAACGAACCTTCAAGCAACAATTAATCAATCACCTGAAGCAAATTAATCTATCCATTCATTGATTACCTGCCACGCAAAACGTTTCCCGTTCATGTCTATCTCAAAATCTGCAGTTGCAAAAGGAAGATAGTATGGAGCAAGAGCTTATAAATACGAACTACCACTACCATACAATGCATGGTGAAAAGGGCATAAACCATATTGAGATATCTTTAAATTTGAAGTATTTTCCACTCCCCGTTAGACAGGAGATATTGGTACCTTTGGGGTAGAAATACTTCAAGGGTGAATTTGGATCAGTCATCAAATCCCCGTAGTGTTTTGGCAATGCATTCGAGCTACAGAAAAAAAAAAGAATGAATATATGGTGATTTTCATGACACTATATCAATAGACCCATTAACACAGAGAAATGACAAACCTAGCAGCTGGCAGTGTTCCCATTAGTTGATCAAACGGCTTGAAAGGTTGACCCAAGAAAAAGGTTATCTCAAACTCAGTCAAGCCTTTCAGGTCAGATGCAAAAGGCGCATAATGGTATGGATAGAACCTGTTGTAAGTTAAGTGAAGAAAAGTAAAAAACAGAGTTTGTACTTGATACCAAAAAAGAGTTACTTATGAGTTTTCTCAACCAAACTGCGTAACCGCAATATGCCTACGTTCAGCTGATCAGCTATTCATGTGAATATGACAGGAGTGTGAACGTTGCTGACAACATGGCTGGTTTAATATTGAGACAAGTCCAGTTTTCAACCCTGAATTCTAAGGGAAGTCCAGTTCTCAACCTCCTACGTGGATTCTACAGCTGCAGCATAATGATGCGCTGTAGACAAACAGAAGTTGCTGACATCATCACAAAGTATCACTTTGGATTTCATGGTTGGCAGTTGAAAAACAAGAACTATATATTTTATTTCCAAGTTACTCCCTCCGCTCCAAATTAACTGACTCAGCTTTGTCTAGATACGCATGTATCTACACACTAAAACGCATGATAGTGCCACAAATGGCAATGAATGGATTCTAGTAAAATTTAGAATTATGATCATGGAGTTGCTATAAATAATAAGGCAACTGAGAATGCGAGCATAAAACCAATTAATAAGTCCCTCAGGTATGATCATGGAGTTCAGAATCTTTAACAAGATCTACTGACATGATTGGTGAAATATGCTTGCGGAAAGATCAGGTGATGTTTTTGATACCAAGAAAAAACGGTAGTAATACATCCTCACAGCTGATGGTCAATAATTACCTACCACTGCCATGAACAAACACCCTGATAGTAGTATCTCATAACCCAGCAAAGACCTTCCACATATTTCTGAACCTGAAAACATGGATTGTAAATAGAGATAACATCAGTATTAAGATATTGGTGACCAAAATCACCAAATAGGCAGATACACACTACATACTCTACAAATTTTGTTTCAAACGGTACCCTGTAAAAATTTAACATAACATATGAATTGAGCTCATGAAAACAACAGGTCAGAACATTTTCAATTGAACCAGCACCAACTTCTCAAGGATTAATAGATTGTGCCTATAGTCTTTACATGTAGATCTAAGAGTCAAAAATCGCATCTGTTCCCTATATGCATAATTACTGAAACTTGATTCTGAAAGAGTCAAAAATCACTTTTGTTTCCTATCTGCATAATCGCTGAAAGCCCAAACTGGGAACACATTATATCAAGTTTAGTGATTCTAGAAGAAAGTTTGATCCATTTTTTAATTGATCTGTTCAGAAATATGGCAGCCACCATTGTGAATACAGCAGGAGGTTAAAATAATGTTGCTAGTTTCGAAGACTAACAGTGGCATCTTAATGATAACAATGTGGCGTAAATACTGATGAATACAAAAATTATCCATAATGTCTCTTAAAGAAATGCATCATGGTTAAATTCCATTTTTATAGCTGCTATCATGGAGAGCAACGCAATCATGTTGTTGCTGTAGATAATAAAACATTACTCTGGACCACTCATTTTCTAGCATGTGAGGTCCGGCCATATACCACATTTCAAATTAAAATAAGAAGCCCACTAGGCCTGGTAGCATATGGAAGTGCTTGATGATTAGTTTGGGAACTAGTGCCTTCAGAAAATCAGTAGGGGGTACTGAATAGCAAGACTCACAACATCTCTCTGGACTTGATCAATAGGTTTTGATTCTGCCTCTTCTTTAAACTTCTCGGCATAGTACCTTTCCTTGAATCCTGGCTCTCCTAGTTTTACCTGAAGGGCAGTCAGTGCAAAATAAAAGATAGAGAAAAGGTACATAACACAAACTGCCACGCTCCCTATTTTACTATCAGCAGAGAACCAAAACACTAGAAATTACTATATGAACAGATTCTTTGGATTTCAAGCATATGTGAGTTTCCAAATACTAATATTCTCAGATTTTAGGGCTACAAAGATGTTGTGATCTGAACTACTGTTACTCCTAAAAAGATAGGAAAAATTGAAATGAAGCATACCAAGACAACCTACAATACAGAATAGGAAAAGCAATCACAAGATGGAACTGTTTCACATAAACTTCCAAGTCACTTTGAAACACTTGACAGTGACAGATGATGGTGCTCTGAAATCATGCAAGATATCATTCACTAACACATGTCCAAAGTGTGTCAAAGAAACCCAAAAGGAGATTTGAAGTATTAATAGGGGATGCAAATGAGAAAAGTGCCAAGTGCAAACTAGAAGTTCGTTTGAAAAGATTGTCATCTACTTGTACAAATAGTACACCAGTTCACCAATCTCCCACTACAAGAAAAGAAACAAACCATGTCCACATATTTATTATCCTCAGAGATCTCTCCCTGCGCTCTACGTCTATCCTCATTGTTCTCGTACGCCTGCAATATAACAATCATAGAAAGTATCATTTGGTGTAAGAATCGCAAAGGACAAACTTAGTCAACATGGTTTTGTAGACTTCTTTCACGAGTTGAAACTAAACTAAGGTTACCATGAATCAAGAAAGTAAAGAAACTGTCTTTAAATGTATGCTCACATGAAGGTTGAACTGCACTCCATGTGGAGGCGTTTAGGTAGAAGTGCTAACAAGAACTGCATGTCAAAAGCAGCAGCCTGTTGCAATCCACTTTGAATGCAACTTAACTCTGAGTCCAGACTCACATCATACATATACCAATACATTGCACGAAAAGCATATAATTATATCTTAGAACCGGACCAAGTAACTTGACGTCATTAACATAAAATGGACCTCAGCATATACATACCAGACATATATTTGCATCATAAAATAGTTATTACAGGAAATGACATACATAGGCTTCGATGCATTGACGTGCTACAGAGTGTACAGGATTACAGAGGTAAAGAAGAGTAGCTAGAAAGTACCTTCTGAATACGTGTACGCTTCCGGAAAATTTGATCTTCGTTGACAGCAACAGCCTGAATGAAATGCTCCACTCGTTCCAATAAAACCTTTTATTGAAAAGGAGAAAATGTCATGCTATGAGAAAACTGTAAATGTCAACGCCGCATCATGAGAAGTATCAATAGGTAAGGCCATAACACCAAGGCAATATATCAGGCTTGAAGTGAAGCACGTCTATTTATTTTATTTTGTTCTGATTACAGGGAAGACATCCTGCAACCTCACACATTAAGGCAGACAAGCTAAACCAGAGGAGCTCTAATGACTGTTACGCAACATACTGGCCAAGAACAGTTCTCGCTGCGCTACTCAGTACCCACCTCGTGTCCTTCTCTTAATCTCGCCAGCCCCGGCCCTGTCTTAGCCGCCCCTCACTGCAACCCGTCCTAATTTCTGCTAGTTTTTAGTCTGCTCGGCCCCATCCCTGCCTTGTTTGGCCTTGGAAGTATTGATTTTATAAGCCTAAAAACCCTGATTTTGCTGCCTTTTTGTCCTGCCATTGACTGAGTTAAGAGCGTTTAAGCGTGCATAAATCGTGTAAGCGCTAAGTGGAAGGCTACCACACCACATAACGCTTTTTAAACCTAGAAAAATCCTCTGGCACATCATTAGCGCTATATACCATATTTACGAATGCTAGTGACATTGAGAGCACAACAGGTAATTGTTCGAATGGGGTGGGCTCCGTAGATGCAGTTCTATGCGAAAGGAGAAATAGATGTGCAGGAGGGAGAGAGTGAACTAAAGGTGGGAAAAACGGAGGATGTCAGGGGCAAGAGCTCAATATTTCTTGCTTGCCGGCCCAATGGTCCAAGCCTCCCTTATTGGACAAGCTAGCCAGCTACTAATCGAAAACAAAATTTAGTTCAGAAATAAACTGGTCAAACCAATCATAATAGAATAAAGCTAACATCTATCGGTCTGAAATTAACTAATGAGAAATTCAGTTGGCACTTTGGCACTGCTGCGCATGCTATCATGTTAGATGATGTGGTCTATACTCTGCGACAATAATTGTAATTAACTGGGTGCAGTCAGTTGGTCATGCTCAAGAGCGAGTCCAAAAAGAATTTAGACATGATGCTTCAACAAACTGAACGTAAGGAAATCAGGATCAATCTACAGTGCAATCACTTTAGTAACTTCACTGTGATACCGCTAGTTCACCTTATTCAGTTATTCTACCATTGCAAGTTAGTTGATATGACGGTTATCATTCTGTTTATACCATAACTTACAAAGTAATTATACAATATGAAAGCATGTGATGGATGTCCTCTATAAGTTGTTTCCCCAGAGAATCTTAGTGATAACACAAGGTAACACCTCAACGATTATTAGTTTTATTATGGACACGTTTGGACTGTGACCAAAGTGTGCCCTACCAATTTTTTGGTCATGACCAAAAGGTTAGCTCTTGTTTGGATAGCTGCCAAAAAAATTGCATGCCAATGCTCCACAACCAACTCTAGTCCATTTTTTTAGCCAATGTTGGCCAACTTGTGGGCAAGCAAAGGCTCAACCAAAATTTTGGCTAGCTAAATTATGGTAGGGCAATCTTGCGCAAAAACTAAACACACCCTATACTACAACGTTTACATCTAAAGCCGGTAATAATCCAGTATTACTCCTTTATACATTCTATAAGAAACTTTTACAGCGACGTGATGCACTGGTATTGCTTTGAGCCATAGAAGAATATGAGCACAAAGAAACTGTACCTCGCCCCCATCAGTGAGGTAACCGCCCATTGCTTTGAACTCCGCTCTATAAATACTCATCAGAAGATTAATTGCACCCTGCAGTGTACAACAGAAATTAATTACTTCATAGCTACGCACAAATTATTCGATAAGACAAAGCGAAACCTATTATAGGAATTTTTTAAATCAACAGACCTCACGAATTTCCAGAGTCGGCATGTGAGGCAAGAAGTCATTCCCAACAAAGAAACAGATGAACACAAAATCATCAATGATGCGTTCAAAGTTTATCTTGAAGGGAGGGTCTGCAATTTCCATATCCTTTTCCAGGTATTCCCGCAGCACCCAGATGTTAAGAAACTGTTAACAGGTCAATAGTTAGAGACTGAATTAATAGAAGTAGAAGATATGGAGTTGCAAATTGCATATCAGATGCATACCCCAAAAGATATGAGACAGACGAGAAAATGGAAGTTAGTAGAGCAAAAGATGGCATGCTTCCAAGTACCTGGTACTTCTTTTTATGAATTGGAGGGAGCTCCACGACATTATCAGACGGACCGGGGCCTCTGCATTCGGCAGCCAAATGCCCAGCTTGACCACACAGAAAGCATTTATCATGTTGCCCTGGCATGGTGATCACCTGTAAAGTCAGTTGAATTATGTAGTTACAGAAGTACTCCTAAATTACCGTGAAGAACATGAAATTTGACTTTGAGGAATGGCCAGAGTCAGATGCATGCGTGCACTTGTGAACAAAAAAATATTCATTACAAATTTACCTCTCTTAAAATCGAGAAGTGGACCTCATGAGTTGCCAGGGAAAGCATGATCAAATCAGCATCCTGAAAAAATGCGGTGATCCATGAGTCGAAAGGTTGTGGGTACACAGATGACAGCTGCTTGGAACTTTGCAGGTGAACTTACAAGGCCATATAAGACGTGGCGCGTATTCGGGTCAAACCCTGGAAGATTGCGCTGCAGACGGATGTACGACATGATCTTGTGCTCCCCCTCTCCAGGAACATTCGAGTCGGACAACAATACCTAGCAAAAAAAGCACCCAATCCAGTTTCCATTTTTAATAAAACACAACAGAAAACCAAGTAACTAATTAATTAACCCAAAAACACGCGGTAGTATGAGCACCTTGACCGACTGCCACCCGGGTGAGTGATTCAATCTCAGCTGTATGTAGTACTGAAGCGCGGTGGAGAGCACAAACATGAAGGGCGTCCCAGGAGTAATGACATTGGAGTCGATCGCTTCCGACTTCTCCTTCTGGACCAGAGCCCTCCCCTCCGCCTCGAACTGCATCCTCATCATCTCCTCCTCGGCCGCCTGGACAAAGCAACCAACCAGCATGAGAAGAGCTACAGCTACCTGGAATGGCGTTAGAGCTCTGGCAGTAATGCTTACCGCGTCAGCAGCATCCTTGGCAGCCCGGAACCGCCTGGAGCGCTGCTGGTTCATCTTCGCCCTTGGGGCAACGCCATCTGCGTGATTTAGATGAGCATTAGTGTGGACATCCGGGTTAGGATGAAGCCGCATTAGCGCGAATGCAGGGTTAGGAGGAGCTCACCGATGGCCAGGTAGAGGAGCTTCCTGGGGCGGACGAGGCAGAAGATGTGGTCGATGTAGTCAAAAATCGACTTGAACACCTGGTCGTAGGTGGTCGGGGCGGGCTGCAGGGGGAGGAGAGGGGTGGTACCGTGGTGAGACCAGGAGCGTAGTAGCAGCAGGTAAGGGTGAAGTGGCAGAAGTTTGAGGGGTTTAAGGGAGGGGGGAATCGAGGCTTACGCGGCCGTCGGGGTGGAAGCAGGGGTGGATGATGCCGTTCATGTCGAGGTAGAGGTTGTCGAACTCGATGCCGTTGGGGTTGGGGCGGCGGAGGTCGACGGGGACGAAGGCGCCCGGCTCGAGCTCCACCGGCTCCTCCTCCTCGGCGTCCGACACCGTCTGTGGGTAGCGGTCCGCCAGCCACCTGTAGAAGGCCGGGACTCCCATCGCTTGGAACCTTCCCGCCGGTGCCGGATCCCTCTTGTGTCGCCTCGCCTCCTCGGGGAGCGGCGGTTCGGGAAGCTTCCGGGGCGGGGCGGCGGTGGCGTGGGCGGGCGGGCGGTGGCGGGCTCCCTCGTTGTGGGTTCGATCTGGATACGGAGGTGGGCGAGAGGAGGCTGCGGGGTGGGGAAGAAGAGAAGGGTAATGGGGGCTCCAAGCGTGCCGGAGCTGGTGGTTGCGTTGCGTTGCGTGGGTTGGGTTCGGCTCGGTCGCTGCGGCTTTTTTTTTTTCGGTCGCTGCGGCTTGTATGTACTGTAGTTGTTGGAAAATGCCGCGGTGCAGAGGCACTCCTAGAGAGGACCGGAGGGGTACGATACGTATCTTCGACGGTCAGGATCAGAACGTGCCATCGCCATGGAGGAGAAATTCAAAAAACACCATCACTTTATTTTTTCGGAAAAAAAATGCAGCAGAGTTTTTTTTTACTCCATCTCATCCATATTACTTGTCACTGGTATGAATATATCTATCTAGAACTAAAATGTGTCTAGATAATACGTATCGGAGTGAGTAGAAAGATTTGCATAACACGATAAACATGACAGGAGTTATTTCGGAACACGAATGAGCTTCTCAATGAGGTGGATGTGGGTCCCACATAATAGTCTCACGTCTCATTTTCCTCTCGTAGGCAAAAGCAACGGTGGATCGGGAGAGCTTGGATGACAAAAGCGTGAGCCAATGAAGCACATGGTTCAAGGATGAGGAGTACATGGAGGTCGTGCTCTACCTCATAGGCAACAACGCGGTTGTCATCCATAGCGCCAAGAACGGTGGCGATGTCGAGATGCTCGAGACGGTGCTCTTGAAGCCAACACTCGGTCCCTAGTGGCGTGTTACCTAACCTCGGGCTGAGCTGAGGCACATCACGTCCATGAAGAAGTCATCACTAGTGGTGGCGTGGTAGTGACCTGACTAGACCGGAGCGTGACAACAGCAGCGGCTACTTTCTTTGGCATGTACATTTTCAATTCAAGTCAAGTCACATGTCCAAGTTTGCTTATGCTCTTACCTTGCCACCTAGCTTAGAGTACTAAGATACATAAGGTGGCTTGAGGGTTTGAGCTATGGTGTGGTGGTTTACCAAGAACGTGGGCAACATGACGTGTACGCCGATCACCACCCATGCAAAACTTGTCTCCTCCCGCGGTACACTTGCATCTCTTCTTCTCTCATATTTCCCCACAACTTGCCCAAAAAATCAATGAAACTATACCACCTGCTACTTTCTTTGACATGCAGGTCTTCAATTTAAGTCAAGTCTCGTGTCCAAGTTTGATTATGCTCTTACCTTGCCATCTAGCTTAGAGTGCCGAGAGACATAAGGTGGCTTGAGGGTTTGAGCTATGGTGTGGTGGTTTACCGGGAACATGGGCAACATGACGTGTGCGGAGGTCACCACCCATGCATAACTTGTCTCCTCACGCGGTACACTTGCATCTCCCCTTCTCTTATGTTTCCCCACAACTTGCCCAGCAAATCAATGAATCTAGATCACCACTCCTAAGATTTGTCAAATGCTGAGCCACCCATCGCTCTCCCTCGTTTCTCTCCACCAGAAGCATCCCGAGCCACCCCACATCCCTCATCGAGCACTAAATCGATGACCCTAGCACCTCATGGTGCTCCTCACCTAAAGCCCACGCCCCCAAATGGTCGTGACCATTGATTCCATGCATCGGTGGACCCAAGGTCCCTGTTGCCCAATCATGTGCCCAACCTTGACTCCATGCGCCTGCAGGCGCAAGACGCTGCCTAACAAGGAGCTAGGGCTCGTGATTAGGCAGTGCCCAGGCTATAATCACCCGCGGCTCAGGCGGAACCGTGCAAGATGTTCTTGAGCAGGGGTAATAACGCTAGTGATTGGGCTAAATCATGAGTCCATCTTTGCTTTTTATTTGAAAAGTAGCCAATTCAAGTACCTAGCGACCAACCTAGCTAGTGATTAGCAAGAAGCATCGCATCGCAACCCAGAAGTCACAGTACACGCGGGTAGCAACTGATGCTTAAAAATTGTATGGCCATTCATGAAATAAGCATACATTCATTTTACCGAGGAAGTCCATGATGCACTAAGTTTCTATACAAAATTATCATCTTCATTGTTTAGGTTAAGAAATCTATGTTTTCGTATGTGCTTATATAGTTATATTTATCGGAAAAAATTTGTTTCCTTCCGTGCGCCCAACCTTCGATAAATTCTTGGGTCCGCCTCTGATTCCGTGGCCTCGCCAACACGGAGGCCTCATCACCTAAGTGTGGCTCAGTAGGAGGTTGTCGGAGGCGCTCAAGACTCGTGTATCTACCATGTGTCCACTGTATGGTGGTCACCCAGGTGGGAGAGGGAGGAAATTAGGGTGATGAGAAACTGGCAAGTGCGACCCAAATTGAAAGGTATTTTCCCTCCTTGTGTGGTTTTGGTGTTGATGAATGATACCTTCGATCCGGATTATGGTTGTACTATAATAACCTTTTTCTCTATAAGATCTAGGTTTAATCGAACCTTAGAAAGCACTATAAAATTGGTGTGAATGAAACGTCTACAAGACTTTGTTAGTTGATTTGATTTTATGTTTACTGGACCTTTCTAGTTTACTTTGTTTATATTGTGTTCAATGGATGGAAATAGGCCAGGGTTAAGGATTTTCCTGCATTTATGCATATATATAGAAATGAAGTGCAAATGTGTAGTAAATAAAATAGTGATAAGAGATTTGTGAGCAACACATCCGTAAATATTATTGCCCCTAAAGCCATAGGTGACAAGAGTCTCTTGTTCAAACCATTGTTCCCACAGCCGCGAGTAACAAAAAATATTAAGTAAATTAATACAGACCAAAGCATTAAGCTAGATGATTGTGTCGTTGATCCCGAGTGAATCACTAAACATGTATTGTTACTTTCCTCTTTCTGTTACTGAGATTTCGTGGTAGCACGCCGCTCTCCCCTCATCCCACCTCTTCCGTTTATCGATTCGATAGACATGGGTACCTGCAGATCATCGAATCGAGGCAAAGAGACAAAGATACAAGATTACAAAACTCCTATTCAATTCTTACACATATTCATGAGATTAGATGTTGATGGTTCCTGATACGTCCATTTTGCATCACTATTTTATATCATAATTTACTGTTATTCATTGATATATTTCATATTTAAAGATGATACTTATGTTATTTCACCTATTTTGCATGTTTCATGATTATTGGAGAATCACTCAAGAGTCGGGATTCTTGGAAAAAGCACCGTCAGGATACAATATTTCTCGAAGATCAACAATTGAAAAAATATACGAAGCTCCTATTTTTCCAAATGACGGAGCAGCCGAGGGGCCGAGGAGGGCCACCATGGGCCCCCCATAGGCCGCGCGGCCACTGGGCGCGCCGCCATGTGGAGGGCCCACGACCCCCTCGGCCACCTCCCTTCGCGTACTTCATCTCCAAAAAACCTAAGGTGCGGAGGAACATCGAGGGAGACACAGCCGCCTCTGGGGGAAAAACACCAGAGAGAAAGAGCTCTCCGGGCAAATCCGCAGGAAATTCTCCCGAGAGGGAAATCGTCCCCATCGTCACCGTCATCGAGCTGGACTTCATTGGGATCGTCATCATCATCATCTCCACCGCCGACACCATCATCTCCACCGCTGCACCTCGTCTCCGCTGTAACATCTAGGGTTGAATCTTGATTATTTCATAGGGGAAACTCTCCCGGTATTGATTACTCCTTGTTATTGATGCTATTAAGTGAAACCATTGAACCAAGGTTTATGTTCAGATTGTTATTCATCATCATATCACCTATGATCATGTTCCATATGATGTCTTGTGAGTAGTTCGTTTAGTTCTTGAGGACATAGGTGAAGTCTAAATGTTAATAGTCAACTATGTTGAGTAATATTTAATGGTTTGATATTTAAGTTGTGGTGTTATTCTTCTAGTGGTGTCATGTGAACGTCGACTACATGATACTTCACCTTTATGGGCCTAGGGGAATGCATCTTGTATTCGTTTGCTAATTGTGGGGTTGCCGGAGTGACAGCAACCTGAACCCCCGTTGGTATATCGATGCATGAGGGATAGCAGGATCTCAGAGTTTAAGGTTGTGGTTAGATTTATCTTAATTACTTTCTTGTATTTGCGGATGCTTGCAAGGGGTTTAATCACAAGTATGTATTAGTCCTAGAAAGGGCGGTGCATTAGCATAGGTTCACCCACACAACACTTATCAAAACAATGAAGATTAATCAACTATATGAAGCGAAAGCACTAGACTAAATCCCGTGTGTCCTCAAGAACGTTTGGTCATTATAAGTAAACAAACCGGCTTGTCCTTTGTGCTAAAAAGGATTGGGCCACTTGCTGCAACTATTACTCTCGCATTTTATTTACTTGTATTTTATTTATCTGCTATATCAAAACCCCCTGAAAACTTGTCTGTGAGCATTTACAGTGAATCCTTCATCCAAACTGTTTGTCAACACCTTCTGCTCCTCGTTGGGTTCGACACTCTTATTTATCGAAAGTACTACGATACACCCCTATACTTGTGGGTTATCAAGACTATTTTCTGGCGCCGTTGCCGGGGAGTGAAGCACTATTGGTAAGTGGAATTGGTAAGGAAAACTTTTACTGTACGTGCTATTTTTATTTCTGCCTGCTTCTATAATTCATTATGGAGAGATCTTCTCTTGAATTCCTATTTGGAAAATCTACTACTACTGCAAAGGTAGTGGATGAGGCGCCAGGTGAGAAAGAGATTCCATATAAAATACCTATGAAAATTATTGAACGTGTTGTGGATAACCGCTATGAAGGGGATGGAACTGTCCATCCTGGAGATCATTTACTGTTTTTACATGAATTATGTGGGCTATTCAAGTGTGCAGGTATTTCTATGGATGAAGTTAGGAAGAAACTATTCTCTATATCGCTGTCTGGTAAAGCGGCGCATTGGTATAAATTGCTGAAGAATGGGAATTCTCTTGATTGGAAGGATATTGTGCCTCTATTTTATTCTAAATTTTATCCTCCAAGTGAAATTCACAAAGACCGAAACCGCATATATAATTTCTGGCCTCATGATGGAGAGAGTATTGCCCAAGCATGGGGAGATTGAAGTCTTTAATGCTCAAATGCCCCATTCATGAGCTTCCTGGTAATATCATCATTGATAATTTCTATGCAAGACTTTCTTTTAAGATAAAACCTTGCTGGATACTACTTGTTCTGGATCATTCACGCGCAACAAAGAAGAGTTTAAATGGGACCTTCTTGATCGGATCCAAGAGAATACTGAAGGATGGGAGAACGACAAAGGTAGAGAGTCAGGTATAAATTATGATTATGAATGCATTGAAACTTTTATGCATACTGATAAATTTCGAAATATGAGTGCTACTTATGGTCTTGATTCTCAAGTTGTTGCGAATTTTTATAAAGCTTTTGCCTCCCATTTTGAATTGTCTAGCTAGGAAGAATTTTGATAAGTATCATGAACCTTACAAAGATAAAACTGATTCACCTATAGGTAAATGTATTGAAGTTAAAACTATTGATCACATACTTCCTGAAGCTTATATTGAAAAAATTTCTTTTCCTGCTAAAATGAAGGAGAATTCTGTTATAACTAGTGTGGTTAACAAAAGTGCAAAGAAACCTATAAAACCTTAGGAGCAAATAAATGTTGAACCTGCTGTTACAATAGTTAAAGATCTTGTGACTGAAAATGTAGAAGATGGTCACATCATTTTCTGTGAAGATGCTTCTAATATTGTTTCACATCCTAGTAAGCCTAGGAAATCCAGTGTTCCTATGCTCTCTGTTAGAATTGGTGAACATTGTTATTATGGTTTATGCGATATTGGTGCAAGTACTAGTGCCATTCCTTATGAGCTTTACAGGGAAATCATGCATGAAATTGGTTCTTGTGAACTTGAAGATATTAATGTGGTTATTCGGCTAGCTAATAGGGAAACTATCTCTCCTATTGGTATTGTTCGAGATGTGGAAGTTCTATGTGGTAAAATTAAATATCCTGCTGACTTTTTGGTACTTGGTTCTGCTGCTAGTAAGGCTTGTCCTATCATTTTTGGTAGACCTTTTCTAAATACTTGTGGAGCTATTATAGATTGCAAGAAAGAAAAAATTGTGACTAAATTTGCTGGTGAATCTTATGAGTTTAATTTCTCTAAATTTGCCAAAGTTCCTTATGAAGCTGAATTGCCTAATAATGATTTTAGAGTTGAACAGCTTGCATCTATTGCTCTTGCTCCTAATAATCCTTTGCACAACATTTGGAGGATCATGAGAGTGAAGTCTTTAGGGAAGAAAGGAATGAACTTGATGAAATTTTCCTTCGTCAACCTATTCTTAAACATGACTTACCGGTTGAAGATCTAGGTACAACACCACCGCCAAAGGAAGATCCTGTTTTTGATTTGAAACCGTTGCCTTATAATCTTAAGTATGCTTATATTGATGATAAGAAAACATATCCTGTTATTATTAGTGCTAAGCTTTCAGATTTTGAGGAAGAAAGATTATTGGAAATATTGAAGAAACACCGAGGAGCTATTGGTTACACTCTTGATGACTTGAAGGGATTTCTCCCTCTATTTGCCAACATGCTATCAACATGGAAGATGATGCAAAGCCTGTTGTTGAACATCAGCGTCGTCTAATTCCTAAGATGAAGGATGTGGTAAGGAATGAGGTATTAAAACTTCTTAAAGCTGGTATTATATATCGTATTGCTGATAATAGATGGGTTAGTCATGTGCATTGTGTTCCTAAGAAAGGAGGAATAACTGTTGTACCTAATGATAATGATGAGCTCATCCCTCAAAGAGTAGTTGTAGGGTATAGAATGTGCATTGATTTTCGAAAAGTTAATAAAGTTACTAAGAAAGATCATTACCCTTTACCTTTTATTGATCAAATGCTAGAAAGGTTATCTAAAAATACTCATTTCTGCTTTCTTGATGGTTATTCTGGGTTTTCACAAATTGCTGTTAGAACTAAAGATCAAGAGAAAACCACTTTCACTTGTCCCTATGGAACTTATGCTTATAGACGTATGCCTTTTGGTTTATGTAATGCTCCTGCTACTTTTCAAAGATGCATGTCTGCTATTTTTCATGGCTTTTGTGAAAAGATTGTAGAGGTATTCATGGACAATTTTTCTGTCTATGGGAATTCTTTTGATAATTGTTTGCGAAATCTTGATAAAGTTTTGCAGAGATGTGAAGAAACTAACCTTGTTCTTAATTGGGAGAAATGCCACTTTATGGTTAATGAAGGAATTGTATTGGGACATAAAATTTCTGAGAGAGGTATTGAAGTTGATAGAGCTAAAGTTGAAGCAATTGAGAAGATGCCCTATCATAGGGATGTTAAAGGTATTCGTAGTGTTCTTGGTCATGTTGGTTTTTATAGGAGATTTATTAAAGATTTCTCTAAAATTTCAAAGCCTCTTACTAATCTTCTTCAAAAAGATGTACCTTTTGTTTTTGATGATGATTGTAAGGAAGCTTTTGAAACTCTAAATAAAGCCTTAACAACTGCTCCTGTAGTTGAACCTCCTGATTGGAATTTACCTTTTGAAATTATGTGTGATGCTAGTGATTTTGTTGTAGGTGTTGTTCTTGGACAGCGAGTAGATAAAAAATTGAATGTTATTCATTATGCTAGTAAGACTCTTGATGCTGCCCAAAAAAATTATGCTACAACTGAAAAAGAGCTATTAGCTGTAGTTTTTGCTTGTGACAAGTTTAGACCTTATATTGTCGATTCAAAAGTTACAGTTCATACTGATCATGCTGCAATTAGGTACCTTATGGAAAAGAAAGATGCTAAGCCAAGGCTTATTAGATGGGTGCTTCTTTTGCAAGAATTTGATTTACATATTGTAGATAGGAAAGGTGTTGATAATCCTGTTGCTGATAATTTATCTAGATTGGAAAATATTGCTTATGATCCTGTTCCTGTTAATGATAGTTTTCCAAATGAACAATTGGCTGCAATAAAGGTGAGCTCGCGAGATAGTCCTTGGTATGTTGATTATGCTAACTTTATCGTTTCGAAGTACTTGCCTCCAACCTTTTTAGCTCAGCAAAGGAGGAAATTCTTCTATGATTTGAGGCATTATTTTTGGGATGACCCGTACTTATATAAAGAAGGAGTGGATGGTATTATGCGGAGATGTGTCCCCGAATATGAGCAAAAGGAGATATTGAGTAAGTGCCATGGTAGTGTTTATGGAGGACATCACGCCGGAGATAGAACCGCACAAAAGGTTCTACAATCAGGTTTTTATTGGCCAACTCTCTTTAAAGATGCAAGGAAGTTTATTTTATCTTGTGGTGAATGTCAAAGAGTTGGTAATATCTCTAGGCGCAATGAAATGCCTATGAATTATACTCTTGTTATTGAACCATTTGATTGTTGGGTATTTGACTTCATGGGTCCTTTTCCCTTCTTCAGAAGGTAATACTCATATACTTGTTGCTGTTGATTATGCTCCCAAATGGGTGGAAGCCATACCCACAAAAAGTGCTGATGGTGAGACCTCTTTAAGAATGCTTTTAGATGTTATTTTTCCTAGGTTTGGAGTACCTAGATATCTTATGACTGATGGAGGTTCTCATTTTATTCATGGTGGTTTTAGAAAAACTCTTGCTAAATATGGTATTAATCATAGGATTGCTTCCGCTTATCATCCTCAAACTAGTGGGCAAGTAGAATTATCAAATAGAGAAATTAAATCTATCTTGCAAAAGACTGTTAATAAATCTAGGAAAAAATTGGGATAGTAAGTTGAAGGAAGCGTTGTGGGCTTATAGATCTGCTTATAAAAATCCTATGGGTATGTCTCCTTATAAAATGGTTTATGGAAAAGCTTGTCATCTACCTTTAGAACTAGAGCACAAAGCTTATTGGGCTGTAAGAGAACTTAATAAAGATTTTAAACTTGCCGGTAAGAAAAGGTTGCTACAATTGAGTTCTCTAGATGAGTGGAGAAGTGAAGCTTATGAAAATGCTAAACTTTTTAAGGAGAAAGTTAAGAAATGGCATGATAGAAGAATTATTAAAAGAGAATTTAATGTTGGAGATAAATTCCTATTGTATCGGTCTCGTCTCAGATTTTTTGCAGGGAAATTACTCTCAAACTGGAAAGGACCATATGTCATTGTGGAGGTGTATCGTTCAGGGGCAATAAAAATTGCTTCGCTGAAAGGTGATGCCACGCAAGTGGTGAATGGATAAAGACTCAAGCATTATATTTCTGGAGATTCTTATAATGAAGATGTTGATGTTATTCGAGTGGTGACTCCGGAAACTTTCATCAAAGATCAAATTGATAGTTCTGCAGAGTTCGACTTTGAATAGGTAACAGTTTTGGTAGTAAAAAGTCCGCGTTTAACTTTCCGAACAATGTTTTTGCTATTTTTAGAAAATATGAAAAATTACGAGATCGAATCGGAGCGGAGGAGGCGCACGAGCGCGGGCCCCACCACAGCCGCGCCGCCATATGGGGACGGCTCCTCGGAGTTCCTCTCCCACCGGGTTCGACCTGGTGCTTTCCTTCTATCGTGAATTTTTTGCTATATAATCCCCGGACCCCGAGGTCCGTATATCGTTTTCTCGTCGTGTTTTGTTTGAGCTGTTTCTGCCAGGATCTGTTTTTTTATCTAGAAGCACCATGGTCTCCAAGAACAAGGGCAAGGGGCTTTCGGAGGAAGATATTCAAGACCCCGAGTTGAAGGAAGAAGTCGAGAATGAAGATGAAGGACAAGTGGAGAAAGACCCGCGTGTATACCCGCGTGCCACCGTCGCAAGCATCGGGGTGGTGGCAAATCCGTTCAACCCCAAGAGAAGCGCACGAATTAGCCGGAGGAAAAGTCCCACGTCGCTTCCTAGCTCCAAGGACATCTCCTCCAGGCATCGACAACCCCTTCCACACTCTAATTCATAATAGTCAAATTGAAAGGATTCCCAAGGCAGTATTGCCTAGTAGTTGGGATATGGATCGTTCTAACACTGCAGGAAGGATGAAACCTGAAGCTGAGGAGTGGGGAAACAACTCTAAGAGTTGGGACTCACCGTCTGACATACTTCTTAACCGCGTTGAGCACAACTTGGAGCTGATCCGCAACCTCACTTGCGAGATTGATGAGCTAAAGGAGCTTGTTAAGAAGCTTATCAAGAATTCACCATCACCACCGAAGGAGTAATTCATCTATTGGCACCCTTGGTCTGTTCCAAGCTTGGGGGATGCCGCGGTATCATATCATCACTATCTTTTACCTTTTTACTATCAAGTAGTGTCATATCATGAGTAGGGAAGTTATCATATAAGATGGTTGTGGAAGTATCTCTCTTTTAGTTGGTTATCTATGTATCCCTTGGTGTGAGTTATCGTTATGGAATATTAATGAGAAGTTTTATCATTTACATTTTGCACACCTTATTTTAGTTTGCAATTTCTGTTATATGATTGATCTTGTTGTTAGTATTGGCATCACTTTGGGAGCATCAAGTAAATCTATTTGGTTTTGGCAAACTTAGCATTGGTCAATAGCAACAATACTTTGAGGCTTAAGTAGAAAAGAGGGGAGTACATGTAGATATATTATTTCATTATCTATCTTTCTTGTTAGCTAATGAGCTTAGTATTCTGAAGTTAAAATTGTTTGAGCTTACAAGGAAGATGCATGATTGTTTCTATCACATGTATATTTGTTTGTTTCCCTCAACTCTTATGCTTGCTAACCAACCTTGCTAGCCAAAGACCTGTACTGAGAGGGAATGCTTCTCGTGCATCCAAAACCTTAAACCAAACCCATGCCATTTGTGTCCACCATAACTACCTATTATGTGGTATTTAGCTCCAAGTAAATATTTCATGTGCTACCTTTAAACAATTCAAAAGTTATTATCTTTTATTTGTGTCAATGTTTTATAGCTCATGAGGAAGTATGTGGTGTTTTATCTTTCAATCTTGTTGGGACTCTCACCAATGGACTAGTGGCACATCCGCTTATCCAATAATTTTGGCAACGGGGTTCCCAGCCCCAATTAATTAACTTTCATTAATAATTCTCTTCACATGTTTTGCGCTGATTCATCACTAAGCAACTTAATTTTGCAAATAGACACTCCTCCATGGTATGTGAAATGTTGGAAGGCACCCGAGGATTCGGTTAGCCATGGTTTGTGAAAGCAAAGGTTGGTAGGAGTGTCGTCCATAAATAAAACTAAAGTACATGTGTAAACAAAGAAGAAGAGGGATGATCTACCTTGCTGGTAGAGATAACGTCCATCATGGGAGCCGCTCTTTGAAAGTTTGTTTGGCAAGGGGGTTAGAGTGCCCACTACCATTCGTTGACAACAACAAACACCTCTCAAAACTCTACTTTTATGCTCTCTATATGATTTTAAAACTTGAAAAGCTCTAGCACATGATTTAATCCCTGCTTCCCTCTGCGAAGGGCCTATCTTTTACTTTTATGTTGAGTCAGTAAACCTATTTTCCTCTATCTCAAGCAAGCAATTGAGTTGTTGTGATCCAACCATTTATATTGTGATCTATTTAATCATGTCTTTTATTCTTCCTTGTTTAGTACAAAATTTATCTGAATGAATATGACCTTGAAGGTTATCTATGCTCGAAAAATAAGTACAATCTGTTAATTGTTCTTTGACCAAGAAGGAAGAATTTTGATAAGTATCATGAACTGTACAAAGATAAAACTGATTCATCTATAAATAAATGTGTTGTAATTGAAACTGTTGATCATATCCTTCCTGAAGCTTATATTGAAAAAACTCCTTTCCCTGTTAAAATGAAGGAGTATTCTGTTATAACTAGTGCGGTTAATAAAAGTGCAAAGAAACCTATAGAACCTGAAGAACAAATAAAGGTTGAACCTGCTATTGCAATAGTTAAGGATCTTGTGACTGAAAATGTAGAAGATGGTCATATTATTTTCTGTGAAGATGCTTCTAATATTGTTTCGCATCCTAATAAGTCTAGGAAAGCCAGTGTTCCTATGCTCTCTGTTAGAATTGGTGATCATTGTTATTATGGTTTATGCGACATTGGTGCAAGTATTAGTGCCATACCTTATGAGCTCTATACGGAAATCATGCATGAAATTGGTTCTTGTGAACTTGAAGATATTGATGTGGTTATTCGGCTAGCTAATAGAGAAACTATCTCTCCTATTGGTATTGTTCGAGATGTGGAAGTTCTATGTGGTAAGATTAAATATCCTGCTGACTTTTTGGTACTTGGTTCTGCTGCTAGTAAGACTTGTCCTATTATTTTTGGTAGACCTTTTCTAAATACTTGTGGAGCTGTTATAGATTGCAAGAAGGAAAAAAATTGTGACTAAATTTGCTGGTGAATCTTATGAGTTTAATTCCTCTAAATTTGCCAAAACTCCTTATAAAGCTGATTTGCCTAATAATGATTTTAGAGTTGAACAGTGTGCGTCTATTGCTCTTGCTCCTAATAATCCTTTGCAGCAACATTTGGAGGATAGTGAGAGTGAAGTCTTTAGGGAAGAAAGGAATGATCTTGATGAAATTTTCCTTCGTCAACCTATTCTTAAACATGACTTGCCGGTTGAAGATTTAGGTACAACACCACCACCAAAGGAAGATCCTGTTTTTGATTTAAAACCATTGCCTGATAATCTTAAGTATGCTCATATTGATGATAAGAAAATATATCCTGTTATTATTAGTTCTAAGCTTTCAGATTTTGAGGAAGAAAGGTTATTGGAAATATTGAAGAAACACCGAGGAGCTATTGGCTACACTCTTGATGACTTGAAGGGGATTTCCCCCTCTATTTGCCAACATGCTATCAACATGGAAGATGATGCAAAGCCTGTTGTTGAACATCAGTGTCGTCTAATTCCTAAGATGAAGGATGTGGTAAGGAATGAGGTATTAAAACTTCTTGAAGCTGGTATTATATATCCTATTGTTGATAGTAGATGGGTCAGTCTTGTGCATTGTGTTCCTTAAGAAAGGAGGAATGACTGTTGTGCCTAATGATAATGATGAGCTCATCCCTCAAAGAGTAGTTGTAGGGTATAGAATGTGCATTGATTATCGAAAAGTTAATAAGGTTACTAAGAAAGATCATTACCCTTTACCGTTTATTGATCAAATGTTAGAAAGGTTGTCTAAAAATACTCATTTTTGCTTTCTTGATGGTTATTCTGGGTTTTCACAAATTGCTGTTAAAACTAAAGATCAAGAGAAAACCACTTTCACTTGTCCCTATGGAACTTATGCTTATAGACGTATGCCTTTTGGTTTATGTAATGCTCCTGCTACTTTTCAAAGATGCATCTCTGCTATTTTTCATGGCTTTTGTGTTGGGGGGATGACCCCCGGTATGCCAAAGGCATGCCAAACCGGATGGTTTAGGCCATCAGGATACCGGTTTAATCATCATACCGGGGCATAAGGTAAGATTTTGGCTAAGTAAAGCTATGCCGGTATCCCCAAGAGGGGCATGCCGGAACCAGGTAAAGAAGACACCGGGGTGCCGGAAAGAAAAGCATGCCGACAGACTGGTCAAAGATTCTCTCCAGAGCTAGAGGACAAGGATGAGCTAAGCAAAGAAGCTTTATACGAAGGCGTGACGATAAAGAGGAAGATGACGATGAAAGAAGCCGGAGGACGTCGGCCTCCCTGTTTAAAGAAGACCCCGGCATCATCTATGATTAAAGTAGCTTTATAAAGTATCTTTGTAAAGTAGTTTGTCCAGTCAAAGATGCCATTAGGGTTTCTTGCCTTGTAAGCCACCCTCCCCTATATAAGGAGGGGGCAGCCTCATTCACGGGCGCGGAACACGGAGAGAGAGATCTTGTACACACAAACCTGTAACCTGTGGAGATCAATGAAGATAGTGATCTAGAGCGAGTTCATCCTTGTGTCTTTCTTCTTCAACCCCTGGCCCTGGCCAAGTTCTTGAGAAAGCATCCGGAAGTTCATCCCATCTAGTCACAAACCCTCCCCCGAATCCTCTAGCGTCCATTCGGCCCCAAGATAAGCCATCCTATGGCATCCGTCATTCACCACGCGACAGTTGGCGCCACCGTGGAGCGTGAAGTGGCGCACGGTGTTCATATTCGGGCGGGCATCCTCGAGGTCGCCGGCGAGCGTACGGTGTCCGCGCTCGTGCAGCGCATCTACGACATGGACTTCATCAACGACAACGCGGGCTGCTTCGCCAATGGCGGCAAGTTCCCGCACAACGGCCGCACCATCGAGTTCGGCAGCCACCGCGTGTACTTCGGCACCGTCCCTGTGCACCAGTGCCTCTCGCCGGTGGAGAACCTCAAGATGGCTGTGCTGGCCGCGCCGCCGGCAGCGTTGAGGTAATGATGACCGGTGTGGTTGGTGCAGCAAGGAGGTAGCGGGCGAAGGTTGGTCGTGCGGTTTCGACCCGCCCGCCAAGCCACCGCTGGCGCGACGTGGGCGCCGCGGGAACATCTTCCGCGCCGGAAACACCACTCGGCGACGATGAACATGCGGCAACGCCCATCGCGCGAACATCGACCCGGCACGGCTCAGCGCGGAGCCGAGGCGCAGCGCCAAGCCGCTCGCGACGCGCGCGAACATCGTCCGGCGCAGCGCGAGCTGAACCTGACCTACGTGAGTACAACGCTGCCCATGGCTTTGCTTCCGTTAGTGCTCATGCCGCTAGGATGCCGGAAAACCGGCTAAAGATCGCAAAGGAAGTTCTTGCCGGCAAGAGTGCCTCGGCATCCGTGAGCGTTGTGGAAAAACCTAAGTACAGTAGTCCGGATAAAACTATAAAAGCTGCTAAGGCCGCTATGGAGATGTGTGATTCGTTATCCGGAGAGGCTCTGGCAAAGCAGCAGGATAGAGTTAGAGAGCTGCTTGACACCATACGAGCACAAAATGATGAGCTCGCTAGAATGAACAAGCAACACTTGAGTCAAAATCCAATCGGTCGACAAAGAATGCGGAAGCAAGTCCCATGGGCAGGCTTCGTCCCCCATCCGGACAGAAGAAGGGAAAAGAGATGAATGCACGGCAGATGACGTGTACGATCCATTGGGAAAACAACAAGCCGGGCAACACGATGCCGGTAGAAAAAGCCAAGGGGCAGATCGGGCTATGCCAGGAGGCTATGCGGAAACAATCATGCGGTAGATATGAAACCGGGCAAAATTATCGAGCTGCAAGGGCAGCGTACGAGGAAATGCCACCACCAACCGGCAGGCAAGAGCCGCGGACCGGAAAGATACGAGAGGGAGACTCGAGGTAGAGCGAACAAGAGTCTACCAAACCCTTTGGGGGAACGCCCGGGCGAAAGATGCTTGAGACCATGATGCGAGGCACAGGTTGGACAGGGTACGCCTCTCGAAATGATCGAATCCGAGGTCCTCCTGGCCCAAGATGCTTTGGCCCACGGATTATGGGAGAGGAGCCACCGCACGCAATTTCCAATTGCCCGGACACAAAGACATACGATAGCACGACAAGCCGGAGGATTGGGCGGACTATGTTACCGTGATACGTAGGCCGGAGGTGGAGTAAACCGGCGTTGGGCGGTGAGAATCATACCGTCCTACTGGTAGGACCGGCGCGGATTTGGCTAAACAACTTGCCGGCAGGAAGCATTAACGGATGGATAGATTTTGAGGAAGCCTTCGTGAACAACTTGCACTTACAAGAGGCCAAACCGGCCCCAGAGCTCGCTTTATGCCACAACGTGGTGAGAACAGACAGGGACTATCTCACCCGGTGGAACTCGATGAGAAACACGTGTGAAGGAGTGATTGAAGCACAAGCAATCGCTTGGTTCAGTCAAGGATGCCGGAGAGGATCACCGATGTGGCAAAAGCTGCAAAGAAGCATGCAACCTTGGCGAGAGATGATACGTGTGGCGGACGGCTATGCGTTGGGAGACCCAATGCAATAGGCGGTAAAAAGAGGCCGGGCCATCGAACCCGCCTCAGCACCGACGGGACCAATACCGGACAACCGGAACAACAAAGAAGGAAGATTTCCCGGATCGAAGGTACGCACCTCGGCAAGCTTCTTTGTGCAAGAAATTACGATGCCGACGGAAGCGAGAGGCGAAAACCGGATCGCAGCCGTGGGCGGGTCCTAAAAAGCAGTGGGTAGAAAAGAAACCCTGGGGCCAGAAAAAGAATTGGCAAGAACCCGTGAAGTACACCATGGAAGCCGCCATGGATCAACCTTGCCGGTGGCACACGCCGAACCCGGATCACCCGTCAAACCACTTGACGAAGGATTGTTCTTGGACCAAGTACTTGATGCAAAAGGGAGCGGTGAAAGATGCGCAAGCGCAAGGGGGCTCCACAATGTTGCCGCCGCCGCAAGATATGCTGCGCCAACAACAACTACCGCCACCACCACTTCTGGAGCGAACGCCTACCGGGCCTCCCAAACAGCAACGGTGCCAACAAGTTAACCAGGTGGAGCAAAATAATGACCAACCACCTCCACCACCTTTAGGCCGGAACATTTACGAGGACCCGCATCTGTGTTGTGTCGTCTTGTCACCGAGCCAATGGATAGGCAAAGTGTGCATCGCCGCTCCATGGAAGTAAACGCCGTGATGCCGACAGTTCCCAAATACATGCGTGGGTCGATCAGGAGATCACCTGGTCGTTCAAGGATCACCCCAAAATCATGCCGAACGGGTGGATATGCTCTTGTTGTGGACCCGATCATGAAAGGGCCGCAAGCGCGAGTAAAATTCAGCAAGGCTGATAGACAAGGACAACATAAACATCATGTCGAGCATACCATGCATACGGGCATAACAGAAACATGCTTCAGCCAACGCGCACAACGTTCCACGGAATCGCCGGTCTTTCTTGCGCCCGGTAGGAAAAGTCCGGGTGGATGTGGCATTTGGAGGACGTGATAATTGCCGGGTTGAAAATGTTGAGTTTGAGGTGGTGGACCTAGACAGTCCTTACCATGCATTGCTGGGAAGACCGGCATTGGCTGCTTTCATGGCCACAACTCACACGGCCTATCTCAAGATGAAGATGCCGGCACCTCGTGGACCCTTAACTGTGGTGGGAAACTACAAGGTCTCACTGGAAACAGCGTCTGCCGGATCAAACCTAGCGGAATCGCTGGTGATCGCGGAGGAGAAAAAGAGGATGCAAACCGCGGTTGCGCTGGCTCAGTCATCAAAATTGAGCTTAGCGGCAATGAGTGGGAACTTGGACTCACCCACGTTTAAGCCAACGAATGAAACAAAGGATATCGTGCTGGATCCGGCTTACCCAGAGCGCACCGTTCGTATCGGTGCCAGACTCGATCAAGCATAGGAAAGCGCGCTTCGACTTCCTCCGTGAGAATCGAATATCTTTGCTGGTCCAACGATGACTTGGTAGGTGTTGGGGAGCGCTGAGCACTCTCTAAACGTCAGGAAGGATGCCAAGCGGTGCGACAACCTTTGCGCCGGTCGCGAAGATAGAAGGAAAATCATAGGAGAAGAGGTGACAAAACTGCTGGTTGCCGGTTTCATTGTGGAGGTCACGCACACAGAGTGGCTGGCCAATCCGGTAATGGTCGAAAAGAAGAAAGATGAGAACCTGGAAGCAAAAGCTCCAAAGGTGTGGCGCATGTGCATCGACTACACCAACCTCAACAAGGCTTGCCCAAGAGATCCATTTCCTTTGCCACGGATCGATCAAGTGATTGATTCAACTGCTGGGTGTGAGTTGTTGTCTTTCCTGGATGCGTATTCCGGTTTCCACCAAATTCCCTTAAAAAGGAAGATCAAATAAAGACTGCGTTCATTACCCCGCACGGGGCTTATTGCTATGTTACTATGCCTTTTGGTTTGCGCAACGCTGGTGCAACGTACCAGCGCTGTATGCAAAAATGCTTGTTTGATCAGATTGGAAAAAATGTGCAAGTCTATGTAGATGACATCGTGATAAAAACTAAGGTAAAGAACACCTTAATCGATGACATCCGGCAAACATTCGATAACCTAAGACGGTTCGGATGAAACTCAATCCGCAAAATGCACTTTCGGTGTCCCTCCGGCAAGTGCATTGGTTTCCTTGTATCAAGCCGGGGCATTGAAGTCAATCCGGTAAAGATACGGGCAATAGAAAGAATGACTGTCCCGCGAGAACTAAAAGATGTGCAAAAATTTACCGGAAGCTTGGCATCGCTAAGCCGGTTCATAAGCAGGCTAGGAGAAAAAGCTCTGCCGCTATACGCACTAATGAAAAAATCCGATACGTTCGTCTGGACCCCACAGGCAGACGCGGCGTTTAAAGAGCTAAAAACCATGCTTGCAACCGCACCAGTCTTGGCCTCGCCTTTGGAAAGAGAACCCATGTTGCTTTATATAGCGGCAACGAACCGAGTGGTTAGTGTTGTGGTTGTGGTAGAACGAGAAGAGGAAGGAAAAACCGTGCAGAGGCCGGTATACTACCTGAGCGAGGTGCTCTCCTCGTCGAAGCAAAACTACCCGCACTTCCAAAAGATGACTTACGGCGTGTTCATGGCCGCCACGAAGCTCAAGCACTACTTTGAGGAGCACCCCATGAAGGTGGTGAGCGAGGCGCCCATCTCCGATATCATGGGCAACAAGGACCCCAGCGGCCGGATTGCAAAATGGGCAATTCAGTTGTCTCCGTATGTACCGGTATATGAAAGAAGAGATGTCGTAAAATCACAAGCTTTAGCAGATTTCCTGGTGGACTGGGCGGAAATGCAGTACAAGCCGCCAGAACACAAGATAGAATACTTGGAAGATGCATTTTGACGGATCCAAGCTCAAGGAGGGTCTGGTGCCGGTGTGGTACTCACCTCACCAAAAGGAGATCATCTCCGGTATGTTTTGCAAGTACACTTCAGGGCATCAAACAATGTCGCTGAGTACGAAGCTCTTATACATGGGCTTAAGGTCGCAAAAGAAATCGGTGCACTCCGGATCATTTGCTACGGCGATTCAGATCTTGTGGTACAGCAGTGTTCCGGAGATTGGGACGCAAAAGATGCCAACATGGCCTCATACCGGTTCCATGTGCAAAAGATTGCCGGCTTCTTTGAAGGATGTGAGTTTCACCATGTGCCGCGAGCTGAGAACGAAGCCGCGGATACTCTATCCAAGTTGGGGTCGTCCAGGCAGGAAATTCCTCCCGGGATAGCCTTGGCACACTTGAGAGTTCCATCCATCAAGCCAAGTCCGGAGTCGGAGTCAATTTTCGTACCGGAGTCGCATGTGGTGCCAATGGATCTTGTGAAGGAAACCCGGGGACTATTCCGGCAAACTCGGGGGTACCGGAAAACTCGGGGACTACGACGCCCATACGGAAGAGGCAATGCTTGTGGACAGCATGGACATAGACGTGCCGGTGTTTGTGGTTAGAGAAGCACCATCTTGGGTTAAACCTATTAAGGAATTCCTGATCAACGGCACCTTGCCGGTTGACGAAAATGAGTCAAGAAGGATACAGAGGAGGTCTAAGGCTTACACCATCATCAATGGCGAGGTATACAAGAGAAGCGTTACCGGTGTCCTGCAAAGGTGCGTTGAACCGGAAGAGGGAAAGGAGATGCTGGAAGAAATTCACCGAGGAGAATGCGGGCACCACGCTTCATCAAGGGCGTTGGTGGCAAAAGTATTTCAGCGCAACCAGGTGGTCATAAGGATCCCAGGCCGCAGCCAAGTACTTGCACCCCTGGGCAACCCGGTGCTCCTCTACCTTCTTCACAGCGTGAGTCTGGGAATCCGGAAAGAGCCCTACAAGACAAAGAAAAGAAGCTAAGTGCATGCTGCCGGAACAAATAAGCTTATAAGCAGAAACTGGAAAAGAGAAGAGAAAAACATACGGAGGGCAAGCGCATCAGTCCGCGCAACTAGAAGGTCATACTCCTTCTGTTCCGCCTTCATCCGCGTAACCTCGTCCTCGGCTGCTTTCTGAGCCCTGGCGGCCTCCTCCACAGCGGCTTGGTGCACCTTGGCGGCCTGGCCTTCAGCCGTTTTCAGCGCCTTGGTGGCCTCCTCCAGCTCAGCCTGCAGCACCACAGTGGCGTTGCCGGCATCCTCCAGCGCCTCATTTAGCCTAGCCTCCGCAACAGCTTCAGTGGCCTTCAGCGCCTTAGCATGAAGGCCAAGCTGGATAAGCTGGTCCTTGAGCTTTTGGTAGCTGGCCTTCTGGGCGCTTAGCTCCTCCTGGTGCTTCAGGACAAGTTTGTCCTTCTCCGCTAAAAACCGGAAAGAAAGTGTTAGCACAGTGGCACTGATACGGTACAGAGAAAGCAGACTAACCGGAAAACAAAAAAGATACCTTGGAGTGCGGCAACCTGGACCTTGAGGGCCTCAATGGAGGCTTCCGGGATAGCTGTTATGAGGAAAGTTAGTGGATAACAAAGACAAAAGAGAAAAGTTTCTAGTGAAAAGATGCCAGAACAAGAAGAGAAGGAAAGAAACAAACCTTGGCAATGGCTGTGGGCCTCGGCAAGATCCCGGTGCTCCCACAGAAGCTCCTCAAAGAGCTGCTTCCGGGCGTCAGCGGTGCTCTATTCCAGGAAAATAAATGTGAGAAAGGAAAAAGCAAAAGATCTTAACCCGAAACTCGGGGACTGGCTATGCCGGTTTTGCGCATTTCTAGTTAAGTTTCGCGCTAAGAGCTGCGCTCTCAACACGAAACTCGGGGACTGGGAAGATAGGCAAGATCCGGAAAGAAACAAACCGGCATCAGCAAAGAATTACAAGAAGTTTGGAGAAACTTACCACGACATTGCTGGTGGCATCGTACCAGGCACCGTCGAACTCTTTCACGGCTCGCTTGAGCCGCATGAAATGTTCTTCAGTGGACCGCGGCCCGCCTGGATCCGGCGCGGGCGGTCCTTCCCAAGCCCTTCGTGGAGGCGGAGATGTCCGCTGCGTTCCACCTCCGAGCGTAAGGGAGGGTGCCCGGCTCCTGCCCTCGCGCTTGAGCTCAACGATCCCGCCAGGAGGCCGGAAGGTTTCTCCGAGACTGCAGTGGCGGCAGGCCCGACGCGGCAGCACCGGACCGCGAGCCGGAGGCGCCTGCGTCCACGCCCTTTCCGCGCGACGCCCCCGGCTTGAGGAACTTAGTGGTCTTGGGGGCTGTCGGCGGCGGCATCGGTGTAGTCGCGGGAGGTCCTGGCTCGGCGGAGGCGTGGGCGTCGCCCGGGAACAGGAGTTTCGGCGGCGGCGTTGGCGTGGCATCGGGTTGCTCAGAGCTGGAGCTTGCGGCGACGTGGAGGTTGCCGGCACGGAAGTTTCCGGCACGGCTTGGAGGGGAAGAGTGTGAACTCTTCTTCTTCTTCTTCTTTTCTTTCGGACGAGGAAACCAAGGTTCCGCCCGCCCCAGCTTCTTCCTCGGCGCCGGTGTTGCGGGCGGGGTCTGGGTTTCGGAGGGAGGTAAGATCCTCCTCGCGCGGTGGTCAAGAGATTTAGGGGCCGCGCCCGTGCTTGTAGTGCCCCCGAGGGAGGCAGAGGTGTTGCGGCACCGCATGGTGTCGGGCTTGAGTGAGGAGGAGGAGATGAGGTCCTCGCGGAGCCGGCAGAGCCCTCAGGCCTGGGGCCAAGCTTGAGCGCAGGGCTGAAAAAGGAAAAAAGATTGGAAAAAAGCAACCGGAAAAGAACTTGGCAAAAGACGAGATGAGCAAAGAACGGTGCTTTGCCGGAGGAGTGGGCATCTGCTTGCCCTTGTGGCGCCTCGTGCCTACTTGCTTCCCAGAAGGACTCGGTCCGGAAGCGCTTGGCGGGAGGCGGTTGGCTTGAGCCGGCATCGTCGCCGGGGCCTTCTTCTTCTTGCTCCCGCCGGTGAGTTTGTCCAGAACTCCTGGCCAACCTCGGCTGCAGCGGGGTGGCGTGCTCATGGACTGCGGGTTGGTGTTGGCTGAGGGAAGATCTACAGAGGAACAATAACGGTAAAACATGAGAGATCAAAAAGAAAGGCTACCTCAAGCAAGGTCAATTCGTCAGACGAACCCGCTGGTTCCGGTGGAGACTTGCCGAGGCGCGCTGCTGGGGTCCTACCCATCTTCAGATCCCGCCAATGAATGACTGGGTCAGGGTCAAACTTGTCGAGACCGCGCTTCCGGCAAGGGCCTCGCCGCTCAGATACGATCGCAGGGAAGCGATCCTTGGCCTGAAAAGTAAAGGAGAAAAAGGAGTTAGTCACGATGCAAAAGTTACCGGTATACCGACCCGAGTTGCGTAATTTCTTACTTCTTGGGTCGGGGGGTTAGTGGAACTGAGAGGCCGAAGGCCCCATTCCCGTCTTCTCGGCATGGAAGTCTGGTAGATCTGCCGGCCTTGAGAACGATGTCTTTCTTGCTGAGAGGGATTCCGGTGATCTTGGTAGGGTCACCGGGACCATACATCTCGCTCATCTTATGCATGCGGCGCTAAGAGGAAGCACCCGCCGCGAGATAAAAGTGCGGATAATATCGTCGAGCAGATGTTGGTGTCCTTCATCGCTGCCTCATGAAGCGTATAACCGGTTGGTCTCTATGTGAGACTCCTTCGGATTGTAGCTCCAGTTGGCCCTCGTGGGTGGCGCCGGATTGAAAGGCGGCAGGTCGATGAGGTCCGCGGCGCCGTTGTTCTTCACATAAAAGAAGGTCCCTTGCCATAGCCGGCATGACTCGAGAAAAAGGGGCTCCCCTGACGGGAGCCGATGATGCAAGACCCGCATTGTACGGGAGGTTTGGGTTTAGGAATTTCTTTGCCCTGAACGGAGTTGATCCGAAGAGCAAAGAAACGGGCAAACGTCTCACGAGTGGGATGAATGCCGATGTAAGCCTCCATGAAGGTGTGAGAGGTAGAAAACGGCGTTGCCGGGAAGATGGTGAGGTTGGAGCTGGTAAAAATCGAGGAAACTCCGGAAGAAAGGAGAGGCGGGAAGGCCGAAGCCACGCTCAAAGTGAGCGAGAAAGACAACTCGTTCACCGGGTTCGGGCTCCGGTATGATCTCGTCGCGAGGAAGCCGGCAGGTTACTCCTTCCGGAATCCTCCGGGACCGGTAGAGCCAGTCAATCTCGTATTGGGTAACATTGGAGCCCATCCAGGCCCCACGGGTGATATTGGAGGAATCCATACCGGAACCCTCACTAGAAATACCGGATTCATGGTTGCTACCGGACTCAGCGTCCATCCGGGCAAAATCGGCGGACAATCCGTCGGAAGATCTGGTGCGCCGGCTGGCGGAGGAAGAGGCAGAAGAAGAGGTAGAGGAAGATTCCACACAAGACATGAGATTTGGTGTAGAGAAACAAGAATCCCAAGATCTACCCCCGCGCGAAGATCTACGAAAGAGAGAAAAAGCAAGAAAAAGAAGAAGTAAATACACTACCGAGTCGAGATCTAGAAAGCAAGCAAAAGAGGGGTAAACCCAGATTGAGCCTAACCTGAGGCGGTGGAGTTGCTGAGGAAGAAGTTCGCCGGAGGAATGACGAGCCAAGGGCCGGCGAGGAAGTCCGTCGGCGGCGAGGTGAGGAAAAGCTTGAAGGAGCAACAATGTCGCAGCCGCAGAAGCAGCACCACCGAGGTCCTGGGCGCGGCGAAGTCCGGCGGCGTCCGGCGGAGCAGCAATGGAGATTCGCTGGGCGGCGGAGCTCAAGCGGCGAACGGAGTAGCGGAGGAGCAAGAGCAAGGGACACTGGTGCGCGAGGAACTGGGGAATGCGAGAAGAAGAAGAAGAAGGGGAAGCGGTTTGCCCTTATAAAGGAAGAGAAAGAAGTGGGCCGAAAACCGCTGGGCCGCGGCGGTTCGGTCTGTGGGCCGCGACGGTTCACTCCGCGGGCCGCCACGTGGCACGGCGTTACCCGCATAACGGCGAAAAGCCACACGGAGGGACACACGGATCCTGAGAAGTCGGTGGGATCCGCTGTGGTGCATTTATTGCGCGCGCGGAAGCCGAAGGGAAGTGACCCCGACAGCGCGCCATCCAGTGCGCATGTCACTGACAGGCGCGGGACCCGATATATTCTCGACTTCGCCGAGGAGGTAATTAATGACTAACATGCCGGTGAATAAGATGCCGGGAAATGCCTTGAAAGCGGAGAAAACGTAAACCAAAGCAAAGATGCCGGGTCTAAGCTAAGAGCCGGAAAGATTCAACCGGTATCCAAGGACATAAGAACCTGGCATGGTCTGTTGGATAGAATCCGCCAGACTATACCAGCTTCGGGGACTAATGTTGGGGGGATGACCCCGGTATGCCAAAGGCATGCCAAACCGGATGGTTTAGGCCATCAGGATACCGGTTTAATCATCATACCGGGGCATAAGGTAAGAGTTTGGCTAAGTAAAGCTATGCCGGTATCCCCAAGAGGGGCATGCCGGAACCAGGTAAAGAAGACCGGGGTGGGAAAGAAAGCATGCCGGCAGATGGTCAAAGATTCTCTCCAGAGCTAGAGGACAAGGATGAGCTAAGCAAAGAAGCTTTATACGAAGGCGTGACGATAAAGAGGAAGATGACGATGAAAGAAGCCGGAGGACGTCGGCCTCCCTGTTTAAAGAAGACCCCGGCATCATCTATGATTAAAGTAGCTTTATAAAGTATCTTTGTAAAGTAGTTTGTCTGGTCAAAGATGCCATTAGGGTTTCTTGCCTTGTAAGCCACCCTCTCCCCTATATAAGGAGAGGGGGCAGCCTCATTCACGGGCGCGGAACACGGAGAGAGAGATCTTGTACACACAAACCTGTAAACCTGTGGAGATCAATGAAGATAGTGATCTAGAGCGAGTTCATCCTTGTGTCTTTCTTCTTCAACCTCTGGCCCTGGCCAAGTTCTTGAGGAAAGCATCCGGAAGTTCATCCCATCTAGTCACAAACCCTCCCCCGAATCCTCTAGCGTCCATTCGGCCCCAAGATAAGCCATCCTATGGCATCTGTCTGTTCACCACGACGACATTTTGTGAGAATATTGTAGAGGTATTCATGGGATATTGTCTATGGGAATTCTTTTGATAATTGCTTGCGAAACCTTGATAAAGTTTTGCAGAGATGTGAAGAAACTAACCTTGTTCTTAATTGGGAGAAATGCCACTTTATGGTTAATGAAGGAATTGTATTGGGACATAAAATTTCCGAGAGAGGTATTGAAGTTGATAGAGCTAAAGTTGAAGCAATTGAGAAGATGCCCTATCCGAGGGATGTTAAAGGTATTCGTAGTGTTCTTGGTCATGCTGGGTTTTATAGGAGATTTATTAAAGATTTCTCCAAGATTTCAAAGCCTCTTACTAATCTTCTTCAAAAAGATGTACCTTTTGTTTTTTATGATGATTGTAAGGAAGCTTTTGAAACTCTAAAGAAAGCCTTAACAACTGCTCCTGTAGTTGAACCTCCTGATTGGAATTTACCTTTTGAAATTATGTGTGATGCTAGTGATTTTGCTGTAGGCGCTGTTCTTGGACAGCGAGTAGATAAAAAATTGAATGTTATTCATTATGCTAGCAAAACTCTTGATGCTGCTCAAAGAAATTATGCTACAACTGAAAAAGAATTATGTAGTGTTTGCTTGTGACAAGTTTAGATCCTATATTGTTGATTCAAAATTCACAATTCATACTGATCATGCTGCAATTAGGTACCTTATGGAAAAGAAAGATGCTAAGCCAAGGCTTATTAGATGGGTGCTTCTTTTGCAAGAATTTGATTTGCATATTATAGATAGGAAAGGTGCTGATAATCCTGTTGCTGATAATTTGTCTAGATTGAAAAATATTGCTTATGATCCTGTTCCTGTTAATGATAGTTTTCCAAATGAACAATTGGCTGTAATAAAGGTGAGCTCGCGAGATAGTCCTTGGTATGCTGATTATGCTAACTTTATTGTTTCCAAGTACTTGCCTCCAACCTTTTCAGCTCAGCAAAGGAGGAAATTCTTTTATGACTTGAGGCATTATTTTTGGGATGACCCACACTTATATAAAGAAGGAGTGGATGGTATTATGCGAAGATGTGTTCCTGAATATGAACAACAAGAGATATTGAGTAAGTGTCATGGTAGTGCTTATGGAGGACATCACGCCGGAGATAGAACCGCGCAAAAAGTTCTACAATCAGGTTTCTATTGGCCAACTCTCTTCAAAGATGCAAGAAAGTTTATTTTATCTTGTGATGAATGCCAAAGGGTTGGTAATATCTCCAGACGCAATGAAATGCCTATGAATTATACTCTTGTTATTGAACCATTCGATTGTTGGGGATTTGACTTCATGGGTCCTTTCCCTTCTTCAGAAGGTAACACTCATATACTTGTCGCTGTTGATTATGTTACTAAATGGGTGGAAGCTATACCCACAAAAAGTGTTGATGGTGAGACCTCTTTAAGAATGCTTTTAGATATTATTTTTCCTAGATTTGGAGTTCCTAGATATCTTATGACTGATGGAGGTTCTCATTTTATTCATGGTGGTTTTAGAAAAACTCTTGCTAAATATGGTATTAATCATAGGATTGCTTCCGCTTATCATCCTCAAACTAGTGGGCAAGTAGAATTATCAAATAGAGAGATTAAATCTATCTTGCAAAAGACTGTTAATAAATCTAGAAAGAACTGGGCTAGTAAATTGAAGGAAGCACTATGGGCTTATAGAACTGCTTATAAAAATCCTATGGGTATGTCACCTTATAAAATGGTTTATGGGAAAGCTTGTCATTTACCTTTAGAATTAGAGCACAAAGCTTATTGGGCTGTAAGAGAACTAAATAAAGATCCTAAACTTGCCGGTAAGAAGAGATTGCTACAATTGAGTTCTCTAGATGAATGGAGAAGTGAAGCTTATGAAAATGCTAAACTCTTTAAAGAGAAAGTTAAGAAATGGCATGATAGAAGAATTATCAAAAGAGAATTTAATGTTGGAGATAAAGTCCTATTGTATCGGTCTCGTCTCAGATTTTTTGCAGGGAAATTACTCTCAAAATGGGAAGGACCATATGTCATTGTGGAGGTGTATCGTTCAGGGGCAATTAAAATTAGTTCTCTGCAAGGTGATGCCACACAAGTGGTGAATGGACAAAGACTCAAGCATTATATCTCGGGTGATTCTTATAATGAAGATGTTGATGTTATTCAAGTGGTAACTCCGGAAGCTTTCATCAAAGGCCAAATTGACAGTTCTGCAGAGTTCGACTTTGAATAGGTAACATAGGTAATAAAAAGTCCGCGTTTAACTTTCCCAACAATGTTTTTGCTATTTTCGGAAAATATGAAAAATTACGAGATCGAAACGGAGTGGAGGAGGCGCACGAGGGCGTGCCCCCATAGGCGGCGCGGCCCTGCTGGCCGCGCCTATGAGGACCCCCTGTCCCTCTCCTCGCTGTTCGACATGGTACTTTCCTTCGGTCGTGAAAATTTTGCTATATAATCCCCGGACCCCTGGAGGTCCGTATATCGTTTTCTCGTCGTGTTTTGTTTCGAGCTGTTTTCTGCCATCTGTTTTTGATCTAGAAGCACCATGGTCTCCAACAACAAGGACAAGGAGCCTTTGAAGGAAGATATTCAAGATCCCGAGTTGAAAGAAGAATTCAAGGAGGAAGTGAAGGAGATGTCATCAATAAAAAGAAAGCGGCAAACTGTGGAGAGTAAGCCAATCTTGGTGGGATCGGTTAACACTGGACGTTCTTTTTCTCATAACTTGCAGGGACCTCTACCACCTGCTCTTAGCCTCAACTCTTTCCCTTGTGTGGAGGAAGCACTACGGGTTACCGATGAGTTTTGTGATCAATACCGTGCTCTGAGAAGGGAAGTGTAGATACTTCAGGAGGAGAACAACCGACTTCGCAGAATGCTGGAATATTACTCAATTCCCATCACAAGGACGCCACCGCCACTTTTAGATAACAATGAATCTCTTCGAGTCTTAGTGCAGAATTGCCAAACTGAGAAGCTGAAGCTGAAGGAGATCCTTAAGAAGCGCGAGGCCACCCATCACACCGAAGGAGTAATTCATCATCGGTATTGGCATCCCCTTGGTTTGTTCCAAGCTTGGGGGAGTGCCGCGGTATCACATCATCACTATCTTTTACCTTTTACTATCAAGTAGTGTCATATCATGAGTAGGGAAGTTATCATATAAGATGGTTGCAGTGTGGAAGTATCTCTCTTTAGTTAGTTATCTATGTATCCCTTGGTGTGAGTTATCGTTATGGAATATTAATGAGAAGTTTTATCATTTACATATTGCACATCTTATTTTAGTTTGCAATCTCTATTATATGATTGATCTTGTTGTTAAGTATTGGTATCACTTTGGGAGCATTGAGTAAATCTATTTGGTTTTGGCAAACTTAGCATTGGTCAATAGTAACAACACTTTGAGTTTAAGTAGAAAAGAGAAATACATGTAGATATGTTGTTTCATTATCTTTCTTTCTTGTTAGCTATGAGCTTAGTATTCTGAAGTTAAAATTGTTTGTGCTTACAAGGAAGATGCATGATTGTTTCTATCACATGTATATTTGTTTGTTTCCCTCAACTCTTATGCTTGCTAATCAACCTTGCTAGCCAAAGACCTGTACTGAGAGGGAATGCTTCTCGTGCATCCAAACTCTTAAACCAAACCTATGCCATCAGTGTCCACCATAACTACCTATTATGTGGTATTTTGCGCCATTCCAAGTAAATACTTCATGTGCTACCTTTAAACAATTCAAAAGTTATTGATATCTACGCACGCTTCTATTCCTGTAGACAGTGTTGGGCCTCCAAGAGTAGAGGTTTGTAGAACAGCAACAAGTTTCCCTTAAGTGAATCACCCAAGGTTTATCGAACTCAGGGAGGTAGAGGACAAAGATATCTCTCTCAAGCAACCCTGCAATTACGATACAAGAAGTCTCTTGTGTCCCCAACACACCTAATACACTTGTCAGATGTATAGGTGCACTAGTTCGGTGAAGAGATAGTAAGATACAAGTGATATGGATGAATATGAGTGGTAATAGTAATCTGAAATAAAGATGGCAGCGAGTAAACATGCAACAGAACAGTAAATAAACGGAGTTTCAGTGCTTGTAAACAAGGCCTAGGGATCATACTTTCACTAGTGGACACTCTCAACATTGATCACATAACTGAATAAACAAATACTACTTTCTCTACACTCTCTTGTTGGATGACAAACACCATTCATTGTGTAGGGCTACAAGAGCACCTCAAGCCGGAGTTAACAAGCTCCACAACATTCGATGTTCATATTTAAATAACCTTAGAGTGCATGATAGACCAACGCAATTATACCGAGTACTAACATAGCATGCACACTGTCAACATCAGCTATGAAAGGGGGAATAGATCACATCAATACTATCATAGTAATAGTTAACTTCATAATCTACAAGAGATCACAATCATAACCTATACCAAGTACTTCATGATGCACACACTGTCAACATTACATCATGGAGGAGGAATAGACTACTTTAATAACATCACGAGTAACACATAGATGATATTCAACTAGATCACAAGAGAGAGATGAACCACATAGCTACGGTAGAGCCCTCAGCCTGGGAGAACTACTCCCTCCTCATCATGGAGACAGCGATGGCGGTGAAGATGGCGGTGGAGATGCCTTCCGGGCACTTCTCCATCCCTACAGGTGCCGAAGAGACCGTCCCCGAATTGGAGTTTGCGGCGGCTCTGGAAGGTTTTCTGGTGTTTCGTCAATCTGTGTCGAAGTTTTAGGTCAGGATGGCTTAAATAGGCGAAGAGGCAAAGTCGGAGGGGCCACGGGGTCCCACACACTAGGCCCCCCCTGGGCCGCGCCGCCACCACGTGTGGGGACCCTGGGCCTCTCCTCTGGTGCCTCTCCGGTGTTCTGGAAGCTTCGTGGAAATATAAGATCGTGGGCCTTGATTTCGTCCAATTCCGAGAATATTTCCTTACTAGGATTTCTGAAACCAAAAACAGCAGAAAACAGGAACTGGCTCTTCGGCATCTCGTTAATAGGTTAGTGCCGGAAAATGCATCAAAACGATATAAAGTATGAATAAAACATGTAGGTATTGTCATAAAACTAGCATCGAACATAAGAAATTATAGATACGTTGGAGACGTATCAAGCATCCCCAAGCTTAGTTCCTACTCGCCCTCGAGTAGGTAAACGATAACAAGGATAATTTCTTAAGTGACATGCTACTTACATAATCTTGATCATACTATTGCAAAGCATATGAGATGAATGAAGTGATTCAAAGCAATGGTAAAGATAATGACTAAACAGCTGATCATATAGCAAAGACTTTTCATGAATAGTACTTTCAAGACAAGCATCAATAAGTCTTGCATAAGAGTTAACTCATAAAGCAATAGATTCAAAGTAAAAGGCATTGAAGCAACACAAAGGATGATTAAGTTTCAGCAATTGCTTTCAACTTGTAACATGTATATCTCATGGATAATTGTCAACATAAAGCAATATAACAAGTGCAATAAGTAAACATGTAAGAATCAATGCACACAGTTGACACAAGTGTTTGCTTCTAAGATAGAAAGAAGTAGGTAAACTGACTCAACATAAAGTAAAAGAAAGGCCCTTCGCAGAGGGAAGCATGGATTACTATTTTTGTGCTAGAGCTTTTCATTTTGAAAACATAGAAACAATTTTGTCAACGGTAGTAATAAATCATATGTGTTATGTATAAGATATCCTATAAGTTGCAAGCCTCATGCATAGTATACCAATAGTGCTCGCACCTTGTCCTAATTAGCTTGGATTAACACGGATTATCATTGCATAACATATGTTTCAACCAAGTGTCACAAAGGGGTACCTCTATGCCGCTTGTACAAAGGTCTAAGGAGAAAGTTCGCATTGGATTTCTCGCTTTTGATTATTCTCAACTTAGACATCCATACCGGGACAACATAGAAAACAGATAATGGACTCCTCTTTTAATGCTTAAGCATTCAACAACAGATAATATTCTCATAAGAGGTTGAGGATTAATGTCCAAACTGAAACTTCCACCATGATTCATGGCTTTAGTTAGCGGCTCAATGTTCTTCTCTAACAATATGCATACTCAAACCATTTGATCATGAAAATCGCCCTTACTTCAGACAAGATGAACATGCATAGCAACTCACATGATATTCAACAAAGGTGTAAAAACTTGATGGCGTCCCCAGAAACATGGTTACCGCTCAACAAGCAACTTATAAGAAATAAGATACATAGCAACATATTCTTTACCACAATAGTTTTTAAGGCTATTTTCCCATGAGCTATATATTGCAAAGACAAAGAATAGAATTTTAAAGGTAGCACTCAAGTAATGTACTTTGGAATGGCAGAGAAATACCATGTAGTAGGTAGGTATGGTGGACACAAATGGCATAGGTTTTGGCTCAAGGTTTTGGATGCACGAGAAGAATTCCTCTCAATACAAGGCTTAGGCTAGCAAGGTTGTTTGAAGCAAACTCAAGTATAAACCGGTACAGCAAAACTTACATAAGAACATATTGCAAGCATTATAAGACTCTACACTGTCTTCCTTGTTGTTCAAACACCTTAACCAGAAAATATCTAGACTAGAGAGACCAATCATGCAAACCAAATTTTAACAAGCTCTATGTAGTTCTTCATTAATGGGTACAAAGTACATGATGCAAGAGCTTAAACATGATCTATATGAGCACAACAATTGCCAAGTATCAAATTATTCAAGACATTATACCAATTACCACATGAAGCATTTTCTGTTTCCAACCAATAACAATGAACGAAGCGGTTTTCAACTCCGCCATGAACATTAAAGATAGAACTAAGAACACCAGTGTTCATATGAAAAAGCGGAGCGTGTCTCTCTCCCACACAAGCATGAATTTATTCAGAGAATGAAAATAACAAAATGAAAATAAAAACAAACAGACGCTCCAAGTAAAGTACATAAGATGTGACGGAATAAAAATATAGTTTCACTAGAGGTGACCTGATAAATTGTCGATGAAGAAGGGGATGCCTTGGGCATCCCCAAGCTTAGATGCTTGAGTCTTCTTGAAATATGCAGGGATGAACCATGGGGGCATCCCCAAGCTTAGACTTTTCACTCTTCTTGATCATATTGTATCATCCTCCTCTCTTGACCCTTGAAAACTTCCTCCACACCAAACTCAAAACAAACTCATTAGAGGGTTAGTGCATAATTGAAAATTCATATATTTAGAGGTGACATAATCATTCTTAACACTTCTGGACATTGCACAAAGCTACTGGAAGTTAATGGAACAAACAAATCCATTCAACATAGCAAAAGAGGCAATGCGAAATAAAATACAGAATCTGTCACAAACAAGTAAAGAAGAATTTTTATGGGGCACTTAACTTGCTCAGATGAAAAAGCTCAAATTGAATGAAAGTTGCTTACATATCTGACGATCACGCACGTAAATTGGCAGATTTTTCCGATTTACCTACAGAGAATTCTACTCAAATTCGTGACAGCAAGAAATCTGTTTCTGCGCAGTAATCCAAATCTAGTATCAACATTACTATCAAAGACTTTACTTGGCACAACAATGCAATAAAGTAAAGATAAGGAGAGGTTGCTACAGTAGTAACAACTTCCAAGACACAACAAAACAGTAGCAAAATAAAGTCATGGGTTATCTCCCAAGAAGTGCTTTCTTTATAGCCATTAAGATGGGCTCAACAATTTTAATGATGCTCACATAAGAAATAAGAATTGAAGCAAAAGAGAGCATCAAGAAGCAAATTCAAAACACATTTAAGCCTAACCCACTTCCTATGAAAAGGAATCTTGTACACAAATAAATTCATGAAGAACAAAGTGACAAGCATAGGAAGATAAAACACGAGTAACTTCAAGATTCTCAACATAAAGAGGGGAAACTTAATATTATTAAGATGCATATAACCATGTTTCCCTCTCTCATAATAACTTTCAGTAGCATCATTGATGAAATCCACAATATAACCATCACTTAAAACATTCTTATCATGGTTCATATGCATAAAAGTATCATTAATTTTGGCATAAGAAGAATTCTTCTCATTAATAGTAATTGGAGCAGGATCATTATCAAGAATTTGAACATGGTAAACAAGTTGCATACTAAGGGAATTGTTTTTGGCAATCCAATCATAACTATGACAAGTTTCATAAGGATAGTTATAACCTATATCATAGCATTCTTTATAATAATCATCAAAGATTGGAGGCATAGTGTCATCATAAGAAATAGAATAGTTATCTTTCACAGTATGTTCATCTGTGACCATACCATCATTGTTACTAGAAGGAGATGTATCAAACATATAATGATCAGTAGCAAAAGGATTTTCAAACACCTCATCCCCAAGCTTAGAGCTTTCTATATCATTATGGGAGGAAGCATGGATAGTACTGATACTATGGCAATTATTAACATTATCATTTTCAGAATTAGTTTCCCAGAGATTTGCAATATCAAAAGTAGTGTGCTCTTTCAAATCATGATCACTAATGTAGGTAAAGGGCATAGGAAGATCATTGTACTCAGATTCATTATCATAATAATCATCAGGAGCAACATACTTACGGTTACCTATCGTTATCTCATACACGCGGGGATATGCTGTTACCTCTTTCTTTTTATTCCCCTTCTTCTTCTTCTTCGTTCCCTTCTTCTTCTTCTCATTCTCCTCGTTCCTTTCTTTAGGAGGGAGAGGCTTGATGAGAGGCTTCTCCACATAACCTGATTTATTTCCAGAAACAATAGAAGAAACTTGGGAGGATTCCTCCTTTTCATTAATAAGTTCAAAACACACAGCGGTCCTATCATATTTTGGCAAAGTGTCGTCTTCTAAAATATTTTGTATGTAAGTATTTGTATGGCAATTATCAATGCAATAAGAAAAACACCCATGCAGGACATCATCAATATCAAGATCACTCATATGTAACAAAGAGATTTTTCTTGATAACTCTTCACACCACAAAAATAAAGTAAGTTCATCATGCTGATTAGGAGTAATTTCATCATCACAATACAAATTTGCAGCACTCATGGGGTTCGAATTATCATTGGAGGAGCATTGAAAATTAAAATGACCCACTCTATGGCAAAGTTCACAAATAAAAGGATAGAGGGCACAAACTTTTTTACCAAGATCATCTAGAGCCCTAGACCACTTTCTAGTTTTTTCATTTCTATGATGGATACAATATTCATCTTCGATTTGATTAATTCCACAAGGTCTATGTATTCCACAAAAATTAACATGCTTATAGGAAATAGCATTCTTAGAAGTTTGAGCATGTTTATTGCAATCATTAACAACAATTTCATTTTCCATGCAAGTGTCTTTGAAAGGTTCATGATACTTATCAAAATTCTTCCTAGGCAATTCAAAATGAGAGGCAAAAGCTTTATAAAGATTTGCAACAACTTGAGAGTCAAGACCATAAGTAGCACTCATATTTCGAATTTTATCAGTATCCATAAAAGTTTCAATGCATTCATAATCATAATTTATACCTGACTCTTTACCTTTGTTGTTCTCCCATCCTTCAGTATTCTCCTGAATCCGATCAAGAAGGTCCCTTTTAAACTCTTCTTCATTGCGTGTAAATGATCCAGAACAAGTAGTATCCAGCAAGGTTTTATCTTGAAAAGAAAGTCTTGCATAGAAATTATCAATGATGATATTACCAGGAAGCTCATGAATGGGGCATTTGAGCATTAAAGACTTCAATCTCCCCCATGCTTGGGCAATACTCTCTCCATCATGAGGCCAGAAATTATATATGCGGTTCGGTCTTTGTGAATTTCACTTGGAGGATAAAATTTAGAGTAAAATAGAGGCACAATATCCTTCCAATCAAGAGAATTCCCATTCTTCAGCAATTTATACCAATGCGCCGCTTTACCAGACAACGATATAGAGAATAGTTTCTTCCTAACTTCATCCATAGAGATACCTGCACACTTGAATAACCCGCATAATTCATGCAAAAACAGTAAATGATCTCCAGGATGGACAGTTCCATCCCCTTCATAGCGGTTATCCATAACACGTTCAATAATTTTCATAGGTATTTTATATGGAATACTTTCAGTAGGTGGATTTAAAATATCACAAGCATCATTAGAGTTATCGCATATGGGAGATAAAGTATTATCAGAGCAAATTTTCTCCCCTAAAGATGGGAAGCTAAAAAGATCACAAAAACTAGCTTCCCCAAGCTTAGACTTCTCCATAGCATTAGCAGTAATTGCATTCATACTAATAACATTGCTACTATCATGCAAATAAGGTTCCATAGGTTTTTTAATTTTCGCATCACACAATTCATGTCTTAACTTAGGAAATAAATTAAAAAGCTCACAGTTGTTTTCCATTATGCCTTACTAGTGTAAAACAAGAAACAAAAAGATGCAATTGCAGGATCTAAAGGAAATAGCTTCGAGCACTCACACACCGGCAACAGTGCTAGGAAATAGCTTAGTAGTCGGAGGATGTGAATACCTTTTACCTTACCTCCCCGGCAACGGCGCAAATAGCTTGATGTCTACGCACGCTTCTATTCCTGTAGACAGTGTTGGGCCTCCAAGAGCAGAGGTTTGTAGAACAGCAGCAAGTTTCCCCTTAAGTGAATCACCCAAGGTTTATCGAACTCAGGGAGGTAGAGGACAAAGATATCCCTCTCAAGCAACCCTGCAATTACGATACAAGAAGTCTCTTGTGTCCCCAACACACCTAATACACTTGTCGATGTATAGGTGCACTAGTTCGGCGAAGAGATAGTAAGATACAAGTGATATGGATGAATATGAGTGGTAATAGTAATCTGAAATAAAGATGGCAGCGAGTAAACATGCAACAGAACAGTAAATAAACGGAGTTTCAGTGCTTGTAAACAAGGCCTAGGGATCATACTTTCACTAGTGGACACTCTCAACATTGATCACATAACTGAATAAACAAATACTACTTTCTCTACACTCTCTTGTTGGATGACAAACACCATTCATTGTGTAGGGCTACAAGAGCTCCCTCAAGCCGGAGTTAACAAGCTCCACAACATTTGGTGTTCATATTTAAATAACCTTAGAGTGCATGATAGACCAACGCAATTATACCGAGTACTAACATAGCATGCACACTGTCAACATCAGCTATGAAAGGGGAATAGATCACATCAATACTATCATAGTAATAGTTAACTTCATAATCTACAAGAGATCACAATCATAACCTATACCAAGTACTTCATGATGCACACACTGTCAACATTACATCATGCACTACAAGAAAAGTTGCCATGGCCGACGAAGTTGAAGTCGCGCCGTGGTTGCTGGTGTACCATGGCCGACGATTTTGGTCCCTCCGTGGTGCATGTCAAAACTTTTTTTTCTCGTTTTTGAGGCCACCTAGCCCGACGAAAGCGGCCAAAACGTGGCGTATGGTGGCCCGGGACGTGGTGCATCTCGAAATCTCGGGTTCGCCGGCCGAGTCAACGCAAATCCGCACCGCCGAGGGATGTAGGGCCCAGATGGCAGCCTCTCTGGCATTGTTTTTTTTCTACATCGCGCCATCTCGTTCAACGTTCTCCGATCGAGCCGTTTACGATGCAGGATCATGGGTCCCGCATGTCATCCTCTATGAACCAAAATTCTTTCTATTCTTGGATTTTTTTGACCCCCTGATTCTGGCTACTTCCTTTTTCTTTTGATCCCTTGCCGCCTTGGAAACGTTGAGACCGCTGCTGCTAAATGGGACCCGCATGTCATCCTCTATGTGCAATCAACTTTCTTTTCTTGGAGTTTTTTTGGCACCTCAAATTTGGTCACTTGCCTTTTTCTTTCGATCCCCTGCCGCCTCTCAAACGGTGATACCGCTGCTGCTAATCGGACCCGCATGTCATCCTCTATGTACTATAAAACTTTCTTTTCTTGAATTATTTTTGGCACCTCATATTTGGTCACTTACCTTTTTCTTCGATCCCTGCCGCCTCTCAAACGGTGATACCGCTGCTGCTTGGGACCCGCATGTCATCCTCAATGTACTATAAAACTTTTTTTCCTGGATTATTTTTGGCACCTCAAATTTGGTCACTTGCCTTTTTCTTTCGATCCCTGCCGCCTCTCAAACGGTGATACGCTGCTGCTAACGGGACCCGCATGTCATCCTCAATGTACTATAAAACTTTCTTTTCCTGGATTATTTTTGGCACCTCAAATTTGGTCACTTGCTTTTTCTTTCGATCCCCTGCCGCCTCTCAAACGGTGATACCGCTGCTGCTAATGGGACCCGCATGTCATCCTCTATGTACTATAAAACTTTCTTTTCTGGATTATTTTTGGCACCTCAAATTTGGTCACTTGCCTTTTTCTTTCGATCCTGCCGCCTCTCAAACGGTGATACCGCTGCTTAAATGGGACCCGCATGTCATCCTCTATGTACTATAAAACTTTCTTTTCTTGAATTATTTTTGGCTCCTCATATTTTTTCACTTGCCTTTTTCTTTCGATCCCCTGCCGCCTCTCAAACGGTGATACCGCTGCTGCTAAATGGGACCCGCATGTCATCCTCTATGTACTATAAAACTTTCTTTTCTTGAATTATTTTTGGCACCTCATATTTGGTCACTTGCCTTTTTCTTTCGATCACCTGCCGCCTCTCAAACGGTGATACCGCTGCTGCTAAATGGGACCCGCATGTCATCCTCTATGTACTATAAAACTTTCTTTTCTTGGATTTTTTTGGCACCTCATATTTGGTCACTTGACTTTTTCTTTCGATCCCCTGCTGCCTCTCAAAGTGATACGCTGCTGCTAAATGGGACCCGCATGTCATCCTCTATGTACTATAAAACTTTCTTTTCTTGGATTTTTTGGCACCTCATATTTGGTCACTTGCCTTTTTCTTTCGATCCCCTGCCGCCTCTCAAACGGTGATACCGCTGCTGCTAAATGGGACCCGCATGTCATCCTCTATGTACTATAAAACTTTCTTTTCTTGAATTATTTTTGGCTCCTGATATTTTTTCACTTGCCTTTTTCTTTCGATCTCATGCCACGTTTGAAACGTTGAGGAACCTGCAGCTCATGGGACGCATGTCATCCTCTATGTACTATAAAGTTCTTTTTCTTGGTTTTTTTTCACCATCTGATTTTTGGCAATTTCTTTTTTTCTTTTGATCCCCCGCCACCTCTCAAACGCTGATACCTTGCTAAATGGGACCCGCATGTCATCCTCTATGTACTATAAAACTTTCTTTTCTTGAATTATTTTGGCTCCTCATATTTGGGCACTTGCCTTTTTCTTTCGATCTCATGCCACGTTTGAAACGTTGAGGAACCTGCTGGCTCATGGGACCCGCATGTCATCCTCTATGTGCTATAAAAGTTTCCTTTGTTGGATTTTTTTTCACCCTCTGATTTTTGGCTTGCCTTTTTCTTTTGATCCCCTGCCCCCTTTGAAACGTTGAGTAAGCTGTTGGCTCAAGGGACCCGCATGTCATCCTCTATGTCCATCAACTTTCCTTTCTTGGATTTTTTTTCACCCCCTAATTACTAGCTACTTTCTTTTTCTTTTGATCTCAAGCCGCATTACAAACATTGAGACCGCTGCTGCAAAATGGGACCCACATGTCATCCTCTATGTACAATAAAGTTTCTTTTCTTGGATTATCTTTTGCTCCTGATATTTTGTCACTTGCCTTTTTCTTTCGATCTCATGCCGCCTTTGAAACGTTGAGTAAGCTGCTGGCTCATGGGTCCCGCATGTCATCCTCTACGAACAATAAAAGTTTCCTTTCTTGGAGTTATTTTTGACCCCTAATTTCTGGCTATTTGCCTTTTTCTTTGGATCTCCTGCCCCTTTGAAACGATGAGGACGCTGTTGGCAGGTCGGTCCCACAAGTCATCCTCTATGAACAATAAAAGTTTCCTTTGATGGATTTTTTTGAACCCCTAATTAATTTCTGGATATTTCCTTTTTTTTTCTTTGATCCCCTGCCGCCTTGGAATCGTTGAGGATGCTGCTGCCTCATGGGTCCCGCATGTCATCCTCTCAGAACGGTAAATGTTTCTTTTCTTGGATATTGTTTACCAAATGATTTTTGGCTTATTTTTTCTTTCGATCTCCTGCCGCCTTTAAAACGTTGAGGACGCTGCTGGCTCACGGGTCCCACATGTCAGCCTCTATGAACAATAAGCGCTGAGGACGCTGCTGCCTCATGGGTCCCGCATGTCATCCTCTCAGAACGAAAATGTTTCTTTTCTTGGATTTTTTACCAACAGATTTTTGGTTTATTTTTTCTTTCCATCCCCTGCCGCCTTTAAAACGACGCTGCTGGCTCATGGGTCCACGATGTCAGCCTCCCCGTACAAGAAACATGTGATATCTTGATTATTTTGCAGACAATAAACAGTGTATTGCGCTCTGAGCTATTGCAAACGGATAAATTAAATCTTTATTTTTACAACATATATCTTGAATCTCCTTGTTTTTTGTTTTGGCGAAGCATAGGACTTTCCTGTTTTTTTTTTTGAGAAAAATCCGAACTATCATGTTCTGGAGTGGGCTGAAATTGTACGTGTCAAAAGGCCCAGAAGGATAGTTCGAAGGCCCAGATGTCTAGATGCAGCCCAATTGAAATCTTTCTTTTCTTGGATTTTTTTCACCCCCTGATTTCTGGCTACTTCATTTTTCTTTTGGTCCTGTGCCGCCTTGGAAACGTTCAGACCGCTGCTGCAAAATGGGACCCGCATGTCATCCTCTATGTACAATAAAGTTTCTTTTCTTGGATTATTTTTGGCTCCTGATATTTGGTCACTTGCCTTTTTCTTTCGATCTCATGCCACGTTTGAAACGAATCTGGCTCATGGGACCCGCATGTCATCCTCTATGTACAATAAAAGTTTGATTTCTTGGATTTTTTTCACCCTCTGATTTTTGGCTATTTCCTTTTTCTTTTGATCCCCTGCCGCCTTTGAAACGTCCGTAAGCTGCTGGCTCATAGGTCCCACATGTCAGCCTGTATGAACGATAAAGCTTTCCTTTCTTGGAGTTTTTTTGACCCCCTAATTTCTGGCTACTTTCTTTTTCTTTTGATCTCAAGCCGCATTTGAAACGTTGGGACCGCTGCTGCAAAATGGGACCCGCATGTCATCCTCTATGTACAATAAAGTTTCTTTTATTTTTGGCTCCTGATATTTGGTCACTTGCCTTTTTCCTTCGATCCCATGCCACGTTTGAAACGTTGAGGAACCTGCTGGCTCATGGGACCCGCATGTCATCCTCTATGTACTACAAAAGTTTATTTTCTTGGGTTTTTTTTCACTCTCTGATTTTTGGCTATTTCCTTTTTCTTTTGATCCCCTGCCGCCTTGGAAACGTTGAGTAAGCTGCAAACTCGTGGGACCCGCATGTCATCCTCTATGTACAATCAATTTTCTTTTCTTGGAGTTTTTTACCCCCTAATTTCTGGCTACTTTCTTTTTCTTTTGATCTCAAACCGCATTTGAAACGTTGGGACAACATGTCATCCTCTATGTACAATAAAAGTTTCTTTTTTTGGATTATTTTTCACCCTCTGATTTTTGGTCACTTGCCTTTTTCTTTCGATCTCATGCCGCCCTTGAAAACGTTGAGGAACCTGCTGGCCCATGGGACCCACATGTCATCCTCTATGTACTATAAAAGTTTCTTTTCTTTGATTTTTTTCACCCTCTGATCTTTGGCTATTTCCTTTTTCTTTTCATCCCCTGCCGCCTTGGAAACGTTAGTAAGCTGCTGACTGGTGGGACCCGCATGTCATCCTCTATGTACAATCAAGTCTCTTTTCTTGGATTTTTTTTACCCCCTTATTTTTGGTCACTTGCCTTTTTCTTTCGATCTCATGCAGCCTCTGAAACGTTGAGAAGCTGCTGGCTCATGGGACCCACATGTCATCCTCGATACTATAAAAGTTTCTTTTCTTGGATTTTTTCACCCTCTTATTTTTGGCTGTTTCCTTTTTCTTTTGATCCCCTGCCGCCTTGGAAACATTGATTAAGCTGCTGACACAAGGGGCCCGCATGTCATCCTCTATGTACAATCAACTTGCAAGATCTTGGGGCGGAAGAGCTTGTATAAGTGGGACCCATATGTCATCCTCTATGTACAATAAAAGTTTCTTTTTCTTGGATTATTTTTTGCTCCTGGTATTTGGTCTCTTTCCTTTTTCTTTCGATCTCATGCCGCCTCTGAAACGTTGAGTAAGGTGCTGGGTCATGGGACCCGCATGCCATCCTCTATGTACAATCAACTTTTTTTTCTGGGAGTTTTTTTTACCCCTAATTTCTGGCTACTCTTTTTCTTTTGATCTCAAGCCGCATTTGAAACGTTGACACCGCTGCTGCAAAATGGGACCCGCATGTCATCTTTTATGTACAATAAAGTTTCTTTTCTTGGATTATTTTTTGCTCCTGATATTTGGTCACTTGTCTTTTTCTTTCGATCTCATGCCCCCTTTGAAACGTTGAGGAAGCTGCTAGCGCATGGGTCCCGCATGTCATACTCTATGAACAATAAAAGTTTCCTTCCTTGGAGTTATTGTTTACCGCTAATTTCTGGCTACTTCCTTTTTTCTTTTGATCCCCTGCCGCCTTGGAAACGTTGAGTAAGCTGCTGACACAAGGGGCCCGCATGTCATCCTCTATGTACAATCAACTTGCAAGATCTTCGAGCGAAAGAGCTTGTATAAGTGGGACCCATATGTCATCATCTATGTACAATAAAAGTTTCTTTTCTTGGATTATTTTTTGCTCCTGATATTTGGTCACTTTCCTTTTTCTTTCTATCTCATGCCGCCACTGAAACGTTGAGTAAGGTGCTGGCTCATGGGACTGTACAATAAAGTTTCATTTCTTAGATTTTTTTTACCCACTGATTTTTGCTAACTTGCCTTTTTCTTTTCGATCATATGCCGCCTTTGAAATTGAGGTCGCCGCTGGCTCATGGGTCCCACAAGTCAGCCTCTATGAACAATAAACCTTTCCTTTGTTGTATTTTTTTTACCCCTAATTTCTGGCTATTTGCCTTTTTCTTTTGATCCCCTGCGGCCTTTGAAACGATGAGGACGCTGCTGGCAGGTCGGTCCCACATGTCATCCTCTATGAAGAATATAAGTTTCCTTTTTGGATTTATTTTTGACCCCTAATTTCTGGCTATTTGCCTTTTTCTTCTGATCCCTGCCGACTTCGAAATGATGAGGATGCAGCTGGCAGATCGGTCCCACATGTCAGCCTCTATGAACAATAAATGTTTCCTTTGTAGGATTTATTTTTTACCCCTATTTTCGGGCTACTTGCCTTTTTCTTTGAAACGTTGAGGACGGTACTGTCTCATGGGTCCCACATGGCATCCTCTCTGAACGATAAACCTTCATTTCTTGTTAACGACAGGTTTATCAGTATTATTTTCGCAGACTAATACAAGCTCTTTGGCTCCAAGATCTTGCAAGTTGATAGATTAAATCAAGGAATTATTAGGATATGTTTTAAATTTCAAATCCACTTTATGAATTTTTAAAAATACCGTTATCCATGTGGGTATGGAGCGATCAAGGATTTTCATATTGGGCATGAGCAGTTTCAAAAATTGGAACCCTATAATTCAAAATAAATAAAAACAACTTTTATGTAGAATCTCCGTGTATTTTTTTTTGCCAATCATAGGATCTGTGTTTCATTAGAAAAGGGCCGAAATTGCATGAGCAGAAAGGCCCATTTGAAGTTATTGGGCTTCGACGGCCGGAGCAAGTAGACCGATAACAATTACCATGTAGATGTTCCTTGGCAACCCAAAAGTGAAATATTGGGCCCAACAGGGGAAGGTTGAACAGTACTTTTTCTATTGGGAAGGTGGTACATGGGGTTATCCTGACAAAAAAAAAATGGAACATGGGTTACTGAAGGTTGCCCATTTGTGCCTAATATGTTTGTCAGCAGGAGCTTTACCTTCCGCCGCCGCCGCTCCGCTTCCGCCGCCGCCGCCATGCCTCGTCGCGGGTCGAGCTACCGGTACGGCGGCGTCTCGAGCTCGGGGTACAGCAGCGTCCGCGCGCGCCCCAAATTAAGGTACTTCCTCCTCGGGACGGCACCTACGATAGGCTCGGCTGGCCTTGGGGCATTTACCCCTAGCCTCTTCCATGCTCAAGTTTTTGAAATGTTTCTGGCTCTGTTCAACACTGGATCAAATTTGTCAACATGACCATTCTTATGGAGTAGCAACGAGTTGAATCTCTCAAAACTCTTTAAGTTCTGCAATATAACGACTAATTGGTACTACCTTATACAAAATGATTACATATCCTTATTTTGGAAGCAAGCAATCACACACTTATAGTTTGCTAGTCAGCTGCACGTAACGTTAAAAATCGGCAATTATAATGAATAAACCTGTAATTTTCACTTAAAATGCATTAAGGAGCATCAAATTTGACAAATCAAACCATGTCGTACTGAAAATTGACATGTCTTTCTCATGCAGAAATGTAAAATTATCCATGCATGTGCGTTTATACAGGTTAAGTTTTGCACGTATTATTTTTTGTAACTTTTCTGACTACCTTCAAAGCTCCAATCCTTCTTCATCATCTTTGTTGTACCGCACTGATGCAAGTGAATGCGAGCTGCTCGCCAGACGCGACTTCGTGTCCGATATGTGTACTATGCCTTCTCCATCTAGTGCTAGTTACGCCTCTGTGCTAATTAATTCAGCACAAACCTCTGTCATTGCAGCTGTGACTCACCTCGACCATTGGAGCCCAATCACAAGAGCGAGCTCAGTCTCAACCAGAGAGGCATGTGTCTCATGGTTAGCTATCTACAACTTGCTGTCTTACTAAAACCGTGCCTATCATATAGAGATCACCTCGCTGGTGTAGCAATGGCTGCAAGTAGCTGCTAGCATGAGCGAAGGGGATAAGGAAGAAAAGATTAAAAAAATGGGGTGGGGCCAACAAGCAGGAAAGCTATCTACTGTACTAGCTTTATGGATGTTTCTGGAATTGGGTAGAAAATAGTACTCGATGACACTGTAGCAGCGAATCCCAGAGACCAAAGGCCGTTGGATGATGTCTAATGAACGGCAGAACAAAATCGGCGAAATTAGCTTGAATTTTGATAATAAATCTTGGGCATTTTCCCTCGAACATGATTTATCAACTTTGGGTAGTCTCTGGACTAGTCTCCCTCGTCCACCAATTATTATCATAAACTACTGCGGAAAGTTGAGGGCAGTCCCTAGTCCCGAGCACTTCGCCCACTTCCCCTGGCCTCATCCCAGAGATCTCACACCAACCACCTCACCGTCGACTAGCCGCCAGTCTACAGCCCTCCGAAGAATCCCCAATGGCGGCGACGCCCCTACTAGAGCGCTCCTCACGCGAGCGCATCATCGAGTCTGGCCCACATGTCTTCCGTGCCTGCCGTGTGTCGGCAAGCACGACCGACTTCTCCGTCGGCGAGCCGCCGGCCGTGGGCGAGGGCGAGGCGTCCCCGTACACTATGACAGTGCACATCTTCTTCTCGAGGACGTACGAGCTCAGGAGGATGGCCGGCCCCCTCCCTGCCCCACTGGATGAGGACGATATCACCACTACACCCTGCGAAGAGGTGGTGCTGGATCTTAGCTTGCCTCCGAGGAAGCTGCGTAGTGGGGGCAATGTCGTGCGAACTATGCGCGAGATTCTTGCCCGTGTATGGCTGCTCAAGAACCTGAACCTCACGGAGGAGGAGTGGGACATCATCATGCCTTACGATGTTATGCACCTGATGTGGCAGCAGGCGTGTCGTCGGCTCGGTGGCCTCCACTTCGACCTCACCCTTAGGGTGGACCACCGGCTCATCGTCAACTTGCCGGCGCTGCAGGACAGTTGGGTCCTAGTTGCGCCGGAGGACGGCCACTGCAGCATATGCATGCTGGGGCTGTCGCAGCGCACAACGGTGCGTCTCCGGGGATGCAAACACCCGTTCCATAGGAAGTGCATCTTCTCCTGGTTTGTAACGAACGCCAGCTGCCCTATCTGCCGCGATAAAGTGCTGACCCATCTTATTTTCGATTTGTAGCATAGTATGAATAAAAACCCTGTATGATAGGGATGCCATGCCAACTTGAATCCTATGTCAAGAGAAATTCTATTTGATTGTGGTTATAAGATATTCTGCATTAGTTTGATCTATTATCATTCTATTTTCCTATGGGATATGACCCTATGAATCAAACAGCATGTGATTACTTCCACACAATTAAGTTTGACCAACTTTTAGTAGGACAACAAACATAAATAATTAGTCATCATGGGATTACAATCCAACAGATAATTGTCTTCAGGACTCATACATTTTCCAAATAGAAAAATCAAAACAAATCATGGTTCTTCATCTCACAGCATGATACAGAGACAAGAGTCTAATCATCATCATCATCATCATCATCATCATCATCATCATCATCATCATCATCATCATCACCTCCGTCTTCATTCTGATATTCGTGCATGGTCTCATCCTGCTCGTCCTGTCCATTCTCCTCCTGAGATTCACCAGGTAGCTTCAGTTTATCCATCTCTTTGTCGACTATGCTAACCTCAACAGTGAAATCTACTTCTCCATCATGTGCAGGGATACCTGTATCCAACGAGGTTTCATCAATGTCAGCAACTTTAGTTTGCATACAACCAGCGAAATCATCTTGCTGGGCACCAATTATTGGATCCGCATTCTCATCCAAATCATATATGTTCCTTGCCACAAACTTTTGCACATACTGCCATCCTTTTCTAGATCTGTCTTCCAAGAAAAGTACCTTGGCCGCTTGAGGTACCAAAATATAAGGATCATCCTTGTACCACTGAGCAGTAGTATCGACTGATATGAAATACCCATCATTTCTGGCACCTTTGCCCTTGTTTGGATCTTGGTTGTACCAATAACACTTAAATAGAACCACAGATCGGACAGTAACCTTATCACTATAGAACAACTGAATAACCTCTTCTATGTGACCATAATGGTCAAATGACTCTGATCTCTTTTTTCTGGTTGTCAAGTGATCTCCACTGGTTGTGATGCCACTATTTCGTGTCTTCAAATGTTGTTCACGCTCATAGGAGCTGTAATGGACACCATTGGCATTGCAAGCTGCAGCTACCAACACCCTCTTATCTGGACCACGTGATAGGACAAGGAGATCAGCACTAACAGCGCCTGGATTCTCCGCATGGAGTTTCGAGATCTACGATTACAAAATAGACAAGAGGTCATCTCATGTGAAAACACATAGACAAGTCAGAGTGCAATTGAACATCTTACATATTTCTCAAACCAGTCCTGAAACCCACTCCCACGTGCCGATAGCTTTCCATTCGTTTCCATGTACAACCTGCAAAACATAGCCAAGTCAGCTGAATATATTTCATTTTGATACAAGTTCATAGTATATGCGAGGAACTGAGTAGTTCGTGTGCATAGTACTCACTTAACATATTCATCAGCCTCTGTAGCATTATTCAGCACATACCAAGACAGCTGTTCAAATTCAGACTGCTCTAATGTTTTTTCGGTCCTCTTTCCTATTAGCTCAACACCATGTTTAAAAACAGATCCTCCAACTTCCAAAATTCTGCGACCCCGATTGAATCTGGTCTCAATATCAGGAATATATCTTGAGGCAAATGTATATGCTTCAGCAGCAATATACGCCACTGCAATGCAAGCCTCCGGTCTAGCTTTGTTCCTAACTGTATTCTTGAAAGTGCACAGTCGACGTTCTATAGGGTACATCCATCCATACTGTACCGGACCTCTTAAAAGTGCCTCATCAGGTAGATGAACAGCCAAATGCACCATCACATCAAAGAAGGCTGGAGGATATATCAGCTCCAGCTTGCACAGGATTACTGCTATGTCCACCTTAAGACGTTCTACAACAGCTCTGCTTAGAGTTTTACTACATATTTCCCTAAAGAACCTTCCCAACTCTGCAATCACGTTGTACATATTTGGCTTCACTAAATCTTTAATGCCAATAGCTAAAAGCCTTTGCAGCAGGATGTGACAATCGTGAGTTTTCAACCCTTGGAGCTTGTTTCCTTCAGCATTGAGACAATTTGCAATGTTGGAAGCAAATCCGAACGGGAACATCACACCTCGGAGGTACTCACAAAATAATCTCCTTTTAGGCATCGGCAATGTGAATTCCGCGCCTCGAAATTTATAATGTTTTTCCTTGCCTTTGTTCACTTTGTCATTACGATCCAGTTGCAAGTGCCTGTTAACATTCAATGTTGCACAATCAATCCTAGCATTTGAGCTATCTTTTGTCTTGGATGGAATGTTGAGTAATGTGCCGACAATGCTGTCACATATATTCTTCTCCATGTGCATGATATCAATATTATGCCGAAGCTTCTTACCAGCCCAATACGGCAAGTCCCAAAGAGTGGTCCTGCGCTTATAAAATATTCTCGGTCTATCATTTTCCATTTCCTTCCTCTTGGTACGTGCTGCTATTTCACCTCCCATCTTCCTTTTGGTAGCTGCTAGACTCAGTTCATCTCGTCTCTTCTTCCTTTTTCTATCTGCTACTACTGCTGCTGCATCTTCTGTATTCTTCTCTGCTGTACCTGCTGTGGCGGCTGGTGGTTTTCCTGGTTTAACATTTCTGACCGCTTCTAGGTGCGCCTCCAACTCGTGACTCTTAAAGTGCTGCGGTTTAGTCTTTTTACAGGCCTGATCACCAATAAATTGCAATTTTTTTCTATTTTTTCGGAAACTGTGATCTAATGGAAGGAAACGGCGATGGCCCATATAGCATATCTTGTTTATTATCCTCACTGCCAGCTGATCAGTATCACAGTGAACACATGCATTATAACCTGATGTTACTCTGCCTGACATAGTGCCCAAAGCTGGATAATCATGGGTGCAATACAGTACAGCAGCACGTAATAGAAAATTTTGTTCTTTAGGTTGACACACATCCCGTGTAGGGACACCCTCCCATAATGTTTGCAAGTCTCTAATAAGAGGCTGCATGAACACATCAAAATCCTTCCCAGGAGATTTGGGACCTGGGATGAGTAAGGCCATCATACAGTTCGACTGATCGGTGCATGTCCAGGGAGCCTGGTTGTAAGGTGTAACTAGTACTGGCCACATGCTATACGAGTTGCTCATGTTGCCAAATGGGTTGAATCCATCTGTAGCAAGGCCAAGTCTCAGGTTCCTTGGATCTGCAGCAAAATCTGGATGATCCAGGTCGAATTGCTTCCATTCATCGCCATCAGCAGGATGCCTCAGTAAATCAGGGTCGGGCGTGAGAATCTCTTTGTGCCATCTTGTTTCCCGAGATGTTTGTTCTGAAGCAAACAACCTCTGCAATCTTTGTACAAGTGGAAAGTATCTCAGAACCTTCCAAGGAATCTTTTTCTTACCACCAGCTCCATCATGTTTCCATCTTGATTCCTTACATACTGGACATTCATCGAGGTCATTATACTCCATCCAAAACAGTGCACAGTTATTTTTGCAAAAATCAATCTTCTCATATCCAAGTCCCAGTACCTTGATGTACTGCTTCACCTCATAAAAGGATTTTGGCAGTCCAGCCCCAGGGAGTGCATCGCTGTATGTCTTCGCAACTGCATTGAACGCTTTATTGGTAATCCCCTGGTATGACTTGTCATGAAGTAATTTCACAATTAATTCGAATCTTGACACAACAGAACCAGGGGCCACTAAGCGCTTAGCATCTTCTATCAGGTCATGGAAAAGAGGCTTTTTGTGATAACCATGGGGCTGTTGGCTTGCATATGGATACAGATCCCGTAACAAATTAGCAGTAGCCTCATCCTGGACGAGATCTTCAGGCTGATAACCATCAGAATAAAGAGGATCAATAATGTCAGGCTGATCATAGTGTTCACCATGGTTAATCCACCTGATATATGTCTGGTCCATCCCATAAACGAATAAATGATCTGAGACTACATGTTGAGGCTTGGACCCAATATTCAAACATACGCGGCATGGACAAATCACTTCCTTTGTCTTGTCGCCGTCAGTAAAATCACTAACGTGCTTCATGAAGTCTTCAATACCACTCAAATATGTTGGTGTGGTTAATGAGTCAAATAATATCCAAGTTCTGTCCATCTGTTGAGGAGATAGATGGTCAGAGAAGCGATAAGCTATTTCAACAAACAGGTCACCTACGAATGTAAGCAAGCATACCTGAGCAAACAGGTCGAATATAAAACTATAAATGCTACATTATTTGAGCCGATTTCAGCAAACAAACTGAGTGCAAAACTACGGCTACCTAGCGAACAGATTTTTTTAGGCTGACCACTGGGTTTCCCCACTTATTATTTTTTTATTAATAAAAAGAGGGAAATATGTACAAAAGTTGCTGGAGAGCAGCAACTAAAAGGATCATAGATCCCAAGCAGCAAAATATATATATAATGTTCTACCCATGATATGATTTCCTCTTTGCCTTATGAACAAGGAGAGCAATTTCATCCTTGAATCTCTTGTGCCATCTATAAATGCTTGGGGGGGAGGGGCGAACAGATCTATCGAAAGCAATACAATACCAACACATTCTTTCTTCTTTTTTGCCGTAATTCCGCCGATCTATTAGCAGTGCAAAGAAGCCAAAAGTAATAAGATTACATACAGGTTCATAGACCACCAGGGCCGTACCTGAGAATACGGAGGGCCTGAGCAAAACAAGAAATAGAGGCCCTCAACATGATCATTGGCAACTAAAATGATTTTATATATACTACTCACTCCATTTCAATAAACAATGCACCCTTGTTTTTCGTATTTTATCTTCGAAAAAATATTAATCTATATCTCTCTATTTAAAAATGATGTTTCAATTTTATGTAGATATACATGTATTTAGATGAGTTTAGTTTGCAGATACATGCAAGTTTTGATGAAGTTGAAACATATTTTTCAGGATGAAGTATATAAAAAAATTGATATAAAACTGGTATCATTAGAAAGTATTTTCCAACACGATTCTAACAATGCTGCTTATGTATTATATGATCGTGATATTGTTGTCCTATTTATTTGGTCAAGGTTCACATTGAAATGTGGTAAAATAAATTAAAAGAAGTGCATCGTGTGAAAAGGCAATCTAAGAATTCAAAAGTGCTAATTGTTAGTCGAAACATGACATCATTGAGACAAAATATTAATATTCATTGGAAGACTAACTGAATTAGCTGCACTCGCGATGAAAGAGAAAGAGAAGATACGGGTAAGAGCAAGTACAATAAGGTACAGTCTTTTTTTTGTTTGTTTGGGTTGCTCATCAAGCTTATCGCTCGATACAATAAGGTACAGTCAGCGGGAGTGGTGTTTGGAACATGGGTGCATAGTGGGTGGTATCATAGAGTACTATCATAGATATGCTATATTTATTATAGTGGAGTATTGAGGGAAAATCGGCTAAATCAATTTGAAGAAAATCGACAAAGTCAAATTAGAGGAAATTCTTCATCGATGATCAGATTTCTTACATAGAAGAGCTGATTGCCCTCAAAAGGAAGAATCTATCCATCTTCATTGATTTAAAAGGGGATTTCTTACAAGGAGAAGCTGATTGCTCAACAAAAGGGGAACAGATTGCTACGGCTAGTCTTATGCTAGTAAATCCCTACTCTAAGGGCTGTTGCCGTCTTCGTCGTCGCTGGGGTAGCTGCCGTCATTGCTACTGTCGACGAATTCCTCGTCGCTGCTACTGTGACCTTCAGCGGAGGCCTCTTCCTCTTCATCATCATCCTCCTCATCGGACCAGGCCCAGCCACGGATGCGCTTTGGTGGCGGTTCATCGGAGGAGGTGTCGTCCTCTGGTTCCTTCTTCGTGTCGGAGGAGATGTCTTCGTCTTCGTCGTCCTCTTCTTCTTCTTCTTCTTCTTTGGTGGAGGAAGTGAATTTACCCCGGAAGAGAGGGTCGTCGTCGTCGCTCTCCGCCTCCAGTTCTCCGTCAATCAGGAATCGGAGGTCATCTTCCCCGTCAGTCAGGGGCATGTCGCCATCCGACCAGACGAGGTCCTCGGGTCGACCCTCTGGTACGAAGTCGAAGTCGAACTCTTGCTCGTCCCAATGCTTGGGAGCGCGCCTATTGTACGCTTCCATCTGGCTGACCTCTGGCTCCAGCTCACTCGAGGAAAAGGATTGGGAGGAGGAAGAGGAAGACATGGTTACAGAGGAGGAGGGTTTTTGGGCCGATGGCTGGTTTGAAGCAGGAGGATGAAGAAGTGAACTGTTCGATGCGGTTAAATAAAAAGAGACATGTGGTGGTCATGTGGCAAATAATAGACACTTTTAAGAAAAGTGTGGCAAATCATAAAATATTCAAAACTGTCAAATCGTGCAGAGAAGTTGAGAAGGCAAGGCGTCATGATGAAGAATACTGCGACGGTTCTGCTCTGCCACGACATGACCCCTCGAAGGAAAAACAGATGGTTTTGATATTATCATTACCAAAACCAGGGGGGCATGTGTTATCACCGGATTTTGGCCAAATCAATCGGATGTCTAATCAATCGGTTACATGCACTAGCTCAGTGTTCGCATGGCTGCACCGCCACATGTATTAGCACCGCATGTATACATATACATCACTCATCTTGATTAATTGCTCAGCTCATTAAACTATCAAAGATCTTGCACGGCTTGGACGCAGGGTATGCCGTGGCATATACGGCATACCCTGTAGATCCGCCACCGCAAACAAGGAGAGCCATTTCATCCTTGAATCTCTTGCGGCTTCTGTAAAAGCTTGGGGGCGAACAGATCAATCGAAAGCAATATAATACCAACAAATTCTTTCTTCTTTTTGGCCGTAAATCCACCGATGTATTAGCAGTGCAAAGAACCCAGAAGTAATAAGATTACAAACAGGTCCATAGAGGACTGGCACCAAGCGACGACTACAGACATTGGGCAATGGTGAGCAGTACAGTGTACAGTACGAACGAATTCGAGCAAATAGGTAAAGCGGAAAACAATGTCAAACAAACACATCGAGAGGAAAACAATATCAACCGATCGATTCGAACGAACTAACGAACTTATAAGGGCTGGGCGACGGCGACTGACTTCGATTGAGCTATAATGAATCGTACTTGCCCAGGCCTGAAGATAGCATGCATACCGTGAGGATCTACCAGCTGACCGCGCCTGCCGGTGCGGCTGGAGAAGAACGGCGCCACCAGCAGTCGCCGGCTGACGCGGCTGATAGACAGCGTGGGGAAGTTTTGGTGCGCGGCCTGGTTCACCGAGGGTGTGTCTAGAGAAGAACAGGGCGCCGAAGGAGGTGTCTAGAGAAGAACAAGGTGGGCTGGGTGCTGAGTTAAAGGCGAGCGTTCGAAATATTGGGCGCGCGTTCGAAAGTTTAGGTGCGCGAGGGAGGTGTCTGCTGTGCTGAGTTAAAGGCGAGCGTTCGAAATTTCCCCGTCCTCTTCTTTTTTGGGCTAATCTATCTATACCTCTATTCTATCTACATGTTTTTTATTTTTTTTCTATTCTATACATGAGTTTTTGAAATTGAATTTTTTCACTCTGTCAGCGTTCCGGCCAATGCTCATTTGAAGTAATTGAAGCTGTTGATTTGCAGCTTAGAGGTGCTATCTACCGCTCATCATACAAGGACTCTTCAGATCTAAACGGCTGTGAATGCACGGATTCGTCACCCATCCTTCCCTTGGACTGGCGATGCTGAAAGCCTGAAACACTGGAACCCTCTAGATACTTCGGGATACCTCACTGCCCCACATTATTAGACAGGCCTTTTCCGACACGGGAAGTCAAAAGTTGGGGGCTCCATGCAGTACATATGAATACTCGCTAGCTGCATGGTCTAGAAGCAGACTAGAGTAAATCATCAATTCGTCAAATCAATTGGTGTATAATTTTTTTTAGGAGCTAAGACGCCGGCATGAACCATTTTATCAACTTGAATGCTTACTACATGACATAAGAAGACTATGTACTTTGGTTTTTCATTTTTCTGATTTTTTAAATTTTGTGCCCACTTGAATCTTGGTCAAATCCTAGGTTTGACCAAGATTAAACAAGTTTAAAACATGAAAATGAAAAGGTAATCATGGATCCTTCTTAGTCACTCTAAAATGAAGCTTTTGGGATGTTCTTGAAATTTCCATGTTTGAAACCCAAAACGACTTCTCTTCATGCTTGACTTCATAAGACAGAGTTTAGGGGTTAGGGGGTAGATACATGATTTGTCTAGTTTGCATATGTCTAGACCTTTTTTGTCAACTTTAATGCTTACTATATGACATAAGAAGATTATGTGCTTTGGTTTTTCATTTTTCTATTTTTTTTGAATTTTATGCCCATATATTTGAATCTTTGTCAAATCCTAGGTTTGACCAGGATTTAAACAAGTTTAAAACATGAAAATGAAAAGGTAAGCCTGGATCCTTCTTAGTCACTCTAAAATGAAGCTTTTGGGAGGTTCTTGAAATTTCCATGTTTGAAACCCAAAACTCAAGCTAGTTGATAAACAAAGTCTAGACATATTCAAACCAGAAAAATCATGTATCTACCCCTAACCCTAAACTTTGTCTTAATTATGAAGTCAAGCACGAAGAGAAGTCGTTTTGGGTTTCAAACATGGACATTTCAAAAACCCTCCCAAAAGCATTGTGGTGTGACGTACTAAGAAGGATACATGCTTACATTTTCAACAACCCCCCTAAAAGCTTCATTATAGAGTGACTAAGAAGGATCCAGTCTGGCGGGCTTACCTTTTATTTTCTTGTTTTAAACTTGTTCAAATCTCGGTCAAACCTAGGATTTGACCAAGATTCAAAATGTGCATCAAAATTTAAAAAAAATAAAAACCAAATTAAAGCACATAGTGTTCTTATGTCATATAGTAAGCATTAAAGTTGATAAACAAGGTCTAGACACATATTCAAACAAGACAAATCATGTATCTATACCCCTAACCCCTAAACTCTATCTTATGAAGTCAACAACATGAAGAGAAGTGGTTTTGGGTTTCAAACATGGAAATTTCAAAAACCTCCCAAAAGCTTCATTTTAGAGTGACTAATATATATAAGAAGGATCCATGCCTGCTTACCACCTTTTCATTTTCATATTTTAAACTTGTTTAAATCCGTGTCAAATTAAACCAAGGATTTGACCAAAAGATTCAAATGGGCATAAAATTTTAAAAAAAATCAGAAAAATGAAAAACAAAAGCATATAGTCTTCTTATGTCATATAGTAAGCATTCAAGTTGATAAACAAGGTTTGGACATGCATATTCAAACCTAGGCAAATCATGTATCTATCCCCTAGCCCCTAAACTCTATCTTATGAAGTCAAGCATGAAGAGAAGTGGTTTTGGGTTTCAAACATGAAAATTTCAAGAACATCCCAAAAACTTCATTTTAGAGTGACTAAGAAAGGATACAGGCTTCCCTTTTCATTTTCATGTTTTATACTTGTTTAAATCTTGGTCAAACCTAGGATTTGACAAAGATTCAAATGTGCATCAAAATAAAAAAATCAGAAAAATTAAAAACCAAAGCACATAGTTTTCTTATGTCATATAGTTAGCATTAAAGTTGATATAAACAAGGTCTAGATATATTCAAACAAGAAAAATCATGTATCTACCCCTAACCCTAAACTCTGTCTTATGTAGTCAAGCATGAAGAAAAGTGGTTTTGGGTTTCAAACTTGGAAATTTCAAGAACCCCCCAAAAGCTTCATTTTAGAGTGACTAAAGGATCCAGGTTGGGCTTACCTTTTATTTTCATGTTTTAAAATTGTTCAAATCTTGGTCAAACCGTACCTAAGATTTGATCAAGATTCAAATGGGCATAAAATTTCAAAAAAAAATGAAAAACCAAAGCATATAGCCTTCTTATGTCATATAGTAAGCACTCAAGTTGGTAAACAAGGTCTAGACATATTCAAACCAGAAAAATCATGTTTCTACCCCTAGCCCTAAACTTTGTCTTATGAAGTCAAGCACGAAGAGAAGTCGTTTTGGATTTCAAACATGGAAATTTCAAAAACCTTCCCAAAAGCTTCATTTTGGAGTGACTAAGAAGGATACAGGCTTACCTTTTCATTTTCATGTTTTAAACTTGTTTAAATATTGGTTAAGCCTAGGATTTGACCAAGATCAAATGGGCATAAAAATTCAGAAAAAATCAAAAAAAATGAAAACCAAAGCACATAGTATTATTATGTCATATAGTAAGCATTATATTCAAGTTGATAAACAAGGTCTAAACAACAAACTAGACAAATCATGTATCTACCCCCTAACCCTAAACTCTGTCTTATGAAGTCAAGCATGAAGAGAAGTGGTTTTGGGTTTGAAACATGGAAATTTCAAAAAACTCCCAAAAGCTTCTCATTTTTGAGTGACTAAGAAGGATTCAGGCTTACCTTTTCATTTTCATGTTTTAAACTTGTTCAAATCTTGGTCAAACTTAGGATTTGACCAAGATTCAAATGGGCATAAAAATTGGGAGGAAGGGTATGAATTACAATTCAAAAAAACAAGGTAACTTAAATACTTGGATGCCCCAAAGATGTGTGGAAGCCCAGAACAATGGCAAAACATGTGCGCACGCTGCATCCAATTCAAGTAGAACACATAGTAGGCATCGATAGTTTGACCTAAATTTGAAATCAAAGAGAAGGTGGTTAGAAAAAATCGAAATTGGCAAAGCAAAGCATGAAATCATAAATTTGTGATGCACTATAGCTATGAAAAGTATCAAACAATGCATACCAAAATGATTTTTTAGAGGAATACTAGTTCAACTTATTTTAATTTTATATTAGTAGCCCAAAATCGAACTAGTAGTTGGATATTTTTGAACTTGATCTGTAGTAGTGGGCAAAACCCTAGTTTAACCTATTTAATCATAGATTCGTAGGTCGATTTTTCTACTTTTTTATTATTACTATGCAGCACATGTGTGTTTGCCCGTCGAGTGAAACTCGGAGGAAGAGGGATCACTCGGAAGGAGAGAAGAAGGGAGAGAATTATGGTGTCTCCCCTTTTTCGGGTGATGATGTTGACTTTTGTGCAGGGTTTGTCAGTGAGCAGGAGGTGCGAGCGAGCGAGCGAGCGAGCGAGTCGAGCGAGGCCGAGAATGAGAGAGATTTGTTTTTTTTTTGAGAGACGACCGAAGGATCCAGAAGGACCCACATACTTCCAATACGCATCCTGATGCGTCTTTTCTTGACAAAGAAAATGGCTGGGAGTTTGCGTACCTATTGCACGTGACTTGTGCTCACTGAAGTGTGGGACCTCACGCATGGGCACCACACGTAAGTGACAGACCTGTTGATGTAAAAACTCGGTTGATTATTATACTACTACATTTATACAAAGTTTCCTATGGATTCAAGGGTACGAAAGCCAAGTTAAATCATTTACATGACATTATTTTTTCCATGAAGCCAAGTTAACTCATTTATCAATTGGTACATTTTGGAGTGACTAAGAAGGATCCAGGCTTACCTTTTCATTTTCATGTTTTAAACATGTTTAAATCTTGGTCAAACCTATGACTTGACCAAGATTCAAATGGGCATAAAAATTCAAAAAAAAGAAAAACAAAAGCACACCGTCTTCCTATGTCATATATCAAGGTGATAAACAAGGTCTGACATATTCAAACCACAAAAATCATGTATCTACCCCCTAACCCTAAACAAGGATCCAGGCTTACCCTTTTCATTTTCATGTTTTTAAACTTGTTCAAATCTTGGTCAAACTTAGGATTTGACGAAGATTCAAATGGGCGTAAAAATACTTAGAAAAATCATGTACGTATCTACCCCAAACCCTAAACTCTATCTTACGAAGCCAAGCATGAAGAGAAGTGGTTTTGGGTTTCAAACATGGAAATTTCAAAAACCTCAAACTATAGGCCGGGTTAGCATCTAGTGCAGTATGTGTGAGAATGTATGCACTATGTGTGCTATAACTTGTGTGTCTTTCAAATTTGAACCAAATTTGAATAAGTTTGAAATATTTGAAATGGGGCTTTTGGCTTAAACATTTGAAACCCAAAACGACTTCTCCTCATGCTAGACTTCATAAGACCGAGTTTAGGGTTAGGGGGTAGATACATGATTTGTCTGGTTTGAATATGTCTAAACCTTGTTTATCAACTTGAATGCTTACTATATGACATAAGAAGACCATGTGCTTTTGTTTTTCATTTTTCTATTTTTTTAAGAATTTTATGCACATTTGATTCTGGTCAAATCCTAGGTTCAACCAAGATTTAAACAAGTTTCAAGCATGAAAATGAAAACGTAAGCCAAGATCCTTCTTAATTAGTCACTCTAAAATATATGAAGCTTTTGGGACGTACTTGAAATTTCCATGTTTGAAACCCAAAACCAATTCTCTTCATGATTGACTTCATAAGACAGAGTTTAGGGTTAGGGGTAGATATACACATGATTTTTCTGGTTTGAATATGTCTAGACCTAGCTTGTTTATCAACTTGAGTGTTTACTATATGACATAATTAAGAAGGCTATGTGCTTTGGTTTTTCATTCTTTAGATTTTTTGTCTGAATTTTTATGCCCATTTGAATCTTGGTCAAATCCTAGCTAGGTTTGACCAAGATTTAAATAAGTTTAAAACATGGAAATGAAAAGGTAAGCATCGATCCTTCTTAGTCGCTCTAAAATGAAGCTGAATTTTGGGAGGTTTTTGAAATTTCCATGTTTGAAACCCAAAACCACTTCTCTTCATGCTTGACTTCATAAGACGAAGTTTAGGGTCGATAGGGGGTAGATACATGATTTGTCTTGTTTGAATATGTCTAGACCTTGTTTATCAACTTGAATGCTTACTTTATGACTTATAAGAGGACTATGTGCATTGGTATTTCATTTTTTGATTTTTATGCCCATTTGAGAATCTTGGTAAAATCCTAGGTTTGTTGAGCAAGATTTAAACAAGTTTAACATGTGAAAATGATAAGGTAATTAAGTCTGGATCTTTCTCTTAGTAACTCTAAAATGAAGCTTTTGGGAGGTTCTTGAATTTACCATGTTTGAAACCCAAAACCACCGTACTTCTGTTCATGCTTGACTTCATAAGACAGAGTTTAGGGTTAGGGGTAGATACATGATTTTTCTGGTTTGAATATGTCTAGACCATGTTTATCAATTTGAATGCTTACTATATGACATAAGAAGGCTATGTGCTTTTGTTTTTCATTCTTTCGATTTTTTTCTGAATTGTTATGCCCATTTGAATCTTGGTCAAATCCTAGGTTCGACCAAGATTTAAACAAGTTTAAAACATGACAATGAAAAGGTAATTAATCATGGATCCTTCTTAATTAACCAGCCAGTCTAATTAAAATGAAGCTTTTTGGGAGGTTTTTGAAATTTCCATGTTTGAAACCCAAAACCACACTTCTCTGCTTCATGCTTGACTTCATATATAATTAAGACAAAGTTTAGGGTTAGGGGGTACATGATTTGTCTGGTTTGAATATGTCTAGACCTTGTTTATGAACTTTTGAATGCTTACTATATGACATAAGAAGAATATGTGCTTTGGTTTTTTATTTTATCTATTTTTTTATTTTATGCCCATTTGAATATTGGTCAAATCCTAGGTTTGACCAAGATTTAAACAAGTTTAAAACATGAAAATGAAAAGGTAAGCCTGGATCCTTCTTAACTAGTCACTCTAAAACGAAGCTTTAATTTTGGGAGGTTTTTGAAATTTCCATGTTTGAAACCAAAAACCACTTCTCTTCATGCTTGACTTCATAAGACAGAGTTATTTATGGTTTTGGAGGGGTAGATACATGATTTGTCTTATTTGAATATGTCTAGCTAGACCTTGTTTATCAACTTTTGAATGCTTACTATATATATGTATGTGACATAAGAAAACTATGTGCTTTGGTTTTTCATTTTTCTGATTTTTTTGGAATTTTGATGCACATTTGAATCTTGGTCAAATCCTAGGTTTGACCAAGATTTAAACAAGTATAGATCATGAAAATGAAAATGGAAGCCTGTATCCTTCTTAGTCACCCTAAAATGAAGTTTTTGGGAGGTTTTTGAAATTTCCATGTTTGAAACCCAAAACCACTTATCTTCATGCTTGACTTCGTCATAAGACAGAGTTTAGGGGTTAGGGGGTAGATACATGATTTGTCTAGCTAGTTTGAATATGTCCAGACCTTGTTTATCAACTTTAATGCTTACTATATGACATATAAGAAGACTATGTGCGCTTTGGTTTTTCATTTTTCTGTTTTTTTTTGAATTTTCTGCCAATTTTGTTTGACCAAGATTTAGACAAGTTTTACACGTGAAAACGAATAAGTAAGCCTGGATCCTTCTTAGTCACTCCAAAATGTACCAATTGATAGGTGCGTTAACTTTGCTTCATGGAAAAAATAATGTCATGTAAATGAGTTAACTTGGATTTCCTACCCTTGAATCCATAGGAAACTTTGTTCTAATGCACTATAATAATCAACCGAGTTTTTACACCAACAGGTCTGTCACTTACGTGTGGTGCCCATGCGTGAGGTCCCACACTTCAGTGAGCACAAGTCACGTGCAATAGGTACGCAAACTCCCAGACATTTTCTTTGTCAAGAGAAGACGCATCAGGATGCGTATTGGAAGTCTGTGGGTCCTTCTGGATCCTTCGGTCGTCCCTCTCAAAAAAAAAACAAATCTCTCTCATTCTCGGCCTCGCTCGACTGCTCGCTCGCTCGCACCTCCTGCTCACTGACAAACCCTGCACAAAAGTCAACATCATCACCCGAAAAAGGGGAGACACCATAATTCTCTCCCTTCTTCTCTCCTTCCGAGTGATCCCTCTTCCTCCGAGTTTCACTCGACGGGCAAACACACATGTGCTGCATAGTAATAATAAAAAGGTAGAAAAATCGACCTACGAATCTATAATTAAATAGGTTAAACTAGGGCTTTGCCCAGTACTACAGATCAAGGTTCAAAAAATCCAACTACGGGGTTCGAACAACCCCATTTCTAATCCAAGATTTTTTCGACCTCATCCAATGGCCTCAAACTATAGGCCGGGTTAGCATCTAGTGCAGTATGTGTGAGAATGTATGCACTATGTGTGCTATAACTTGTGTGTCTTTCAAATTTGAATAAGTTTGAAATATTTGAAATGGGGCTTTTGGCTTAAACGTTTGAAACCCAAAACGACTTCTCCTCATGCTAGACTTCATAAGACCGAGTTTAGGGTTAGGGGGTAGATACATGATTTGTCTGGTTTGAATATGTCTAAACCTTGTTTATCAACTTGAATGCTTACTATATGACATAAGAAGACCATGTGCTTTTGTTTTTCATTTTTCTATTTTTTTAAGAATTTTATGCACATTTGATTCTGGTCAAATCCTAGGTTCAACCAAGATTTAAACAAGTTTCAAGCATGAAAATGAAAACGTAAGCCAAGATCCTTCTTAATTAGTCACTCTAAAATATATGAAGCTTTTGGGACGTACTTGAAATTTCCATGTTTGAAACCCAAAACCAATTCTCTTCATGATTGACTTCATAAGACAGAGTTTAGGGTTAGGGGTAGATATACACATGATTTTTCTGGTTTGAATATGTCTAGACCTAGCTTGTTTATCAACTTGAGTGTTTACTATATGACATAATTAAGAAGGCTATGTGCTTTGGTTTTTCATTCTTTAGATTTTTTGTCTGAATTTTTATGCCCATTTGAATCTTGGTCAAATCCTAGCTAGGTTTGACCAAGATTTAAATAAGTTTAAAACATGGAAATGAAAAGGTAAGCATCGATCCTTCTTAGTCGCTCTAAAATGAAGCTGAATTTTGGGAGGTTTTTGAAATTTCCATGTTTGAAACCCAAAACCACTTCTCTTCATGCTTGACTTCATAAGACGAAGTTTAGGGTCGATAGGGGGTAGATACATGATTTGTCTTGTTTGAATATGTCTAGACCTTGTTTATCGACTTGAATGCTTACTTTATGACTTATAAGAGGACTATGTGCATTGGTATTTCATTTTTTGATTTTTATGCCCATTTGAGAATCTTGGTAAAATCCTAGGTTTGTTGAGCAAGATTTAAACAAGTTTAACATGTGAAAATGATAAGGTAATTAAGTCTGGATCTTTCTCTTAGTAACTCTAAAATGAAGCTTTTGGGAGGTTCTTGAATTTACCATGTTTGAAACCCAAAACCACCGTACTTCTGTTCATGCTTGACTTCATAAGACAGAGTTTAGGGTTAGGGGTAGATACATGATTTTTCTGGTTTGAATATGTCTAGACCATGTTTATCAATTTGAATGCTTACTATATGACATAAGAAGGCTATGTGCTTTTGTTTTTCATTCTTTCGATTTTTTTCTGAATTGTTATGCCCATTTGAATCTTGGTCAAATCCTAGGTTCGACCAAGATTTAAACATGTTTAAAACATGACAATGAAAAGGTAATTAATCATGGATCCTTCTTAATTAACCAGCCCGTCTAATTAAAATGAAGCTTTTTGGGAGGTTTTTGAAATTTCCATGTTTGAAACCCAAAACCACACTTCTCTGCTTCATGCTTGACTTCATATATAATTAAGACAAAGTTTAGGGTTAGGGGGTACATGATTTGTCTGGTTTGAATATGTCTAGACCTTGTTCATGAACTTGAATGCTTACTATATGACATAAGAAGACTATGTGCTTTGGTTTTTTATTTTATTTATTTTTTATTTTATGCCCATTTGAATATTGGTCAAATCCTAGGTTTGAACAAGATTTAAACAAGTTTAAAACATGAAAATGAAAAGGTAAGCCTGGATCCTTCTTAACTAGTCACTCTAAAATGAAGCTTTAATTTTGGGAGGTTTTTGAAATTTCCATGTTATTTGAAACCCAAAACCACTTCTCTTCATGCTTGACTTCATAAGACGAAGTTTAGGGTCGATAGGGGGTAGATACATGATTTGTCTGGTTTGAATATGTCTAGACCATGTTTATCAAATCCTAGGTTTGACCAAGATTTAAACAAGTTTAAAACATGAAAATGAAAAGGGAAGCATGTATCCTTCTTAGTCACTCTAAAATGAAGTTTTTGGGCGGTTTTTGAAATTTTCATGTTTGAAACCCAAAACCACTTCTCTTCATGCTTGACTTCATAAGACATAGTTTAGGGGTTAGGGGTAGATACATGATTTGTATGGTTTGAATATGTCTAGACCATGTTTATCAACTTTAATGCTTACTATATGACATAAGAAGACTATGTGCTTTTGTTTTTCATTCTTTCGATTTTTTTCTGAATTGTTATGCCCATTTGAATCTTGGTCAAATCCTAGGTTCGACCAAGATTTAAACAAGTTTAAAACATGACAATGAAAAGGTAATTAATCATGGATCCTTCTTAATTAACCAGCCAGTCTAATTAAAATGAAGCTTTTTGGGAGGTTTTTGAAATTTCCATGTTTGAAACCCAAAACCACACTTCTCTGCTTCATGCTTGACTTCATATATAATTAAGACAAAGTTTAGGGTTAGGGGGTACATGATTTGTCTGGTTTGAATATGTCTAGACCTTGTTTATGAACTTTTGAATGCTTACTATATGACATAAGAAGAATATGTGCTTTGGTTTTTTATTTTATCTATTTTTTTATTTTATGCCCATTTGAATATTGGTCAAATCCTAGGTTTGACCAAGATTTAAACAAGTTTAAAACATGAAAATGAAAAGGTAAGCCTGGATCCTTCTTAACTAGTCACTCTAAAACGAAGCTTTAATTTTGGGAGGTTTTTGAAATTTCCATGTTTGAAACCAAAAACCACTTCTCTTCATGCTTGACTTCATAAGACAGAGTTATTTATGGTTTTAGAGGGGTAGATACATGATTTGTCTTATTTGAATATGTCTAGCTAGACCTTGTTTATCAACTTTTGAATGCTTACTATATATATGTATGTGACATAAGAAAACTATGTGCTTTGGTTTTTCGTTTTTCTGATTTTTTATGGAATTTTGATGCACATTTGAATCTTGGTCAAATCCTAGGTTTGACCAAGATTTAAACAAGTATAGATCATGAAAATGAAAATGGAAGCCTGTATCCTTCTTAGTCACCCTAAAATGAAGTTTTTGGGAGGTTTTTGAAATTTCCATGTTTGAAACCCAAAACCACTTATCTTCATGCTTGACTTCGTCATAAGACAGAGTTTAGGGGTTAGGGGGTAGATACATGATTTGTCTAGCTAGTTTGAATATGTCCAGACCTTGTTTATCAACTTTAATGCTTACTATATGACATATAAGAAGACTATGTGCGCTTTGGTTTTTCATTTTTCTGTTTTTTTTTTGAATTTTCTGCCAATTTTGTTTGACCAAGATTTAGACAAGTTTTACACGTGAAAACGAATAAGTAAGCCTGGATCCTTCTTAGTCACTCCAAAATGTACCAATTGATAGGTGCGTTAACTTTGCTTCATGGAAAAAATAATGTCATGTAAATGAGTTAACTTGGATTTCCTACCCTTGAATCCATAGGAAACTTTGTTCTAATGCACTATAATAATCAACCGAGTTTTTACACCAACAGGTCTGTCACTTACGTGTGGTGCCCATGCGTGAGGTCCCACACTTCAGTGAGCACAAGTCACGTGCAATAGGTACGCAAACTCCCAGACATTTTCTTTGTCAAGAGAAGACGCATCAGGATGCGTATTGGAAGTCTGTGGGTCCTTCTGGATCCTTCGGTCGTCCCTCAAAAAAAAAACAAATCTCTCTCATTCTCGGCCTCGCTCGACTCGCTCGCTCGCTCGCACCTCCTGCTCACTGACAAACCCTGCACAAAAGTCAACATCATCACCCGAAAAAGGGGAGACACCATAATTCTCTCCCTTCTTCTCTCCTTCCGAGTGATCCCTCTTCCTCCGAGTTTCACTCGACGGGCAAACACACATGTGCTGCATAGTAATAATAAAAAGGTAGAAAAATCGACCTACGAATCTATAATTAAATAGGTTAAACTAGGGCTTTGCCCAGTACTACAGATCAAGGTTCAAAAAATCCAACTACGGGGTTCGAACAACCCCATTTCTAATCCAAGATTTTTTTCGACCTCATCCAATGGCCTCAAACTATAGGCCGGGTTAGCATCTAGTGCAGTATGTGTGAGAATGTATGCACTATGTGTGCTATAACTTGTGTGTCTTTCAAATTTGAATAAGTTTGAAATATTTGAAATGGGGCTTTTGGCTTAAACGTTTGAAACCCAAAACGACTTCTCCTCATGCTAGACTTCATAAGACCGAGTTTAGGGTTAGGGGGTAGATACATGATTTGTCTGGTTTGAATATGTCTAAACCTTGTTTATCAACTTGAATGCTTACTATATGACATAAGAAGACCATGTGCTTTTGTTTTTCATTTTTCTATTTTTTTAAGAATTTTATGCACATTTGATTCTGGTCAAATCCTAGGTTCAACCAAGATTTAAACAAGTTTCAAGCATGAAAATGAAAACGTAAGCCAAGATCCTTCTTAATTAGTCACTCTAAAATATATGAAGCTTTTGGGACGTACTTGAAATTTCCATGTTTGAAACCCAAAACCAATTCTCTTCATGATTGACTTCATAAGACAGAGTTTAGGGTTAGGGGTAGATATACACATGATTTTTCTGGTTTGAATATGTCTAGACCTAGCTTGTTTATCAACTTGAGTGTTTACTATATGACATAATTAAGAAGGCTATGTGCTTTGGTTTTTCATTCTTTAGATTTTTTGTCTGAATTTTTATGCCCATTTGAATCTTGGTCAAATCCTAGCTAGGTTTGACCAAGATTTAAATAAGTTTAAAACATGGAAATGAAAAGGTAAGCATCGATCCTTCTTAGTCGCTCTAAAATGAAGCTGAATTTTGGGAGGTTTTTGAAATTTCCATGTTTGAAACCCAAAACCACTTCTCTTCATGCTTGACTTCATAAGACGAAGTTTAGGGTCGATAGGGGGTAGATACATGATTTGTCTTGTTTGAATATGTCTAGACCTTGTTTATCAACTTGAATGCTTACTTTATGACTTATAAGAGGACTATGTGCATTGGTATTTCATTTTTTGATTTTTATGCCCATTTGAGAATCTTGGTAAAATCCTAGGTTTGTTGAGCAAGATTTAAACAAGTTTAACATGTGAAAATGATAAGGTAATTAAGTCTGGATCTTTCTCTTAGTAACTCTAAAATGAAGCTTTTGGGAGGTTCTTGAATTTACCATGTTTGAAACCCAAAACCACCGTACTTCTTTTCATGCTTGACTTCATAAGACAGAGTTTAGGGTTAGGGGTAGATACATGATTTTTCTGGTTTGAATATGTCTAGACCATGTTTATCAATTTGAATGCTTACTATATGACATAAGAAGGCTATGTGCTTTTGTTTTTCATTCTTTCGATTTTTTTCTGAATTGTTATGCCCATTTGAATCTTGGTCAAATCCTAGGTTCGACCAAGATTTAAACATGTTTAAAACATGACAATGAAAAGGTAATTAATCATGGATCCTTCTTAATTAACCAGCCCGTCTAATTAAAATGAAGCTTTTTGGGAGGTTTTTGAAATTTCCATGTTTGAAACCCAAAACCACACTCTCTCTGCTTCATGCTTGACTTCATATATAATTAAGACAAAGTTTAGGGTTAGGGGGTACATGATTTGTCTGGTTTGAATATGTCTAGACCTTGTTCATGAACTTGAATGCTTACTATATGACATAAGAAGACTATGTGCTTTGGTTTTTTATTTTATTTATTTTTTATTTTATGCCCATTTGAATATTGGTCAAATCCTAGGTTTGAACAAGATTTAAACAAGTTTAAAACATGAAAATGAAAAGGTAAGCCTGGATCCTTCTTAACTAGTCACTCTAAAATGAAGCTTTAATTTTGGGAGGTTTTTGAAATTTCCATGTTATTTGAAACCCAAAACCACTTCTCTTCATGCTTGACTTCATAAGACGAAGTTTAGGGTCGATAGGGGGTAGATACATGATTTGTCTGGTTTGAATATGTCTAGACCATGTTTATCAAATCCTAGGTTTGACCAAGATTTAAACAAGTTTAAAACATGAAAATGAAAAGGGAAGCATGTATCCTTCTTAGTCACTCTAAAATGAAGTTTTTGGGCGGTTTTTTTTTTTTTTTTTTTTGAAACCCAAAACCACTTCTCTTCATGCTTGACTTCATAAGACATAGTTTAGGGGTTAGGGGTAGATACATGATTTGTATGGTTTGAATATGTCTAGACCATGTTTATCAACTTTAATGCTTACTATATGACATAAGAAGACTATGTGCTTTTGTTTTTCATTCTTTCGATTTTTTTCTGAATTGTTATGCCCATTTGAATCTTGGTCAAATCCTAGGTTCGACCAAGATTTAAACAAGTTTAAAACATGACAATGAAAAGGTAATTAATCATGGATCCTTCTTAATTAACCAGCCGGTCTAATTAAAATGAAGCTTTTTGGGAGGTTTTTGAAATTTCCATGTTTGAAACCCAAAACCACACTTCTCTGCTTCATGCTTGACTTCATATATAATTAAGACAAAGTTTAGGGTTAGGGGGTACATGATTTGTCTGGTTTGAATATGTCTAGACCTTATTTATGAACTTTTGAATGCTTACTATATGACATAAGAAGAATATGTGCTTTGGTTTTTTATTTTATCTATTTTTTTATTTTATGCCCATTTGAATATTGGTCAAATCCTAGGTTTGACCAAGATTTAAACAAGTTTAAAACATGAAAATGAAAAGGTAAGCCTGGATCCTTCTTAACTAGTCACTCTAAAACGAAGCTTTAATTTTGGGAGGTTTTTGAAATTTCCATGTTTGAAACCAAAAACCACTTCTCTTCATGCTTGACTTCATAAGACAGAGTTATTTATGGTTTTAGAGGGGTAGATACATGATTTGTCTTATTTGAATATGTCTAGCTAGACCTTGTTTATCAACTTTTGAATGCTTACTATATATATGTATGTGACATAAGAAAACTATGTGCTTTGGTTTTTCGTTTTTCTGATTTTTTATGGAATTTTGATGCACATTTGAATCTTGGTCAAATCCTAGGTTTGACCAAGATTTAAACAAGTATAGATCATGAAAATGAAAATGGAAGCCTGTATCCTTCTTAGTCACCCTAAAATGAAGTTTTTGGGAGGTTTTTGAAATTTCCATGTTTGAAACCCAAAACCACTTATCTTCATGCTTGACTTCGTCATAAGACAGAGTTTAGGGGTTAGGGGGTAGATACATGATTTGTCTAGCTAGTTTGAATATGTCCAGACCTTGTTTATCAACTTTAATGCTTACTATATGACATATAAGAAGACTATGTGCGCTTTGGTTTTTCATTTTTCTGTTTTTTTTTTGAATTTTCTGCCAATTTTGTTTGACCAAGATTTAGACAAGTTTTACACGTGAAAACGAATAAGTAAGCCTGGATCCTTCTTAGTCACTCCAAAATGTACCAATTGATAGGTGCGTTAACTTTGCTTCATGGAAAAAATAATGTCATGTAAATGAGTTAACTTGGATTTCCTACCCTTGAATCCATAGGAAACTTTGTTCTAATGCACTATAATAATCAACCGAGTTTTTACACCAACAGGTCTGTCACTTACGTGTGGTGCCCATGCGTGAGGTCCCACACTTCAGTGAGCACAAGTCACGTGCAATAGGTACGCAAACTCCCAGACATTTTCTTTGTCAAGAGAAGACGCATCAGGATGCGTATTGGAAGTCTGTGGGTCCTTCTGGATCCTTCGGTCGTCCCTCTCAAAAAAAAACAAATCTCTCTCATTCTCGGCCTCGCTCGACTCGCTCGCTCGCTCGCTCGCTCGCACCTCCTGCTCACTGACAAACCCTGCACAAAAGTCAACATCATCACCCGAAAAAGGGGAGACACCATAATTCTCTCCCTTCTTCTCTCCTTCCGAGTGATCCCTCTTCCTCCGAGTTTCACTCGACGGGCAAACACACATGTGCTGCATAGTAATAATAAAAAGGTAGAAAAATCGACCTACGAATCTATAATTAAATAGGTTAAACTAGGGCTTTGCCCAGTACTACAGATCAAGGTTCAAAAAATCCAACTACGGGGTTCGAACAACCCCATTTCTAATCCAAGATTTTTTTCGACCTCATCCAATGGCCTCAAACTATAGGCCGGGTTAGCATCTAGTGCAGTATGTGTGAGAATGTATGCACTATGTGTGCTATAACTTGTGTGTCTTTCAAATTTGAATAAGTTTGAAATATTTGAAATGGGGCTTTTGGCTTAAACGTTTGAAACCCAAAACGACTTCTCCTCATGCTAGACTTCATAAGACCGAGTTTAGGGTTAGGGGGTAGATACATGATTTGTCTGGTTTGAATATGTCTAAACCTTGTTTATCAACTTGAATGCTTACTATATGACATAAGAAGACCATGTGCTTTTGTTTTTCATTTTTCTATTTTTTTTTAAGAATTTTATGCACATTTGATTCTGGTCAAATCCTAGGTTCAACCAAGATTTAAACAAGTTTCAAGCATGAAAATGAAAACGTAAGCCAAGATCCTTCTTAATTAGTCACTCTAAAATATATGAAGCTTTTGGGACGTACTTGAAATTTCCATGTTTGAAACCCAAAACCAATTCTCTTCATGATTGACTTCATAAGACAGAGTTTAGGGTTAGGGGTAGATATACACATGATTTTTCTGGTTTGAATATGTCTAGACCTAGCTTGTTTATCAACTTGAGTGTTTACTATATGACATAATTAAGAAGGCTATGTGCTTTGGTTTTTCATTCTTTAGATTTTTTGTCTGAATTTTTATGCCCATTTGAATCTTGGTCAAATCCTAGCTAGGTTTGACCAAGATTTAAATAAGTTTAAAACATGGAAATGAAAAGGTAAGCATCGATCCTTCTTAGTCGCTCTAAAATGAAGCTGAATTTTGGGAGGTTTTTGAAATTTCCATGTTTGAAACCCAAAACCACTTCTCTTCATGCTTGACTTCATAAGACGAAGTTTAGGGTCGATAGGGGGTACGTAGATACATGATTTGTCTTGTTTGAATATGTCTAGACCTTGTTTATCAACTTGAATGCTTACTTTATGACTTATAAGAGGACTATGTGCATTGGTATTTCATTTTTTGATTTTTATGCCCATTTGAGAATCTTGGTAAAATCCTAGGTTTGTTGAGCAAGATTTAAACAAGTTTAACATGTGAAAATGATAAGGTAATTAAGTCTGGATCTTTCTCTTAGTAACTCTAAAATGAAGCTTTTGGGAGGTTCTTGAATTTACCATGTTTGAAACCCAAAACCACCGTACTTCTGTTCATGCTTGACTTCATAAGACAGAGTTTAGGGTTAGGGGTAGATACATGATTTTTCTGGTTTGAATATGTCTAGACCATGTTTATCAATTTGAATGCTTACTATATGACATAAGAAGGCTATGTGCTTTTGTTTTTCATTCTTTCGATTTTTTTCTGAATTGTTATGCCCATTTGAATCTTGGTCAAATCCTAGGTTCGACCAAGATTTAAACATGTTTAAAACATGACAATGAAAAGGTAATTAATCATGGATCCTTCTTAATTAACCAGCCCGTCTAATTAAAATGAAGCTTTTTGGGAGGTTTTTGAAATTTCCATGTTTGAAACCCAAAACCACACTTCTCTGCTTCATGCTTGACTTCATATATAATTAAGACAAAGTTTAGGGTTAGGGGGTACATGATTTGTCTGGTTTGAATATGTCTAGACCTTGTTCATGAACTTGAATGCTTACTATATGACATAAGAAGACTATGTGCTTTGGTTTTTTATTTTATTTATTTTTTATTTTATGCCCATTTGAATATTGGTCAAATCCTAGGTTTGAACAAGATTTAAACAAGTTTAAAACATGAAAATGAAAAGGTAAGCCTGGATCCTTCTTAACTAGTCACTCTAAAATGAAGCTTTAATTTTGGGAGGTTTTTGAAATTTCCATGTTATTTGAAACCCAAAACCACTTCTCTTCATGCTTGACTTCATAAGACGAAGTTTAGGGTCGATAGGGGGTAGATACATGATTTGTCTGGTTTGAATATGTCTAGACCATGTTTATCAAATCCTAGGTTTGACCAAGATTTAAACAAGTTTAAAACATGAAAATGAAAAGGGAAGCATGTATCCTTCTTAGTCACTCTAAAATGAAGTTTTTGGCGGTTTTTGAAATTTTCATGTTTGAAACCCAAAACCACTTCTCTTCATGCTTGACTTCATAAGACATAGTTTAGGGGTTAGGGGTAGATACATGATTTGTATGGTTTGAATATGTCTAGACCATGTTTATCAACTTTAATGCTTACTATATGACATAAGAAGACTATGTGCTTTTGTTTTTCATTCTTTCGATTTTTTTCTGAATTGTTATGCCCATTTGAATCTTGGTCAAATCCTAGGTTCGACCAAGATTTAAACAAGTTTAAAACATGACAATGAAAAGGTAATTAATCATGGATCCTTCTTAATTAACCAGCCAGTCTAATTAAAATGAAGCTTTTTGGGAGGTTTTTGAAATTTCCATGTTTGAAACCCAAAACCACACTTCTCTGCTTCATGCTTGACTTCATATATAATTAAGACAAAGTTTAGGGTTAGGGGGTACATGATTTGTCTGGTTTGAATATGTCTAGACCTTGTTTATGAACTTTTGAATGCTTACTATATGACATAAGAAGAATATGTGCTTTGGTTTTTTATTTTATCTATTTTTTTATTTTATGCCCATTTGAATATTGGTCAAATCCTAGGTTTGACCAAGATTTAAACAAGTTTAAAACATGAAAATGAAAAGGTAAGCCTGGATCCTTCTTAACTAGTCACTCTAAAACGAAGCTTTAATTTTGGGAGGTTTTTGAAATTTCCATGTTTGAAACCAAAAACCACTTCTCTTCATGCTTGACTTCATAAGACAGAGTTATTTATGGTTTTAGAGGGGTAGATACATGATTTGTCTTATTTGAATATGTCTAGCTAGACCTTGTTTATCAACTTTTGAATGCTTACTATATATATGTATGTGACATAAGAAAACTATGTGCTTTGGTTTTTCGTTTTTCTGATTTTTTATGGAATTTTGATGCACATTTGAATCTTGGTCAAATCCTAGGTTTGACCAAGATTTAAACAAGTATAGATCATGAAAATGAAAATGGAAGCCTGTATCCTTCTTAGTCACCCTAAAATGAAGTTTTTGGGAGGTTTTTGAAATTTCCATGTTTGAAACCCAAAACCACTTATCTTCATGCTTGACTTCGTCATAAGACAGAGTTTAGGGGTTAGGGGGTAGATACATGATTTGTCTAGCTAGTTTGAATATGTCCAGACCTTGTTTATCAACTTTAATGCTTACTATATGACATATAAGAAGACTATGTGCGCTTTGGTTTTTCATTTTTCTGTTTTTTTTTTGAATTTTCTGCCAATTTTGTTTGACCAAGATTTAGACAAGTTTTACACGTGAAAACGAATAAGTAAGCCTGGATCCTTCTTAGTCACTCCAAAATGTACCAATTGATAGGTGCGTTAACTTTGCTTCATGGAAAAAATAATGTCATGTAAATGAGTTAACTTGGATTTCCTACCCTTGAATCCATAGGAAACTTTGTTCTAATGCACTATAATAATCAACCGAGTTTTTACACCAACAGGTCTGTCACTTACGTGTGGTGCCCATGCGTGAGGTCCCACACTTCAGTGAGCACAAGTCACGTGCAATAGGTACGCAAACTCCCAGACATTTTCTTTGTCAAGAGAAGACGCATCAGGATGCGTATTGGAAGTCTGTGGGTCCTTCTGGATCCTTCGGTCGTCCCTCTCAAAAAAAAAATCTCTCATTCTCGGCCTCGCTCGCTCGCTCGCTCGCTCGCACCTCCTGCTCACTGACAAACCCTGCACAAAAGTCAACATCATCACCCGAAAAAGGGGAGACACCATAATTCTCTCCCTTCTTCTCTCCTTCCGAGTGATCCCTCTTCCTCCGAGTTTCACTCGACGGGCAAACACACATGTGCTGCATAGTAATAATAAAAAGGTAGAAAAATCGACCTACGAATCTATAATTAAATAGGTTAAACTAGGGCTTTGCCCAGTACTACAGATCAAGGTTCAAAAAATCCAACTACGGGGTTCGAACAACCCCATTTCTAATCCAAGATTTTTTTCGACCTCATCCAATGGCCTCAAACTATAGGCCGGGTTAGCATCTAGTGCAGTATGTGTGAGAATGTATGCACTATGTGTGCTATAACTTGTGTGTCTTTCAAATTTGAATAAGTTTGAAATATTTGAAATGGGGCTTTTGGCTTAAACGTTTGAAACCCAAAACGACTTCTCCTCATGCTAGACTTCATAAGACCGAGTTTAGGGTTAGGGGGTAGATACATGATTTGTCTGGTTTGAATATGTCTAAACCTTGTTTATCAACTTGAATGCTTACTATATGACATAAGAAGACCATGTGCTTTTGTTTTTCATTTTTCTATTTTTTTAAGAATTTTATGCACATTTGATTCTGGTCAAATCCTAGGTTCAACCAAGATTTAAACAAGTTTCAAGCATGAAAATGAAAACGTAAGCCAAGATCCTTCTTAATTAGTCACTCTAAAATATATGAAGCTTTTGGGACGTACTTGAAATTTCCATGTTTGAAACCCAAAACCAATTCTCTTCATGATTGACTTCATAAGACAGAGTTTAGGGTTAGGGGTAGATATACACATGATTTTTCTGGTTTGAATATGTCTAGACCTAGCTTGTTTATCAACTTGAGTGTTTACTATATGACATAATTAAGAAGGCTATGTGCTTTGGTTTTTCATTCTTTAGATTTTTTGTCTGAATTTTTATGCCCATTTGAATCTTGGTCAAATCCTAGCTAGGTTTGACCAAGATTTAAATAAGTTTAAAACATGGAAATGAAAAGGTAAGCATCGATCCTTCTTAGTCGCTCTAAAATGAAGCTGAATTTTGGGAGGTTTTTGAAATTTCCATGTTTGAAACCCAAAACCACTTCTCTTCATGCTTGACTTCATAAGACGAAGTTTAGGGTCGATAGGGGGTAGATACATGATTTGTCTTGTTTGAATATGTCTAGACCTTGTTTATCAACTTGAATGCTTACTTTATGACTTATAAGAGGACTATGTGCATTGGTATTTCATTTTTTGATTTTTATGCCCATTTGAGAATCTTGGTAAAATCCTAGGTTTGTTGAGCAAGATTTAAACAAGTTTAACATGTGAAAATGATAAGGTAATTAAGTCTGGATCTTTCTCTTAGTAACTCTAAAATGAAGCTTTTGGGAGGTTCTTGAATTTACCATGTTTGAAACCCAAAACCACCGTACTTCTGTTCATGCTTGACTTCATAAGACAGAGTTTAGGGTTAGGGGTAGATACATGATTTTTCTGGTTTGAATATGTCTAGACCATGTTTATCAATTTGAATGCTTACTATATGACATAAGAAGGCTATGTGCTTTTGTTTTTCATTCTTTCGATTTTTTTCTGAATTGTTATGCCCATTTGAATCTTGGTCAAATCCTAGGTTCGACCAAGATTTAAACAAGTTTAAAACATGACAATGAAAAGGTAATTAATCATGGATCCTTCTTAATTAACCAGCCGGTCTAATTAAAATGAAGCTTTTTGGGAGGTTTTTGAAATTTCCATGTTTGAAACCCAAAACCACACTTCTCTGCTTCATGCTTGACTTCATATATAATTAAGACAAAGTTTAGGGTTAGGGGGTACATGATTTGTCTGGTTTGAATATGTCTAGACCTTGTTTATGAACTTTTGAATGCTTACTATATGACATAAGAAGAATATGTGCTTTGGTTTTTTATTTTATCTATTTTTTTATTTTATGCCCATTTGAATATTGGTCAAATCCTAGGTTTGACCAAGATTTAAACAAGTTTAAAACATGAAAATGAAAAGGTAAGCCTGGATCCTTCTTAACTAGTCACTCTAAAACGAAGCTTTAATTTTGGGAGGTTTTTGAAATTTCCATGTTATTTGAAACCCAAAACCACTTCTCTTCATGCTTGACTTCATAAGACGAAGTTTAGGGTCGATAGGGGGTAGATACATGATTTGTCTGGTTTGAATATGTCTAGACCATGTTTATCAAATCCTAGGTTTGACCAAGATTTAAACAAGTTTAAAACATGAAAATGAAAAGGGAAGCATGTATCCTTCTTAGTCACTCTAAAATGAAGTTTTTGGGGGTTTTTGAAATTTTCATGTTTGAAACCCAAAACCACTTCTCTTCATGCTTGACTTCATAAGACATAGTTTAGGGGTTAGGGGTAGATACATGATTTGTATGGTTTGAATATGTCTAGACCATGTTTATCAACTTTAATGCTTACTATATAACATAAGAAGACTATGTGCTTTTGTTTTTCATTCTTTCGATTTTTTTCTGAATTGTTATGCCCATTTGAATCTTGGTCAAATCCTAGGTTCGACCAAGATTTAAACAAGTTTAAAACATGACAATGAAAAGGTAATTAATCATGGATCCTTCTTAATTAACCAGCCGGTCTAATTAAAATGAAGCTTTTTGGGAGGTTTTTGAAATTTCCATGTTTGAAACCCAAAACCACACTTCTCTGCTTCATGCTTGACTTCATATATAATTAAGACAAAGTTTAGGGTTAGGGGGTACATGATTTGTCTGGTTTGAATATGTCTAGACCTTGTTTATGAACTTTTGAATGCTTACTATATGACATAAGAAGAATATGTGCTTTGGTTTTTTATTTTATCTATTTTTTTATTTTATGCCCATTTGAATATTGGTCAAATCCTAGGTTTGACCAAGATTTAAACAAGTTTAAAACATGAAAATGAAAAGGTAAGCCTGGATCCTTCTTAACTAGTCACTCTAAAACGAAGCTTTAATTTTGGGAGGTTTTTGAAATTTCCATGTTTGAAACCAAAAACCACTTCTCTTCATGCTTGACTTCATAAGACAGAGTTATTTATGGTTTTAGAGGGGTAGATACATGATTTGTCTTATTTGAATATGTCTAGCTAGACCTTGTTTATCAACTTTTGAATGCTTACTATATATATGTATGTGACATAAGAAAACTATGTGCTTTGGTTTTTCATTTTTCTGATTTTTTTTGGAATTTTGATGCACATTTGAATCTTGGTCAAATCCTAGGTTTGACCAAGATTTAAACAAGTATAGATCATGAAAATGAAAATGGAAGCCTGTATCCTTCTTAGTCACCCTAAAATGAAGTTTTTGGGAGGTTTTTGAAATTTCCATGTTTGAAACCCAAAACCACTTATCTTCATGCTTGACTTCGTCATAAGACAGAGTTTAGGGGTTAGGGGGTAGATACATGATTTGTCTAGCTAGTTTGAATATGTCCAGACCTTGTTTATCAACTTTAATGCTTACTATATGACATATAAGAAGACTATGTGCTTTGGTTTTTCATTTTTCTGTTTTTTTTTGAATTTTCTGCCAATTTTGTTTGACCAAGATTTAGACAAGTTTTACACGTGAAAACGAATAAGTAAGCCTGGATCCTTCTTAGTCACTCCAAAATGTACCAATTGATAGGTGCGTTAACTTTGCTTCATGGAAAAAATAATGTCATGTAAATGAGTTAACTTGGATTTCCTACCCTTGAATCCATAGGAAACTTTGTTCTAATGCACTATAATAATCAACCGAGTTTTTACACCAACAGGTCTGTCACTTACGTGTGGTGCCCATGCGTGAGGTCCCACACTTCAGTGAGCACAAGTCACGTGCAATAGGTACGCAAACTCCCAGACATTTTCTTTGTCAAGAGAAGACGCATCAGGATGCGTATTGGAAGTCTGTGGGTCCTTCTGGATCCTTCGGTCGTCCCTCTCAAAAAAAAAACAAATCTCTCTCATTCTCGGCCTCGCTCGACTCGCTCGCTCGCTCGCTCGCACCTCCTGCTCACTGACAAACCCTGCACAAAAGTCAACATCATCACCCGAAAAAGGGGAGACACCATAATTCTCTCCCTTCTTCTCTCCTTCCGAGTGATCCCTCTTCCTCCGAGTTTCACTCGACGGGCAAACACACATGTGCTGCATAGTAATAATAAAAAGGTAGAAAAATCGACCTACGAATCTATAATTAAATAGGTTAAACTAGGGCTTTGCCCAGTACTACAGATCAAGGTTCAAAAAATCCAACTACGGGGTTCGAACAACCCCATTTCTAATCCAAGATTTTTTTCGACCTCATCCAATGGCCTCAAACTATAGGCCGGGTTAGCATCTAGTGCAGTATGTGTGAGAATGTATGCACTATGTGTGCTATAACTTGTGTGTCTTTCAAATTTGAATAAGTTTGAAATATTTGAAATGGGGCTTTTGGCTTAAACGTTTGAAACCCAAAACGACTTCTCCTCATGCTAGACTTCATAAGACCGAGTTTAGGGTTAGGGGGTAGATACATGATTTGTCTGGTTTGAATATGTCTAAACCTTGTTTATCAACTTGAATGCTTACTATATGACATAAGAAGACCATGTGCTTTTGTTTTTCATTTTTCTATTTTTTTAAGAATTTTATGCACATTTGATTCTGGTCAAATCCTAGGTTCAACCAAGATTTAAACAAGTTTCAAGCATGAAAATGAAAACGTAAGCCAAGATCCTTCTTAATTAGTCACTCTAAAATATATGAAGCTTTTGGGACGTACTTGAAATTTCCATGTTTGAAACCCAAAACCAATTCTCTTCATGATTGACTTCATAAGACAGAGTTTAGGGTTAGGGGTAGATATACACATGATTTTTCTGGTTTGAATATGTCTAGACCTAGCTTGTTTATCAACTTGAGTGTTTACTATATGACATAATTAAGAAGGCTATGTGCTTTGGTTTTTCATTCTTTAGATTTTTTGTCTGAATTTTTATGCCCATTTGAATCTTGGTCAAATCCTAGCTAGGTTTGACCAAGATTTAAATAAGTTTAAAACATGGAAATGAAAAGGTAAGCATCGATCCTTCTTAGTCGCTCTAAAATGAAGCTGAATTTTGGGAGGTTTTTGAAATTTCCATGTTTGAAACCCAAAACCACTTCTCTTCATGCTTGACTTCATAAGACGAAGTTTAGGGTCGATAGGGGGTAGATACATGATTTGTCTTGTTTGAATATGTCTATAGCTTGTTTATCAACTTGAATGCTTACTTTATGACTTAAGAGGACTATGTGCATTGGTATTTCATTTTTTGATTTTTATGCCCATTTGAGAATCTTGGTAAAATCCTAGGTTTGTTGAGCAAGATTTAAACAAGTTTAACATGTGAAAATGATAAGGTAATTAAGTCCGGATCTTTCTCTTAGTAACTCTAAAATGAAGCTTTTGGGAGGTTCTTGAATTTACCATGTTTGAAACCCAAAACCACCGTACTTCTTTTCATGCTTGACTTCATAAGACAGAGTTTAGGGTTAGGGGTAGATACATGATTTTTCTGGTTTGAATATGTCTAGACCATGTTTATCAATTTGAATGCTTACTATATGACATAAGAAGGCTATGTGCTTTGGTTTTTCATTCTTTCGATTTTTTTCTGAATTTTTATGCCCATTTGAATCTTGGTCAAATCCTAGGTTCGACCAAGATTTAAACAAGTTTAAAACATGACAATGAAAAGGTAATTAATCATGGATCCTTCTTAATTAACCAGCCAGTCTAATTAAAATGAAGCTTTTTGGGAGGTTTTTGAAATTTCCATGTTTGAAACCCAAAACCACACTTCTCTGCTTCATGCTTGACTTCATATATAATTAAGACAAAGTTTAGGGTTAGGGGGTACATGATTTGTCTGGTTTGAATATGTCTAGACCTTGTTCATGAACTTGAATGCTTACTATATGACATAAGAAGACTATGTGCTTTGGTTTTTTATTTTATTTATTTTTTATTTTATGCCCATTTGAATATTGGTCAAATCCTAGGTTTGAACAAGATTTAAACAAGTTTAAAACATGAAAATGAAAAGGTAAGCCTGGATCCTTCTTAACTAGTCACTCTAAAATGAAGCTTTAATTTTGGGAGGTTTTTGAAATTTCCATGTTTGAAACCCAAAACCACTTCTCTTCATGCTTGACTTCATAAGACGAAGTTTAGGGTCGATAGGGGGTAGATACATGATTTGTCTGGTTTGAATATGTCTAGACCATGTTTATCAAATCCTAGGTTTGACCAAGATTTAAACAAGTTTAAAACATGAAAATGAAAAGGGAAGCATGTATCCTTCTTAGTCACTCTAAAATGAAGTTTTTGGGAGGTTTTTGAAATTTTCATGTTTGAAACCCAAAACCACTTCTCTTCATGCTTGACTTCATAAGACATAGTTTAGGGGTTAGGGGTAGATACATGATTTGTATGGTTTGAATATGTCTAGACCATGTTTATCAACTTTAATGCTTACTATATGACATAAGAAGACTATGTGCTTTGGTTTTTCATTTTTCTGATTTTTTTAGAATTTTGATGCACATTTGAATCTTGGTCAAATCCTAGGTTTGACCAAGATTTAAACAAGTATATATAGAACATGAAAATGAAAAGGGAAGCCTGTATCCTTCTTAGTCACCCTAAAATGAAGTTTTTGGGAGGTTTTTGAAATTTCCATGTTTGAAACCCAAAACCACTTATCTTCATGCTTGAGCAAGATTTGACCAAGATTTAAACAAGTTTAAATCATGAAAATGGAAAGGTAAGCCTCGATCCTTCTTAGTCGCTCTAAAATGAAGCTTTTGGGATGTTCTTGAAATTTCCATGTTTGAAACCCGGCCAAAACGACTTTTCTTCATGCTAGACTTCATAAGATCGACACGGGGTACATATATACATGATTTGTCTGGTTTGGATATATCTAGACCTTGTTTATCAACTTGAATGCTTACGATATGACATAAGAACACTATGTGCTTTTTGTTTTTTATTTTTTGTGCCTATTTGTATCTTGGTCAAATCCTAGGTTTGACCAAGATTTAAACAAGTTTAAAACATGAAAATGAAAAGGGAAACATGTATCCTTCTTAGTCACTCTAAAATGAAGTTTTTGGGAGGTTTTTGAAATTTCCATGTTTGAAACCTAAAACCACTTCTCTTCATGCTTGACTTCATAAGACAGAGTTTAGGGTTAGAGGGGTAGATACATGATTTGTCTTATTTGAATATGTCTAGCTAGACCTTGTTTATCAACTTTTGAATGCTTACTATATATATATGTGACATAAGAAGACTATGTGCTTTTGTTTTTCATTTTTCCGATTTTTTAATTTTATGCCCATTTAAATCTTGGTCAAATCCTAGGTTTGACAATGATTTAAACAAGTTTCAAATATGAAAATGAAAAGGCAAGCATGGATCCTTCTTAGTCACTCTAAAATGAAGCTTTTGATAGGTTTTTGAAATTTCCATATTTGAAACCCAAAACCACTTCTCTTCATGCTTGACTACATAAGACAAAGTTTAGGGTTAGGGGGTAGATACATGATTTTTCTTGTTTGAATATGTCTAGACCCTTGTTTATCAACTTTAATGCTTACTATATGACATAAGAAAACTATGTGCTTTGGTTTTTCATTTTTCTGATTTTTTTGGAATTTTGATGCACATTTGAATCTTGGTCAAATCCTAGGTTTGACCAAGATTTAAACAAGTATAGAACATGAAAATGAAAAGGGAAGCCTGTATCCTTCTTAGTCACCCTAAAATGAAGTTTTTGGGAGGTTTTCAAAATTTCCATGTTTGAAACCCAAAACCACTTAATCTTCATGCTTGACTTCGTCATAAGATAGAGTTTAGGGGTTAGGGGGTATATACATGATTTGTCTAGTTTGAATATGTCTAGACCTTGTTTACCAACTTTAATGCTTACTATATGACATATAAGAAGACTATGTGCGCTTTGGTTTTTCATTTTTTCATTTTTTTATTTTATGCCCATTTGAATCTTGGTCAAATCTAGGATTTGACCAAGATTTAAACAAGTTTAAAACATGAAAATGGAAAGGTAAGCCTGGATCCTTCTTAGTCGCTCTAAAATGAAGCTTTTGGGATGATTTTGAAATTTCCATGTTTGAAACCCAAAACCAATTCTCTTCATGCATGCTTGACTTCATAAGACAGAGTTTAGGGTTAGGGGGTTAGATACATTATTTGTCTAGTTTGAATATGTCTAGACTTTGTATATCAACTTGAATATATTATTGTACCATGTCTCCACACAGCCCAAAATGCACATATTTTCAAAAGTTTTCATGCATGAGTACTTGTAACTAGTAAAAATAGAAAGTAAAAATAGGAACCCCATGTATGAAGGATACTAAAAAGAACTCTTTCACATTTTTTTGGTATAGATTATGAGTTTGCTTGGCTTCATACACAAGTGAGTACATGTCATGCAAAAATTAACACGAAATTTAGTTATCATGACCCATTTTTGGCAGGCATTGTGCATATCGCCTTGAGAAACATCTTTGCGAGCTAGTGTATTAAACGTTTATTCACATATAATGGATTTTTTACTTTATTAGTGCACACAATGACAGAATCGGCCAAATGTGTATGATTTTTGTGAAGGTGCTAGAAAAACAAGATGCACTACGATGAAGCATGAAAGGAGGCAAGGGGAGGGATAGTGAAGAGGTGGGAGAGACCGAGAGATGAACCGCAAGGTAATTAAAAAATTGGGGCCAAAACGATTCCAACTTCCTAGGCATTGACCAACTTTGCCCCTCTTAACCCAACGTGGCAGTGAACCCGTATAAGCAACAACTTCCTCTTACTCCGCTTCTCCGAAATGGTAAGAGAACCTCTCCAGCTTAAGTGACCAATCGACATATCTATGGCCTTCCGACTTGGCTCTGGTCGCCGCGCGCGTAGTCCTACCACCGACGAGGAAGCGGAGCATCAGCGCCGCCTTCGCTTCGTCCATCGCGCACCAAGGCATAACCCGCCCGCTCTGCACTGGCCGGTTGTTCAGCCCGCGGCGGCGGCGCTGGCCGTGGAGCCCCTCGCCAGCCGCTTCCCGTGCGGGCCGATGGATGCAGAGGCAGGGATCTCCCACGCAACCCCGCATGCGACGCCCGCTCGGCCCTGGCCGGCTTTTCCGCCCGCGCATGCCGCATGGTTTTCTTTGCCAGCAGGTGAGATCCCCTTCCCGGCCGGCGCGAACGATGCGGAGGCAGGGAGCTCCCGTGGCCAGCCGCCTAATCCGACCGCACTTCAGGCGGTGCCGGCCGTGGAGCCAGGCCGTTCTTTCGAAGCGCATCACGGCGACGCCCTTTGCAGGAGCAACACCGCCAAGGAGCTCGTATATAACGTGATGTTCCCGGCACTCTATAGATGCCGGGATGCTCTGCAAGCTTTCGTGCAGGCTAAGAATGCGGCGGCTGCAAATCCCAGGGACGCAGCATTGCAGCGGCGCGCCGATGAGGCTAAGGTGGCGCACGCTTTCCACCAGGCGTGCCTCGACAGGCTTAACATCCAGCACGGCTTCGTGCAACCGCCAAACGCCGCTCCAGCTAAGATCCAAAAATACTCCGGTGAGCATATCACTCCGGAGTAGAACAATCCAATTTCTAGTACTGTAGGAGTACTTTATTAGTGCACAAACCTGGCGAAATTAAAGGTGTGTTCTTTGTGTGTGATGTAAATCTAAAAATTTGAAGGTTCTAGCAAAAACATTTCTTCAGAAATATTCGATGTGTTTGCTTGGCCTTATCTATATATCCGGTGAGCATATATGGATGCCAAATCCTTTACAAACTTTATATTTTTTAAGTGATCGATGTGCATGCATCTATCTCGCCATGGTAAATTAATGAAACAAGTTGCATATTTGCCAGAATTCCAAACTTCGTGAGCAGTATAGAGATCGAGACCTTAATTAATTATTATGAGTAGGATGCATGCATGCATGTCCATTTTCTAGGGTTTTAAAGGATACTAGAGCTTTTCTAGGTTAATTTGCAACTATATGTATATTTGTTTTCTAGTTCTGGGCTGATCATTAAACTCGACGTTGAGTTGTAGATTATGTGAAATTAGTACATGCCATAAAATATAGTATAATTTTTTATGTACCCTACGAGGCAGTACGTGTGGTGTACCCTTAATTATTAATTGGTAGACATGTACCGTTGGCATGTTTGAAGAAAATTTGAATTTGGAAGAAGTTTTTAAAGTAAAATTAACGCAAGCACAAAATCATGTGTGATGGTGAAATTTCTTGAACAAATTAATACAAACCTAGTAATATGAGTTTGTTTGGCTTTCTGCCCACAAGTGAGTATTGTGCGCATGTACTTTGATGCAAAATCCCGCCATACAAAACTTTTTAGTTATCATATGACCTCAAGTTTGGAAGAGATCGTATTTTAAGCAACTTCACAAACAAGAGATTCTAACAATTATATGCATGCATGAAAGAATGATTTCCCTTTTTTATTACTGTACAAAAATGGCTAGATGTGTGTTAATTGTGAAGGAGGGCTACCAAATTTTAACAGTTGCACATTATTGTCATAATTCCACCTTTTGGAAGCAGTAGGGTAGACATGCTTTCCGCTTGGTAGGATGTGTTAGTGCCATCAATTTTGTAGATATAGGTTCAAGGATTTGTTCATCTTAATCTGGAACTATATATGGATTTTTAAGCTTTTGCCTAGTAATTAAACTCATAATTGAAATAATGTAGGTTATTTAACTACATACATGCCATAAATTCTGACAGGAAATACTTGGACGTGCCTTGCGAGGGTGGTAACAAACAAGAACACAATGACCAAACTTCAAATGCCAATCCACCCACCAAGCTATACGATTGGCATGTACAATCGATCGACTCCTTCTAATCAAATTTGAATACAATAGAAGAAGTTTTAAAAAATTTCAAAATGAGATCAACTTGTGCATTGAGTCATCCTTTGTTATTTATTTGCTTGTAAAAATAGAAACATAGGCATATGAATGTATTCGAAACACTTCACTTTTCAACGGGGAAGGGACCCGAAGGTCCCAGAAAAACAAAAAAAAGATTACAATAGTAGTACTCCTTTGAGAAGGCAGTAGAAGAAGGATCCTCGAAGAGCCAAATGCTTTTATTATCCACAGCTGTTCGGCTCTTTTCCTTCTCGTGTAAGCTATCGCGCAATGATTATACTAGGCTGCTCGATTATACTAATGGTCGGATGGTAGTACAACCATTTTCGCAAACTTCTGCGCCCTTCGTCATGTCAGCATCGTATCCCAGTGTGCAAGCAGTCTGCTCGAATGAAATACTCCTAAGTACGTACGGTATTCCCTCCAAAGACACACCACACGGTATTCCCTCCAAAGACGCACCGTCGCCCCGATCTGCTCGAATGAAATACTCCAAAATACTTCTGCGCCCTTCGTCATGTCAGCATCGTATCCCAGTGTGCAAGCAGTCTCCTATGAAATGGAGACGACATTTTGTTGAAAAGTGTCGGTGCATGCTATATATACCACACTAGTATGAGAGTTTTTACAGCATTATTCCGATTTCCACAGAATGCATTAAATTTGGAAGCGATGCCACACTGACAAGAGTGGTTTAAACAAGGCCATTATTTTTATTATGTTATATTACTACAATACTCCAAGGTAGCACTAGTAGCCTTCGGTTGTACTCTGCCGGTCGCGCTGCCTCATTCGACCAGACTTTATTCTTCTTCTCATATATATATACAAAATACTGTCTGCCGAGGTTCGATGACCGCACCGTCGCCCCTCTCCGCGCCGCCGTCTTGGGCCGCGCCACCATTCTCCCCGCCGAGTTCTCCCCCGTCCCCGACGCACCACCGTCAAGCACCACCGGACCGATCTTCGCAGGTATGTACATCTCCAACCTCCGGCGAGTACAGAGGTTCATCGGTCATTGTGTTCGATATAACCTTAATTTGGGGATTGCAATGTGAGTAACTTACTGGGTTTTCTAGGAAATGAAAACGGCGTCGCTCGATGCCTACACTGCGTCGGCGGATACATGGAAAGCGGAGACGGATGCTCTGCATGCATCGGCGGAGACATGTAAAGCGGATGCGGAGGCAAAGGCGAAGGCGGTGGCTAGGACGGGCCCGGGCGCTGTGGCGCTGGCAAATGCTCGTATCGAAGCTGCATTTTGTTGGAAAGTCTTGGCGCGTGCTTCGAGAGTTTTGGCGGCGCAGCCGGGAGAACCGTCGGAGGCTTCGAAGCTGGCTGCTTTGAACGCGTCGAGAGCTTGGATGGTGACTTCATCTAAGGCGGCGCTTGTTGCATATGATCGTGACTCGTCAACCCCTTTGTAAGTTCTACCTTCCCCAACTGCAATGAGGTTAGATCTGGTGGATTGGGGTTTTTTGCCCAAACCAGACGTGATGATGCATTGAGATGTTTTTGTATTTTTGATGATGCATTCTGCTTCTTTTGTAATTTGGGTGATTCATTATGCTTTTTAGGTAGTAATTTTTCTGATGCACTCACCTCTTCAGGAATTTTTCATGGTTTTTTTTGTTTTTGTTTTTCTGTCAACCTAGCTAATGCTCTCTGCTGTTTAGCCAAAAGTTGGATGATGCATTGTACTGTTTACATATATTTTACTCTGATGATGCATTTTGCTCTTTTAGCCTTTTAGGTAATTTTTCTGATTCCTTGAACAGTGTGGGAAATTTCGATGAAGAATTTTGCTGTCAACTTAGATGATGTATTGTGCTGTTTACATTTTATTACCTATATCAAAGCTAACCCCATCTGATGTTACCACAGCGTTTTGGGTCCTGTAGAGGTCTCTTTTTCCTCCAATCGTGTTGACACGTTAGCAATTATTACTGTATATGCGAGATTGCCTTCCGTTGGTGCGTCCTATTTTTGTGGTGTTTTTTTTTTTTTGCAAATTAAGGGCTTCATTGATTATGCAACAGGATTACAATTGCATTGTCCTGTTTACAATATTTTGATTTTGCTGATGCATTGTGCTGTTCACATTATTTTGATTTTGCTGATGCATTGTCCTGTTTACATTATTTTGATTTTGCTGATGCATTGTGCTGTTTACACTATTTTGATTTTGCTGATGCACCGTGCAGTTTAGGAAACTTTGATGATGAATTAGATGATGCATTTTGCTGCTTAGTCAAATTAGATGTTGCATTTTGTTTTAAAAAATAGATGATGCAGTGTGCTGTTTACATAATTTTGACGATGCATCGTGCGATTTGCATAATCCTACCAGCTTCAGTCGAAGGACACCCACAACAATCAACGATCTGCCTGGAGATGTAGTCTCTCAGATTCTTGTCAGGCTTCCTCCCCATCCAACCTGCTTACTAGCTGCATCAGGCACCAAGAAAGCATGGAGGCAATGTATGGGAAGCAATTATTTCAGAAAGCTAACTGTGTCACACAACGGAGGAAACCCGTTGCTAGGGTTTTTCACCAACAACTCCGAGGACAATCGATTCATCACAGAGCATGATCTTCACCCGGCCATCTTGAAGATGCTGGCAATCCCGTCTCAAGTGAACGGTCCCAAAATCTATGTCCTGGGATGCCGCGATGGTATGGTGCTACTCCATTCTAATGTATCCAGAGGGTATATATCAGTCTGGGATCCAATTAGGCAAGTTCTCACAGCGATACCAGAACCACCATTGTGGCGCAATCACACAATTGAAAGCAGCGGCTCAATTCTCTGTTCGAGAAACAACTCTGAACCGTTTACACATTGTGGCAAGTTCTCGGTTGTTTGGATAACAACTAAACGTTACGATGCACAGGCTCATATCTACTCACCAGATTCAAAAGAATGGGAGTTTCTAGCTCGATCAACTCCGATGCTGTCAGAGATTGACCGTAGACCGGCAACTCTCATAGGGGGTATTTTGTACTGGCCAACGAAGTCTAGATATATCATTGAGCTTGACCATGCAAAGAAGACTCTGAAATATATTCAGTGCCCTCATGAGACGCATGATATATTCATGCTTAACATTCACATCTTCAAGGGACATAATGGAGATGTTGCCCTTGCTGTTATAAGAGACTTCACCCTACAAACATGGACCAGTACAAGATCATCAACAGGCGATCACGAGTCATGGACATGTCATATAAATTTTGAATTGGATACTTTTTTTGGCCTTGACACATCATTTCCATACAATTGGAAACATCCAGTAAGGTTACTCTGCGTATTTGAGGACAAAAATGAGCTGGTTGTACGGGCAAAGGAGGGAGTATTCCAATTAGATATGAGCAACTGGCAGTGGAGAAAGTACAATTCTGCTAGACGTTGGTGCACTTTACATCCCTACTCAGTTAGACCGGGTTAGTCATTCATATGTAACCTTTGCATTCATTTACATATGACTTTTGCTGATCAATTTGTTCATTTCCTGACAGTAACCGACCTGATCCAGAGTGCAACATCAAGGACACGAAAAAGAACGCGCTGTCAGGAACCCATCTAATTCAAAGTTCAACATCCATAAGAGAAAAGGAAGTCGCATATGAAGGAGCAAGGCTTGTTTGGGCAAGAAGTGATAGCCCAGCTTTTGTTTGGTCTGATGTCTTTTAGTTTTCGTTCTGGTGGAAATGTCGCTGCACCATTTGTTTGTACTGCAGCTCCATAGTGCTAGCTGCTAGTACGTTGGCGCTGTCCTACGTCTGCTTGTTTTGGGGGCATAAATATGCCACGAAACCTTTGTTTTATGTGATCAAACGGTCATTTCTGCATGTATATGTTCGGGTTCTGATGAAACCTTTTTTGTGATCTGTACATATATTTGAGTCAGTCTGTGTTTTGTTTTATGATGGGCAGGAGTATTTGTTTTACTACACCATTGTTTATCCGAATTGTATTACTCACTCTATTCAAAAAGTTAGCGGCTCACCTTTTTCCTTCAAGATACGGATGTATCTACACACTAAAAACATATATAGATGAAACATCTTCAGACAAAGTTTAGTCACTTATGTATGGACGGGGGTAGTATTATTTATGTTGTGCTCCCAAACAAGCAGACATCGGACAGCGCCTGTTTAAAGTTCATATGTGTAATCTTATTCCCTTTGGAAGTTAAGCATTAAACTCTACTAGTACAACCGTGGTGGTCTTGTGATGTAGTACTCTTTTGATGCATTTGTGATGTAGTAGTACAGTACTTTTTTTTGAACTGGTATAGTACTATCTAAGAAGAGTACTCCCTCCGATTCACATTCATTTTACACCAATAAATATGGATCGGAGCGAGGGAGTAAATTAAACATGGCATCTCGTGCATGAAGCTTGACAGATCGATCAGGTTGGCTAGAATGGCAATACAATGCTCCTCATTAGGCAAATGCATGCCATGTACGATAGTATACATCCAGTAAAGAAGTCTATACTGACATAAAAAAGACTACATTGGGGATGAGAGTCAATTGGGGAATCTACAATACATAAAATCTTGCTCGTAGCTGATTTTGGCTAAGAGGGTTTTACTCACATTACACGTGCCACTTTCCTTGTCTGCAAAACAAGTTCCAATAAAGGAAGAGGAAAGAAGAGGACATTGTGGGCGAGATTGAACACCTTTTTATGTGTTAAGCTGAGGCCTTGTTTAGCTGAGGATTTCGACTTAGGCCTAACAGCTCAGCACACCCAGAAATAAATTTCCTTGCGCGCACCACTGTCAGCAAAAATAACAAAATTGGCACGCAAGATTAAGAACGAAGTGAATTTAAGTAACTTGGTTAGCTTTTCAAGCAATATATTCAGAGAAAGAGCACACATGTCCGGCAAATAATCGTAAGAGAAGAACAATAAATCTAAGGCATTCCACTTCATATGCAGAAGGGACGCGACAGCGCATGGATTCATACCTTGAGTCGACTCTGGCTCGTAGAAGGGCGGTCGCGCCTCGAGGATGCCGGCGACGTCTCCACCTCGATCTCACATATGACTGCTTCTCGGTGGGCGGTGCGCCACGCCATGTAGAAGATCTATCAAAAGAGGAGAGCCCGATGACGCTACCGACGCCTCAACCTTGATAGCACCGGCTTGTTGCTCCGCACCGAGATGCGCCACGTGCAAGATTTAGCGGATGCGCCAATTTTAGAGATATGTCATGATCGTTGTAACAAATTTCAACATGATGATGATTTGATCCTGCACTCGGCCTTGAACATAAGTACTAGTACAGTCTCACAATTTTTTTATCATTATACTTTGCGAGATTTAGCGGATGCGCCAAATTCAGAGATAGATCATGATCATGGTAACACAATTTTCAATGTAATGATGATTTGATGTTGCACTAGACCTTGAACATAAGTACTAGTACGGTCTCACAATTTTGTATCATTATACTTTGCAAGTTTTAGCGGATGCGCCTATTTTCAGAGGATCATGGTAACAAATTTTCAACGTGATGATGATTTGATGTTGCACTCGACCTTGAACAGAAGTACTACTACTGTCTTACAATTTCTTTATCATTATACTTTGCAAGATTTAGCAGATGCGCCAAATTCAGAGATAGATCATGATCATGGTAACAAATTTTCAACGTGATGATGATTTGATGTTGCACTCGAACTTGAATAGAAGTACTAGTACAATCTCACAATTTTTTTATCATTATACTTTGCGAGATTTAGCGGATGCGCCAAATTCAGAGATAGATCGTGATCATGGTAACACACTTTTCAATGTAATGATGATTTGATGTTGCACTCGACCTTGAACATAAGTACTAGTACGGTCTCACAATTTTGTATCATTATACTTTGCAAGTTTTAGCGGATGCGCCCATTTTCAGAGGTAGATCATGATCATGGTAACAAATTTTCAACGTGATGATGATTTAATGTTGCACTCGAACTTGAACAGAAGTACTAGTATGGTCTCACAATTTTTATTACTCGTATAATTATACTTTGAAAGATATAGCGGATGCGCCAATTTCAGAGATAGATCATGATCATGGTAACAAATTTTTAACGTGATGATGATTTGATGTTGCACTCGGCCTAGAATAGAAGTACTAGTACGGTCTCACAATTTTTTTTATCATTATACTTTGATATAGCGGATACGCTAATTTCAGAGATAGATCATGACCATGGTAGTGACCAATATTCAAGATGATGATGATTTGATTTTGCACTCGGCCTTGAACAGAGGTACTAGTACGGTCTCACAATTTTTTATCATTATACTTGGACCTTAGCGAAATTCAAAATCTCATAGCGGCAAAACTTCCCGCCTACAAAATACAAAAATTTCGTACGCTTCCAAATTCCCATTCTACCCCTGTGGAGATGACAGCAAAGTCGGTTGGTGGGGGGGTCTGCCCGTCATTTTTTGGATCACCACCTCCCTAGCCCGGAAACCCTCCCAAAAAAAATTCATTTCCCTCAGACCACCCACCGGAACTTCCCAAGTCCCTCTCTCCCACCTCCACGACCACCGCACCGGAACATCCCCGCCGGACTTCCCTGGCCTACCCGAGCCCTCGCGATCCTCGTCATCCGGCTGCCTGCCGGAGCCGCTTCATCGACGCCGTCATCAACCGGACCGGATCATCCCCGCCGAACCTCGAAACCATATGCTCATCCAGCAGTCTACCGCAGTCGCTTCAGCTGCGGTATCGTCCACCCCACCGGAGCCGCTTCGCCGGATCCGTCGTCCACCGCATCGTATCTTGCTCACCGACACCGCTGTGCATGAACCGGATCTGCTTCACCGGCGCCGTGCATGATCTAAACTCTTCTACTGTCGCTTTTCTATTGCTTGCCTGCAAGTTCTTGTTTAATCTTGGGGGAACCTGTTTGTGCTAACGATTGCAGATGAGATGAGTAACCATGAAGTGTAATGGCCGTCTCTCCAACCCCAAGTAGCACATGTAGCGTACTTCATCACCGGATCTATCAACCCCAGGAAGATCTGCTGTGACTCCCACAGAGTGCTTCTCCTAATGTAAGTCCCTTGTTTTAGCGCCATGTTCTGGGTTCAGATGCTTGTTTGTCTGAAGCTCTTTTAGTTCATTCCTAGCTATGACCGTAACACGTTGCTATTTTCTACTTCATTGCTAACTTTAAGCGATTGAACATTTTGGTTTGCATTCCCTGCTCTGTAGATGTAGCCATCATAACTTCTATCTTGCTCAGTCGTTGTTACAAAAATTATACTGTAGGTATTATAGTAACATCCTGCTATTATTTAGTTCATGGCCAATTTTAAGTAATTGCACATGTTGGTTCGCATTCCCTGCTCTATAGCTTTTGGCATCGTAACTTCTATATTTGGTTTACATTCCCTGCTCTGTAGATCTAGCCATCATAACTTTATCTTGCTCAGTCGTTGTTACAAAAATTATGGCCTGCTACTATGTTGTTTGTGCCAATTTTTTACTCCATGAACATGTTGGCTTGCATTCCCTGTACTACAGGTGATGCCATTGTTTTGTATCTAGTTCATTGTAAGCTAACAAAGTAAGGACTTAGTTTGGCATGCTATCACTCTGCTATCTAGCCTGTAGTACAAATAAACTTGTCATACTACTAGATAATAATTTTGCGTGCCATCTTGTTCTTCAAAAGCTGCATTATTGACTTGTTTCTCTGACTTGGCATGACGCTCACATATGGAAAGCTGAACATATTGGTTTGCATTCCCTCTTATACAAGTTCACAGGTGATCCCACTATATTCTGTATCTGGTCCATCCTAAGCTCCAGCATTAACTATCCTCCATGTGTTGCTCATTACAAGTTTATATCCCGAAACATCTTGATTTGCATCCCCTTCACTATAAGTTCAGGAGTATTATTTAGTTCACGGCCAAAATGAAGTAATTGCACTTGGCACATGTTGGTTCACATTCCCTCCTCTTTAGCTTTTGCCATCGTAACTTCTATTTTTGGTTTACATTCCCTGCTCTGTAGATGTAGCCATCATAACTTCATCTTGCTCAGTCGTTGTTACAAAATTTATAGCCTGCTACTATGTTGTTCATGCCAATTTTGTACTCCCTGAACATGTTGGTTTGCATGGGACTCGACAGTAGTAAGTCTGCTGTTTCATTCTAACATGCTCTGTTATATTGGTTGTTGGTATGCGGCATGCACTCTTTGTTTGCTTATTGTGCGCATTACAATGATCTTGTTATAATGACGAAATGATGAGTTCCAAATTCTTTGCCAAACAATATTGTAGTGTCTTTGCCTTTCCATTGTTGTCTTAACTTGTAATGTCTTTGTTTCAGATATAGGTGCTGCATGGACAACTTAAAAGATTGCCGGATCGCTTCATTGTATTGCTAGGTTTAATTACCATTCAATTTCTTTGGGTTCTGTAATATTTTTTTCAATGCCTTGCAGCTGATGTAATATTTAGTTAGTTTTTATAGTTCTTTCGCGCATTTTTTCTTTGGTGCTTGTGGTAAGTGAGGCTATCCGACAGAAATCAATGCTGCGTAAATATTCTCAGTATCTAAATCACGAATTCCCATCCCTTAAACGGCCCTATTAAGCGAAATCACATATGTGCCTGCCCGCAAAATCCTAAAGCGCATATTATGCCGGCATATAAACAGCAACTAAACGGGCTGGCCCACTTACTTCTTGGGCCAGCCCATTTGATTTACGGTGGACCCCACACTAATTGGGCTGGCCCACTTGCTTTAAGGTGGACCCCACCAACTACTGGGCCGGCCCACTAATTAGTTGGGCCAGCCCATTTGCTTTTTGGTGGACCCCACAAAATAAATGGGCCGGCGCTTTAAGAGGAAAGTGGGACCCACTGTTTTTGGCCTATCTTGTTGGGCCGGCCCACTTGCTATATGGTGGACCCCACATACTAGTTGGGCCGGCCTTTAACAGGAAAGTGGGACCCACATGTGTTTTTGGCCCGGCCCACTATCGTGTTGGGCCGGCCCACTTGCTATATGGTGGTCCCACATACTAAATGGGCCGGCCCTTTAAGAGGAAAGTGGGACCCACTGTTTTTGGCCCGGCCCACTGTCTTGTTGCCCGCCCACTGCTATATGGTGGACCCCACATACTAATTGGGCCGGCCCTTTAGCAGAAGTGGGACCCACTGTGTTTTTGGCCCCACTATCTTGCCGGGCCAGCCCACTTGCTATATGGTGGACCCCACATACTAAATGGGCCGGCCCTTTAACAGAAAGTGGGACCCACTTGTTTTTGGCCCGCCCACTATTTTGTTGGGCCGGCCCACTTGCTGTATGGTGGACCCCACAAACGAAATGGGCCGACCCTTTAAAAGGACCCACTGTTTTTGGCCCGCCCACTAGCTTGTTGGGCCGCCCACTTGCTCTACTTGGACCCCACACACTAAATGGGCCGCCCTTTAACAGAAAGTGGGACCCACTGTTTTTGGCCCGGCCCACTTGCTTCTTGGGCCGGCCCAGTTGGTGTAAGGTGGACCCCACATGTTAAATGGGCCGGCCCATTTAAGTTTTGACCAGTCAACCTTAGAGGTTAGGCCCGGCCCACGTAACTAATGGACCAGCCCAGCTATATACCGGTCAAACTATGTCATCTGGCCCGGCCCGCTTAAGACGTGGCAGGCCTCGTGTGGGCCTACCATCTACCACGGGGTTTCAGCCGGTTAACGCCGTTAACTGGCAGTTAACGGCGTCTGCCACGTGTCAGTTTGCATGACGTCAGCAGTCAACGGGCTCCCGAAACACTTCCGCAACGGTCCGATTTTCCGTGGCGGAAGGGCGCCCAAGCGCGACGGACCGAAAAAATCGTCGTTGGACTTTGCCTGACGCAGTTTCACAACAGAACCCATATCGTCGGGTTAGGCCCATAGGCGACGAAAAATACCCCTTAGCGGACGATTTTGAGACGTTGTCTATCAGAACTTTTCTTGTAGTGATGGAGGAGGAATAGACTACTCTAATAACATCACCAGAGTAACACATAGATGATATTCAACTAGATCACAAAGAGAGAGATGAACGACATAGCTACGGTAGAGCCCTCAGCCTCGGGGAGAATTACTCCCTCCTCATCATGGAGACATCGATGGCGGTGAAGATGGCGGTGGAGATGCCTTCCGGGGGCACTTCCCCGTCCCGGCAGGGTGCCGAACAGAGACTTCTGTCCCCCGAATTGGAGTTTCGCGATGGCGGTGGCTCTGGAAGGTTTTCTGGTGTTTCGTCAATCCGTGTCGAAGTTTTAGGTCAGGACGGCTTAAATAGGCGAAGAGGCGGAGTCGGAGGCCACGGGGTCCCACACACTAGGGTGCCCCCCCTGGGCCGCGCCGCCACCACGTGTGGGGACCCCAGGGCTCTCCCTCGGTGCCTCTCCGTGTTCGAAGCTTCGTGGAAATATAAGATCGTGGGCCTTGATTTCGTCCAATTCCGAGAATATTTCCTTACTAGGATTTCTCGAAACCAAAACAAGCAGAAAACAGAACTGGCTCTTCGGCATCTCGTTAATAGGTTAGTGCCGGAAAATGCATCAAAACGATATAAAGTATGAATAAAACATGTAGGTATTGTCATAAAATTAGCATGGAACATAAGAAATTATAGATACGTTGGAGACGTATCAGTTATCATCCCTTATTTATTTCAATGTTTTATAGCCATGAGGAAGTATGTGGTGTTTTATCTTTCAATCTTGTTGGGAAGCTTTCACTAATGGACTAGTGGCTTCATCCACTTATCCTATAATTTTGCAAAAAGAGCTGGCAACGGGGTTCCCAGCCCCAATTAATTAACTCTCATTAATAATCCTCTTCACATGTTTTGCTCTGATTCATCAGTAAGCAACTTAATTTTGCAATAGACACTCCTCCATGGTATGTGAAATGTTGGAAGGCACCCGAGGATTCGGTTAGCCATGGCTTGAGAAAGCAAAGGTTGGGAGGAGTGTCATCCTTAAATAAACTAAAGTACATGTGTAAACAAAAGAGAAGAGGGATGATCTACCTTGCTGGTAGAGATAACGTCCTTCATGGGAGCCGCTCTTGGAAGTCTGTTTGGCAAGGGGGTTAGAGTGCCCACTACCATTCGTTGACAACAACAAACACCTCTCAAAACTTTACTTTTATGCTCTCTATATGATTTCAAAACTTGAAAAGCTCTAGCACATGATTTAATCCCTGCTTCCCTCTGCGAAGGGCCTATCTTTTACTTTCATGTTGAGTCAGTAAACCTATTTCCCTCCATCTTAAGCAAGCAATTGAGTTGTTGTGATCCAACCATCTATATTGTGATTTATTTAATCATGCCTTTTATTCTTCCTTGTTTAGTACAAGTTTTATCCGAATGAATATAGCTTTGAAGGTTATCAATGATTATGAGGAGATTATTATGATTGAGTATGCAAGTTTTGCTATAAGCTTTAATATAAGAGCGCTGCTCGATAAGTAAATCTGTTAATTGTTCTTTGACCAAGAACGAAGTTTGCCATTACCAATTATGATTTCCTATGCACCTTTATTTGTGATTTCCTTTTACTTGTTTCAAGTTGAATCATATTGGGAAGTTGTTCACTAGGACGTTGATACGTCTCCAACGTATCGATAATTTCTTATGTTCCATGCTACTTTATTGATGATACCTACATGTTTTATGCACATTATATGTCATATTCGTGCATTTTCTGGAACTAACCTATTAACAAGATGCCAAGTGCCGGTTCCTGTTTTTGGTTTCGAAATCCTAGTAACGAAATATTCTCGAATTGGACGAAATCAACGCCTGGTTCCTATTTTTCCACGAAGCTCTAACACCCGGAAGGACCAGAGGGGGCCACAGCCCACCAGGAGGGTGGCCGGCGCGGCCTAGGGTTGGCCCGCGCCGCCTTACCCCCTGGCCGCCTCTTCGACCTTCTGACGCCGCCTCTTCGCCTATATAAAGCCCCTGCATCGAAAACCCTTAAGGAGGAAGCCACGATACGAGAAAAGTTCCAGAGCCGCCGTCATCGCGAAGCCAAGATCTGGGGGACAGGAGTCTCTGTTCCGGCACCTGCCGGAGCGGGGAAGTGCCCCCGGAAGGCTTCTCCATCGACACCGCTGCCATCTCCACCGCCATCTTCATCACCGCTGCTGCTCCCATGAAGAGGGAGTAGTTCTCCATCGAGGCTCGGGGCTGTACCGGTAGCTATGTGGTTCATCTCTCTCCTATGTAGTTCAATACAATAATCTCATGAGCTGCCTTACATGATTGAGATTCATATGATGATGCTTGTAATCTAGATGTCATTATGCTAGTCAAGTGGGTTTTACTTATGTGATCTCCGGAGACTCCTTGTCCCACGTGTGTAAAGGTGACAGTGTGTGCACCGTGTGGGTCTCTTAGGCTATATTTCACGAAGTACTTATTCACTGTTGAAGAGCGTAGTGAAGTGCTTATTTATATCTCTTTATGATTGCAATGTGCATCGTATCACAATTTATCTATGTGCTACTCTAGTGATGTGTTATTAAAGTAGTTTTATTCCTCCTGCATGTGTGCAAAGGTGACAGTGCACCGTGTTAGTACTTGGTTTATGCTATGATCATGATCTCTTGTAGATTGCGAAGTTAACTATTGCTATGATAATATTGATGTGATCTATTCCTCCTACATATGCATGAAGGTGACAGTGTGCATGCTATGCTAGTACTTGGTTTAGTCTTTTGATCTATCTTACACTATAAGGTTACTAAAATATGAACATTAATTGTGGAGCTTGTTAACTCCGGCATTGAGGGTTCGTGTAATCCTACGCAATGTGTTCATCATCCAACAAAAGTGTAGAGTATGCATTTATCTATTCTGTTATGTGATCAATGTTGAGAGTGTCCACTAGTGAAAGTGTAATCCCTAGGCCTTGTTCCTAAATACTGCTGAGTTACTACTGCTTGTTTACTGTTTTACTGTGTTACTACTGCTGCAATACTACCACCATCAACTACACGCCAGCAAGCTATTTTCTGGCACCGTTGCTACTACTCATATATATTTATACCACCTGTATTTCACTATCTCTTCGCCGAACTAGTGCACCTATTAGGTGTGTTGGGGACACAAGAGACTTCTTGCTTTGTGGTTGCAGGGTTGCATGAGAGGGATATCTTTGACCTCTTCCTCCCCGAGTTCGATAAACCTTGGGTGATCCACTTAAGGGAAAACTTGCTGCTGTTCTACAAACCTCTGCACTTGGAGGCCCAACACTGCCTACGGAAAGGAGGGGGAACGTAGACATCAAGCACTTTTCTGGCGCCGTTGCCGGGAGGGAAGGTAAACGGTACTCACACATTGGCAAGCCCGGCAACTAAGCACTTTTCCTCCCTCGTCAACTACGCGCCAAGCACTTTTCTGGCGCCGTTGCCGGGGAGGAAAGGTAAAAGGTACTCACACTCCGGATCTCGGCTACTAAGCTATTTTCCCGGCGCCATTGTAAGTACTCGAAGCTATTTCCTTTAGACTCTGCAATTGCGACATTTGGTTTCTTGTTTACACTAGTTAGGCATAATGGAAAACAACAAAAATATGAGAGATCTTTATGAACTTTATCTTGAATTAGGACATGATGTGTTTGAAGAGAGAATTAAAAAACCCATGGAACTTTATATGCATGATAATGGGAATGTTATTAGTATGAATGCTTTGAACACCATTGTTGCTAATGCTATGGAAAATTCTAAGCTTGGGGAAGCCGGCTTTGATGAGCATGATATTTTTAGTCCCCCAAGCATTGAGGAGAAAATTTACTTTGATGATACTTTGCCTCCTATTTATGATGATTATAATGATAGTAGTCTTTTGTTACCACCTGTTATGGAGGATAAATTTGATTATGATTACAATATACCTCCTATATTTGATAGCTACTTTGTTGAATTTGCTCCCACTACAACTAATAAAATTGATTATGCTTATGTTGGGAGTAGTAATTATTTTATGCATGAGACTCATGATAAGAATGCTTTATGTGATAGTTATATTGTTGAGTTTGCTCATGATGCTACTGAAAGTTATTATGAGAGAGGAAAATATGGTTGTAGAAATTTTCATGTTACTAAAACACCTCTCTATGTGCTGAAATTTTTGAAGCTACACTTGTTTTATCTTCCTATGCTTGTTACTTTGCTCTTCATGAACTTGTTTATTTACAAGATTCCTATGCATAGGAAGCATGTTAGACTTAAATGTGTTTTGAATTTGCCTCTTGATGCTCTCTTTTGCTTCAAATACTATTTCTTGCGAGTGCATCATTAAAACTGCTGAGCCCATCTTAATGGCTATAAAGAAAGAACTTCTTGGGAGATAACCCATGTGTTTTTTTTACTACAGTACTTTGTTTTATATTTGTGTCTTGGAAGTTGTTTACTACTGTAGCAACCTCTCCTTATCAAGTTTTTGTGCCAAGTAAAGTTTCTATGTCAAAGTTGATGTTATATTTGGGATCGCTGCACAGAAACAGCATTGCTGTCTGTCACGAATCTGGGCATAATTCTCTGTAGAAAATTCGAAAAAATCTGCCAATTTACGAGCGTGATCCTCAGATATGTACGCAACTTTCATTAGTTTTGAGTTTTTCCATTTGAGCAAGTCTGGTGCCATTTATAAATTCGTCTTTACGGACTGTTCTGTTTTTGACAGATTCTGCCTTTTATTTCGCATTGCCTCTTTTGCTATGTTGGATTTATTTCTTTGATCCACTAATGTCCAGTAGCATTATGCAATGTCCAGAAGTGAAAAGAATGATTGTGTCACCTCTGAATGTGTGAATTATTAATGATGCACTAACCCTCTAATGAGTTTGCTTGAAGTTTGGTGTGAAGGAAGTTTTCAAGGGTCAAGAGAGGAGAATGATATACTAAGATCAAGAGGAGTGAAAGCTCTAAGCTTGGGGATGCCCCCGTGGTTCATCCCTGCATATTTTAAGAAGACTCAAGCGTCTAAGCTTGGGGATGCCCAAGGCATCCCCTTCTTCATCGACAACATCATCAGGTTCCTCCCCTGAAACTATATTTTTATTCAGTCACATCTTCTTTACTTGGAGCGTCGGTTTGTTTTCGTTTTTGTTTTTGTTTGAATAAGATGGATCCTAGCATTCACTTTGTGGGAGAGAGACACGCTCCGCTGTTGCATATGGACACATGTGTCCTTAGGCTTTACTCATAATGTTCAAGGCGAAGTTTCTTCTTCGTTAATTTGTTATATGGTTGGAATTGGAAAATGCTACATGTAGTAATTCTAAAAATGTCTTGGATAATGTGATACTTGGCAATTGTTGTGCTCATGTTTAAGCTCTTGCATCATATGCTTTGCACCCATTAATGAAGAAATACATAGAGCTTGCTAAAATTTGATTTGCATATTTGGTTTCTCTAAGGTCTAGATAATATCTAGTATTGAGTTTTGAACAACAAGGAAGACAGTGTAGAGTCTTATAATGTTTACAATATGTCTTTTATGTGAGTTTTGCTGCACTTGTTCATCCTTGAGTTTGCTTCAAATAACCTTGCTAGCCTAAACCTTGTATCGAGAGGGAATACTTCTCATGCATCCAAAATCCTTGAGCCAACCACTATGCCATTTGTGTCCACCATACCTACCTACTACATGGTATTTACCCGCCATTCCAAAGTAAATTGCTTGAGTGCTACCTTTAAAATTCCATCATTCACCTTTGCAATATATAGCTCATGGGACAAAATAGCCTTAAAAACTATCGTAGTATTGAATATGTACTTATGCACTTTATATTTTATTAAGTTGCTTGTTGTGCGATAACCATGTTTCTGGGGAACGCCATCAACTATTGTTGAATATCATGTGAGTTGCTATGCATGTCCGTCTTGTCTGAAGGTCTATCATTTTAGTGGTTGGAGCATGCAAAATTGTTAGAGAAGAACATTGGGCCGCTAACTAAAGCCATGAACCATGGTTGAAGTTTCAGTTTTGGACATATATCCTCAATCTCATATGAGAATAATAATTGTTGCTACATGCTTATGCATTTAAGAGGAGTCCATTATCTGTTGTCCATGTTGTCCCGGTATGGATGTCTAAGTTGAGAATAATCAAAAGCGAGAAATCCAAAATGCGAGCATTCTCCTTAGACCTTTGTACAGGCGGCATGGAGGTACCCCTTTGTGACACTTGGTTGAAACATGGCATGCAAAGATCCGGTAGTCCAAGCTAAGTAGGACGAGGTGCGGGCACTATTAGTATACTATGCATGAGGCTTGCAACTTGTAAGATATAATTTACATAACTCATATGCTTTATTACTACCGTTGACAAAATTGTTTCATGTTTTCAAAATAAAAGCTCTAGCACAAATACAACAATCGATGCTTTCCTCTTTGAAGGGCCTTTCTTTTACTTTTATGTTGAGTCAGTTCACCTATTTCTCTCCACCTCAAGAAGCAAACACTTGTGTGAACTGTGCATTGATTCTTACATACTTGCTTATTGCATTTGTTATATTACTCTATGTTGACAATTATCCATGAGATATACATGTTATAAGTTGAAAGCAACCGCTGAAACTTAATCTTCCTTTGTGTGCTTCAATACCTTTACTTTGAATTATTGCTTTATGAGTTAACTCTTATGCAAGACTTATTGATGCTTGTCTTGAAGTACTATTCATGAAAAGTCATTGCTTTATGATTCAGTTGTTTACTCATGTCATTACCATTGTTTTGATCGCTGCATTCATTACATATGTTTACAATATGATCAAGTTTATGATGGCATGTCACTTAAGAAATTATCTTTGTTATCGTTTTACCTGCTCGGGACGAGCAGAACTAAGCTTGGGGATGCTGATACGTCTCCAACGTATCGATAATTTCTTATGTTCCATGCTACTTTATTGATGATACCTACATGTTTTATGCACATTATATGTCATATTCGTGCATTTTCAGGAACTAACCTATTAACAAGATGCCGAAGTGCCCTGTTTTCTGCTGTTTTTGGTTTCAGAAATCCTAGTAACGAAATATTCTCGGAATTGGACGAAATCAACGCCCAGGTTCCTATTTTTCCACGAAGCTTCCAGAACACCCGGGAAGGACCAGAGGGGGGCCACAGGCCCACCAGACGGTGGCCGGCGCGGCCTAGGGTTGGCCCGCGCCGCCTTACCCCTGGCCGCCTTCGACCTCCCTTCGCCTATATAAAGCCCCTGCATCGAAAACCCTTAGGAGGAAGCCACGATACGAGAAAAGTTCCAGAGCCGCCGCCATCGCGAAGCCAAGATCCGGGGGACAGGAGTCTCTGTTCCGGCACCCTGCCGGAGCGGGGAAGTGCCCCCGGAAGGCTTCTCCATCGACACCGCTGCCATCTCCACCGCCATCTTCATCACCGCTGCTGCTCCCATGAAGAGGGAGTAGTTCTCCATCGAGGCTCGGGGCTGTACCGGTAGCTATGTGGTTCATCTCTCTCCTATGTAGTTCAATACAATAATCTCATGAGCTGCCTTACATGATTGAGATTCATATGATGATGCTTGTAATCTAGATGTCATTATGCTAGTCAAGTGGGTTTTACTTATGTGATCTCCGGAGACTCCTTGTCCCACGTGTGTAAAGGTGACAGTGTGTGCACCGTGTGGGTCTCTTAGGCTATATTTCACGAAGTACTTATTCACTGTTGAAGAGCGTAGTGAAGTGCTTATTTATATCTCTTTATGATTGCAATGTGCATCGTATCACAATTTATCTATGTGCTACTCTAGTGATGTGTTATTAAAGTAGTTTTATTCCTCCTGCATGTGTGCAAAGGTGACAGTGCGTGCACCGTGTTAGTACTTGGTTTATGCTATGATCATGATCTCTTGTAGATTGCGAAGTTAACTATTGCTATGATAATATTGATGTGATCTATTCCTCCTACATATGCATGAAGGTGACAGTGTGCATGCTATGCTAGTACTTGGTTTAGTCTTTTGATCTATCTTACACTATAAGGTTACTAAAATATGAACATTAATTGTGGAGCTTGTTAACTCCGGCATTGAGGGTTCGTGTAATCCTACGCAATGTGTTCATCATCCAACAAAAGTGTAGAGTATGCATTTATCTATTCTGTTATGTGATCAATGTTGAGAGTGTCCACTAGTGAAAGTGTAATCCCTAGGCCTTGTTCCTAAATACTGCTGAGTTACTACTGCTTGTTTACTGTTTTACTGTGTTACTACTGCTGCAATACTACTACCATCAACTACACGCCAGCAAGCTATTTTCTGGCACCGTTGCTACTACTCATATATATTTATACCACCTGTATTTCACTATCTCTTCGCCGAACTAGTGCACCTATTAGGTGTGTTGGGGACACAAGAGACTTCTTGTTTTGTGGTTGCAGGGTTGCATGAGAGGGATATCTTTGACCTCTTCCTCCCCGAGTTCGATAAACCTTGGGTGATCCACTTAAGGGAAAACTTGCTGCTGTTCTACAAACCTCTGCTCTTGGAGGCCCAACACTGAGTTATATGAGGAAGTTGTTTACTAGAATGTCTTGTGTGAATTAATATGATGCTTCTTGTCCGTATTTTATTTATCGACTCTTCACTCCATAAACATGTGGTCTTGTTTATTGAGCTCAGTTTCGCTTGGGGACAAGCGAAGTCTAAGCTTGGGGGAGTTGATACGTCCATTTTGCATCACTATTTTATATCATAATTTACTGTTATTCATTGATATATTTCATATTTAGAGATGATACTTATGTTATTTCATCTATTTTGCATGTTTCATGATTATTGGAGGATCATTCACCGGAGTCAGGATTCTGCTGGAAAAAGCACCGTCAGAATGCAATATTTCTGGAGATCAACAATTGACGGAAATTACACCGAAGATCTTATTTTTCCAGAAGAATGAGCCAGCCAAAAGGAGGAGCCGAGGAGGGCCGCCATGGCCCCCCATAGGCCGGCGCGGGCCCTGCCTGGCCGCGCCGCCTTGTGGGGAGGGGGCCCACAGCCCCCTTCGACCGCCTCTCTTTCGCGTACTTCTTCTCCCGAAAACTTAAGCTCCGTAGAATAATCGCGAGGAGACACAGCCGCCTCTCGGGGCGGAAAACACCAGAGAGAAAAGAGCTCTCCGGCAGGCTGAAATCCGCCGGGGAAATTCCCTCCCGGAGGGGGAAATCGACGCCATCGTCACCGTCATCGAGCTGGACTTCATTGGGATCATCATCACCATCATCTCCACCATCGTCACCGCCATCTCCACCGCTGCACCTCGTCACCGCTGTAACATCTAGGGTTGAATCTTGATTGTTTGATAGGGGAAACTCTCCCGGTATTGATTACTCCTTGTTATTGATGCTATTGAGTGAAACTATTGAACCAAGGTTTATGTTCAGATTGTTATTCATCATCATATCACCTCTGATCATGTTCCATATGATGTCTCGTGAGTAGTTCGTTTAGTTCTTGAGGACATGGGTGAAGTCTAAATGTTAGTAGTGAACTATGTTGAGTAATATTCAATGGTTTGATATTTAAGTTGTGGTGTTATTCTTCTAGTGGTGTCATGTGAACGTCGACTACATGATACTTCACCTTTATGGGCCTAGGGGAATACATCTTGTATTCGTTTGCTAATTGTGGGGTTGCCGGAGTGACAGAAACCTGAACCCCCGTTGGTATATCGATGCAGGAGGGATAGCAGGATCTCAGAGTTTAAGGTTGTGGTTAGATTTATCTTAATTACTTTCTTGTATTTGCGGATGCTTGCAAGGGGTATAATCACAAGTATGTATTAGTCCTAGGAAGGGCGGTGCATTAGCATAGGTTCACCCACACAACACTTATCAAAACAATGAAGATTAATCAGCTATATGAAGCGAAAGCACTAGACTAAATTCCCGTGTGTCCTCAAGAACGTTTGGTCATTATAAGTAAACAAACCGGCTTGTCCTTTGTGCTAAAAAGGATTGGGCCACTTGCTGCAACTATTACTCTCGCATTTTATTTACTTGTACTTTATTTATCTGCAATATCAAAACCCCCCGAATACTTGTCTGTGAGCATTTACAGTGAATCCTTCATCGAAACTGCTTGTCAACACCTTCTGCTCCTCGTTGGGTTCGACACTCTTATTTATCGAAAGTACTACGATACACCCCTATACTTGTGGGTCATCAGCAGGGCGGAAAACACCAGAGAGAAAAGAGCTCTCCGGCAGGCTGAAATCTGCCGGGGAAATTCCCTCCCGGAGGGGGAAATCGCCATCGTCCGTCATCGAGCTAGACTTCATTGGGATCATCATCATCATCATCTCCACCGCCGACACCATCATCTCCACCGCTGCACCTCGTCTCCGTTGTAACATCTAGGGTTGAATCTTGATTATTTCATAGGGGAAACTCTCCCGGTATTGATTACTCCTTGTTATTGATGCTATTGAGTGAAACCATTGAACCAAGGTTTATGTTCAGATTGTTATTCATCATCATATCACCTCTGATCATGTTCCATATGATGTCTTGTGAGTAGTTCGTTTAGTTCTTGAGGACATGGGTGAAGTCTAAATGTTAGTAGTGAACTATGTTGAGTAATATTTAATGGTTTGATATTTAAGTTGTGGTGTTATTCTTCTAGTGGTGTCATGTGAACGTCGACTACATGATACTTCACCTTTATGGGCCTAGGGGAATGCATCTTGTATTCGTTTGCTAATTGTGGGGTTGCCGGAGTGACAGCAACCTGAACCCCCGTTGGTATATCGATGCATGAGGGATAGCAGGATCTCAGAGTTTAAGGCTGTGGTTAGATTTATCTTAATTACTTTCTTGTATTTGCGGATGCTTGCAAGGGGTTTAATCACAAGTATGTATTAGTCCTAGAAAGGGCGGTGCATTAGCATAGGTTCACCCACACAACACTTATCAAAACAATGAAGATTAATCAACTATATGAAGCGAAAGCACTAGACTAAATTCCCGTGTGTCCTCAAGAACGTTTGGTCATCATAAGTAAACAAACCGGCTTGTCCTTTGTGCTAAAAAGGATTGGGCCACTTGCTGCAATTATTATTCCCGCATTTTACTTACTTGTATTTTATTTATCTGCTATATCAAAACCCCCTGAAAACTTGTCTGTGAGCATTTACAGTGAATCCTTCATCGAAACTGATTGTCAACACCTTCTGCTCCTCGTTGGGTCCGACACTCTTATTTATCGAAAGTACTACGATACACCCCCTATACTTGTGGGTCATCAATTCTGATGAAGGCCCGTTGAAGGTTCTTGTTGATGCATATGGGAGATGCGTGTCTGTTTTGATCAGAGTGTGGCGTGAACCTTGTAGGCACCATGGAATCAAAATGTTGGCAGAGGGTGTAAGAGGGGAAGCTGAGGAGGTGTGGATTCAGTTGCAAGCAGCGCATATTGTTCCAGGTTTCACGTTTGATCCGGGTGTTCTGCAAAACCCCTCAAACAGCCAGGATTCTTTTATCAGTCGCATGAAGAGAAATTTGGAGGGAGAGAAGGTAGAGGATAAAGGGAAGCGAGGGAGGATGCACGATACAAAATATGTGGGAACCCCTGAGGGTACACAACATTTTCTATCGGCAGGGAAGGTTACATCAACACAAAAGAAGGCGGGGCTGTCAGAACAGCCCTGCGAGGGATCAATGAAAAATAGTGTCCCAAAACTGTCGGGGGCTTGGGAACCAGCCGGCAGCTCGCGGCCTTCATGATTTAAAGAAGGTAGAAGAGCCCGACATCCTTTTTCTATCTGAAACAAAGTTGAGAGAGGATGAAATGGAGAAGTTCCGTTGGACACTGGAGATGCCAAACATGATAGAAGTGGATTGTAAGGGGAGAAGTGGTGGACTGGCGCTGTTTTGGCGTAGAGGTGTGGAGGTGCATTTGAGATGGAAAGGAAGATATCACATCGACGTAGATGTGGTAGAAGAGAATGGTACTAAGTGGTGTTTCACCTGTATTTACGGGGAATCAAAATCTGGGGAGAAAGAGAATACTTGGAAACTATTGCCCACTTTGGAGGGTCAATGAAATCTCCCTTGGCTGTGTATGGGCGACTTTAATGAAATTTTGTTCGCTCATGAGAAGGAGGGTGGTGCAGCTCGCCCCCCGGCATGCATTGATGCTTTTCGGATGGCTTTAGAAGATGCTAAGCTCGGCGATATGGGCTTTGTAGGTGATCCTTTCACCTGGCGCAACAACTGGCATGTGGCGGATGGTTATGTGCGTGAACGTTTGGACCGGGCAGTGGCTAATGTTGAATGGAGGTGCATGTTCCCTTTGTATAAAATAATAAATGGGGATCTGCGGCATTCTGACATAGACATGTGGTGGCGGTGTTGAATGAACAAACCTTGCAGCTAGGTGATAGTACAAATGCTCATTCTTTTCGTTTTGAGCTTCATGGTTGTAAGAGGAGGACCGGGCCCGAGTGGTGGAGGAGGCGTGGAATACATCCTTTGAGGAGGGGGCTATGTTAGTAAGTGAAGGTGTCAGCAGAGTAGGGAGGAGTTTGTGGGAGTGGGATAAGGAGGTTTTGTGGGAGTTGAAGAACCATATTAAAAAGGATAAAAAGGATTTGGAAAAATGTAGGCGCATGCAAATGTATCTCGTGAGCATGTTCTGAAATACAAACTAAGTAAGTTGGAAGATCAACATAGTATCTACTCGCAGCAAAGAGCGCACGCAAATTGGCTGAAGTTTGGAGACCAAAATACAAGTTTCTTTCATGCCAATGCATCCGAAATTAGGAAGAAGAATGTTATAAAGAATTTAAAAAGAGAGGGAGGTAGAGTAGTGGAGGAAGAAAAGGAGTTAGGGTTGTTTATAACTAACCACTACAAAAGTTTGCTCATGTCTTCTGTAGGTGAGGTTAATAATGATTTATTACAACATGTCCCTCGTTGTGTTACGGATGATATGAATGTATCACTTTCTCGGGAGTTCACGTGTGTTGAAGTGAGAGAGGTACCGGACTCTATCGGCGATCTTAAAGCCCCAGGGCCAGACGGTATGCCATCTATTTTTTATAAGAAATTTGTGCACATGGTGGGTCCAAAATTTCAAGAGGAAGTTTTGGTCGTGCTGAACGGAGGCACTATGCCAGATGGTTGGAACGAGACGACCATTGTGCTGATCCCAAAGGATACCAATCCAGAAAAAGTAATAGATTTTCGACCCATTAGTCTGTGCAATGTTTTATACAAGCTCATCTCGAAGGTCCTCGCCAACCGGTTGAAGGTGATTCTGCCATACATAATTTCTCCAACCCAACCAGCGTTTGTCCCGGGGCGAATGATCACAGATAACGTGCTGCTGGCATATGAGATCACTCACATGATGCATAGGAAGAATGGAGGACGAGATGGATTGGTGGCGGTAAAGCTCGACATGAGTAAAGCATACGACCGAGTCGAATGGGTTTTCCTTGAACAGATCATGGAGAAGATGGGGTTTGGTGCAGCATGGATTCAAGTGGTGATGAGCTGTGTGAGATCTGTGTCATATAGGGTGAAGGTGAATAGAAAATTACAAGATGGTTTCATTCCTGAACGGGGGTTGCGACAAGGGGACCCTTTATCCCCGTATCTTTTCATTTTGTGTGTTGAAGGGTTCTGAGCCTTGTTAAGAGATGGTGAAGAGGATGGGACTTTAAAGGGGATATAGCTATGCCTAGGGGCGCCAAAAATCAATCATTTATTCTTTGCTGATGACTCTCTAATTGTTATGCGGGCTAATGTGGCAAATGCGCAGAAACTGCAGCATATACTTGCTTTGTATGAGGGGCAATCGGGACAAATGATCAACAAGGACAAGTCGGCGGCTATGTTCAGTAAGGGTACTACGAACCGAACCAAGGAGGCTGTTTTGGGGGTTTTAGGCATACCGAGGGAATCCTTCAATGAACGTTACCTTGGACTGCCAGTCCATCTTGGTGCATCTAAATCAAAAGAATTCTAGTATCTAAAGGAGAAAATTTGGCAACAGATTCAGGGCTGGAAGGAGAAACTTCTGTCAAAGATGGGCAAGGAAATTTTGATTAAAGCAATTTCTCAGGCTATCCCTACATACGCCATGTCTTGTTTTGATCTAACGAAGTCTTTCTGCGTGCAGATTAGTGCAATGATTTGTCGTTTTTGGTGGAACAGTCAGGACGAGAAAAAAAGTGTCATTGGATTAGTTGGGAAAATTTATCACGGTCAAAGTAGGAGGGTGGCCTCGGGTTTCGGGATCTACATATTTTTAACATGGCGATGCTTGCTCGGCAAAGCTGGCGGATGTTGCAAAACCCGGACTCGCTTTGCTGTATTGTTTTGAAGGCCATGTATTTTCCAGACACTACCATACTTGAGGCCAAACCGAAACCAGCAATGTCATACACTTGGCGTAGCATATTGAGGGGCCTATAACTGTTAAAACATGTTGTCATTTGGCGGATTAGTTCAAGAGAAGTTGTGAACGTTTTTAACGATCTATGGATACCAAGGGGTACTACAAGGAGACCACGTATACCCAATGGACTAGATGAGCCCATCAGGGTGTGTGATCTTCTTGATCAAGAAAATGCATGTTGGGATGAGGAGCTGGTACGTTTTATTTTTGATCCAGATGATGCTAAAGAAATTCTCTCAATCCCAACTAGGCCGGAGATGGAGGACTGGGTGGCATGGCATTTTGATAGTAATGGAGTCTTTTCAGTCAAATCTGCGTATAGGCTAGGGGTTAGAATGCGCGATGCTCGTATGCACCATGATACTAGCTCATCAGCGGCTCCAGCAGCGATCGACCCTTTATGGAACAAGTTGTGGGATCTAAAGTTACCAGGAAAGGTGAAAATGTTCTGTTGGAGGTTGTGCCATAATAGCCTTCCCACACACATGAATATCAAGATAAAAAGAGTTGATTTGGACACCAGATGCCCGATGTGCAATCAGGCGGATGAGGATGGTGGCCACTTGTTCCTCAAATGCAAACATGTCAAACTTGTGTGGCGCACTCTTCTGTTAGAGGATGTCCGAGAAAAGATCTTGTATGCCCCTAACTCAAGGGCAATGTTTGAGACGATCTGGTCTCTTCCAAGTAATCAACAACAATTGGTGTTAGTTCTTTTATGGGACTGGTGGACGACACGGAATAAAAAGAATTCAGAAGGCAAGGATCGTAGTGCAACTGAGGTTTTCCATGTGATTCAGAGACATGTCCGGATTTCAAATATCAAATCCATCATCAAAAACTTCCTGATCCAACAACCAAAAACTGGACTACACCATGCATCGATCATGTTAAGATTAACTTCGATGCAACTTTTTAAAGAGTCGGAGCGGTGCATGGGGTTTTGTGCGTGGAGGATGTGTAGTTTGTCGAGCATCGGACAATTAAAGAACCTACGAGATTCGCCAAGTCGGTCAAGCTTGGTTACAAGACTGGGAGCGGCTGCTCTAGGTCTAAACCGTGTGATTTTTGAGTCTGATTCATAGACTTTGGTTTCAGCCCTGGAGAAGAAGACCTATGATCTATCACCCAACGGCGTTCTTTTGAAGGAAGTACAAAGTATATGCATAAGCTCTTTTGAGTCTTTTGAATTCAGTTTTGCTCCTCGTAGTTGTAATAATGTTGCTCACTTCCTTGCCTAGTACACTGCGAGCCGAGATTGATTGTATTGGATGCGAGGGTGTGGCACCATACTTTGTCTCTGTTTTAGTTGCCAGTGATATTGCTGAGCAATCTGGTTAATGGGAATGCTACTTTCAAAATAAAGTGTAGCCCTATGAGCCCATATAGGTGAAGTAGTCTGCACTCGACGTTAGCATAAAATCATCATAGAACAACATAAAAAATAGAAAACTTGACCAAATACTCATTGCACATCATATAGAATCATAGCCAGGTTATCCTATGCCCTTAGGAACGTGGGGAACTACTCATAAGTGTCAAACACGATATGAACCAAAGGCATAATGGTTACAACACAATCTAAATATATAATCTCCCCACCAAATAATGACAGAGTACCAATCCCGAACATGCAATAGCACTAAAAACAATATCAGGGGTTCAATTCAACACAAACTATGAGGGGGATGACGTCGATCTCGTAGATGGAGATGGTGGTGATGATGGTGCTGATGGAGATGTTGAAGGAGATGCCAAGGTGGAGCGGGGATGTCGATAGCATCAATTCCCCCTTCATCGGAGCGGTATCTGCCCTCTCCCGAAGTAGGAGAAGACTCTCGCCTTTGCCACCGCCTCAATAAATCTCGGGAAAAATATGACTTAGGTTTTTGGGCGAAATAGAGCTTCTAAAATAAATGGGTCCCCAAGGTGCCGCTCGAGGCGCAAACGAGTTTGGCGCGCCACATGTGCTCGCTTGGCCCTTGTGGCCCATCTCGCATGGTTATTTCGCTCACGGTCTTTCTTCGGGTGAAAAACTGATCATGTATTTTCCCTTAATTTTTAGCGATCCAGAAAGTCCTAAAACAAATAAAATACGAAAAGGAGGTTTTCTACCTCCGAGAAATTAAATACCAAAGAAGGGCACTTTGTAAGAAAGTCCCAAAAATCATCTAAAAATGCATAAATAACAATGTATGAAGGCAAATAACAATGAAAACTACTCCTATATGTAGCAATAATGATGATGCAAAATGCACGTATTAGATGCATATAAACGCTACGAGGATTCACTCCAACCCGCAGCCCGTGGGGACTACTCACACTTACACATAATATCACGATCAAAGATAGAAGGGATTTCTATTTTCGTGCCCTCGGGTCCTTAGTTGTGCTCAGTTTCTCCAGTCGCTTAGTTTTTCCTCAGTTTTGCCCAAGCCCTTGTCTGAAACCCTAACCGTCGGAATGGTCGTTTGCCCGACAGATCAACAACTTTGACCGTTATCTGCTGACTAGTGGGGCCACGTAGAGCCTGCAAAGACACGTCAGACCATCCATCTTTGTTTGGCCGTAAGCATCGCCATATCACTGACCAAAACACGTACGAGTGGGGATTCGGTATATCGAATGACAAGTGGGGCCATGATGCTGATACAAGGGGCAATACACGGGTAGGATTAGATTTTTAAACGGAGCTCTACAACGATGGCACGGAGGAGGTGGCCTGCGGGGTGCCGAGATGAGATCGACGTCCACAAAGAACTGCATGAGGCGAGACCAGACGCATTAGATAGATATGAACTAGACGCGTTTAACCATGCAAAGAAGAGAAGAAATGGTCGACGACATCGACGACTACCTCAAAACTTTGACTGACCGTGTCGGACACGAACGCGAGCAATGTAGAGAAAACTAGTGTCTCTCCTTTCTGGCGTGTATAGATGGGTGCTAGGAGAGTGTGGTGGCGAAGGGAAAGACCTCGCGGTGGTCTGTGGCGTCCAGCATAGCGGGGCGGCGTGGCCGTGCCCACAGCGGCGTGCATGCATGTTCGGCATTGGCATCAGCATGTACGTTCGGCATTGGCCTCGGCGGTATCTCTGGTGTGTCGTGATCGAATGAGGGGACGGGATTGAGGGTGCATCCCGACGTTGACCTAGCAGTGGCGGCGAGCATAGCCGTTCTGACCATGCCGATATCGGCATCGGCATCGTTTGGAGGCTGTGGTGCTCGAATCAAGGTGGGATTTGTTTCTTGTAGGCCAAAATGAATTTGAAACAAGTTTCATGTTGAAGGTTAGGTAACGAAAGTTTGTAACTATCCCAAAATTATACTAGCGCCATGGTGAGGTTCTTTTTGATAGAGCTATACGGTTGGGCAAACTTTTTTGACACTTTTTAGATAGGGTTCCTTGTTGTTACACGTATGGCATCATGTATGGCAAATTTGGGGTCATTTGGAGATGTTCGAAAAAATCACTTTGCTTAAGCGCATGCCGTTTCGTCTCACTGAAACCAGCTTTTCTAACAAGGTGATTTTTTCTACCTTCTCTAAATAACCTCAAATTTCATACAGCTGATCTTCTATACATAGATAGATAGATTGTTTCGTTTTTACATTTTTCGAACTTTTTATTTCCCTTTATAATACCCAATTGATTTTCAGGTCAAAACCTCGAAAAACAGCATCATGTATGGCATCATTTTCACCCTAAATTTCAAATTTTCTGAAACTTTCCCTTTTAGATATTCCTTGTTGTTATAGGTATGGCATCATGTATGCCAAACTTGGGGTCATTTGGAGATGTTCAAAAAATCACTTTGCTTAAGCGCATGCCGGAAACCTTTTGTAACAAGTTAGGTTTTTTCTACCTTCTCTAAATGACCTCAAATTTCATACAGATGATCTTCTATACAAAGATAGGTAGATTGTTTCGTTTTTACATTTTTTGAACTTTTTATTTCCCTTTATAATACCCATTTGATTTTCAGGTCAAAACCTCGAAAGTTAACATAAGTAGATGGTGAACCCTCCCAAACTCCCAATACAGAGATAGATAGATTGTTTTGTTTATCATTTTTAGCGTGAAAAGTAATGGATACAAGAAATCGGTGATGGTTTATCATTTTTTGCGTGAAAAGTAATGGCTACAACAAATCGGTGATGGTTTATCATTTTTTGCGTGAAAAGTAATGGCTACAACAAATCGGTGATGGTTTATCATTTTTTGCGTGAAAAGTAATGGCTACAACAAATCGGTGATGGTTTATCATTTTTTGCGTGAAAAGTAATGGCTACAAGAAATCGGTGATGGTTTATCATTTTTTGCGTGAAAAGTAATGCCTAAAAGAGTTTATAATTTTTAGCGCGTGAAAAATAATACAGAAAACCGCCCTTCAGCATACTTAGAGGGTGGAAGCTAATTAAAGCCGACAGAGAGAGAGGGTGGTGGCCCCGACAGAGAGAGAGAGGGGTTATCCTGCCCGTTAGATCATACGATCAACGGTCGGCGGGCACGATCCGCGTGACATGGGCTAGACCAATCAGGGCAATGTTGCACGTCTGCGAGAATTTGTGAAGAGAGAGGGCAAAACTGAGTAGTATCAAGAAACCAAGGGCACCTGAGTAGTAAACAGACTAAGGGATTCAAATATGAGATTTAAAAAATGGAAAATGTGTGTTTTGTACAATGAAACCCATCTTGGCCTACCTCAAACTATTTGCAATACAAATATACATGAGTGTGAAAATTGTGGCCTCATTCAGACAAAGTATGTTTTGGGGAAAGCTGTTTTGGGAAGGGCTTATTGTGGAAAGCCATGCACCTTCATAGCTACTAGGTGATTTGAGAAGTGGCAATTTATGGTAAAACTTGATTTATCTATGATTGTTATGGTTCCCAACGTGGCAGGTCGCGTAAGAAGACTCCATGAGTAAGTGCCACTATGGTTTTATCTTTTTTGGAATTTTTTGCACATTAAATGACTCATTTAACTAGCTTAATCCCATTTGTTGACTCTCTGTTGACCAGCCACTTGAGGGTAAAACTGAGCATATTGCACTAGCCAGTATTAGCACTCAAGGGGAAAACTGAGCACACAAAAAATGCTAGTATAAGACTCGAGGGTATACCTGAGTATATCTAAATTTCCAGGGTTAGACTCGAGGACGCGTGTTGCGGTGCAGAAGTGGAAGACGTGCAATTGTTGACGCGTAGACGCGGGTCGCGGTGCAGAAGTCGAAGACGTGCAATCGTGGACGCGTGTCGCGTTGCAGAAGTCCAAGACGTGCAGACGTGCAATAGTGGACGCGTAGGACGCGGGTCGCATTAACCACCCCTCGCCTTTATAGACGCCTCCTCGCACTATCTCTGTCACTCTCACTCGCTCACGCAACGCCGCCTCTCACGTCCCATCATCTTCTCCAAAGTAAAAACCCTCTCCCTCTCTGCAGGCGATGGACAAGGAGAATGCGAATCCCATCGTCCATGACGCCGTCGGCTCCAAGCGCGACGCCTCCATCCTCAACGTTGTCCCCTCAGGCCGTCGCCGCCGCCGGTGGCGGTCGTATCCCGCCGGGATGGGACCCCTATGAGCCGGTGCCGTACATCCGCCTCCGAACCCCTACGACACCTGCATGGACGACCCATGGAACGAGGTAACTACGGTTTGCTCCCTTGTTGTTCCCCATTCCTTGTTCAACCCTATTTTTGCTGGTTCCCTAGTAACTATTAGTGCCGATCTGTAGATGGATGAGTATTGGGTTAATATTTGCGCCGATTTTATTCCATTTTGCTTTGATCCCTTCTTGATTTCGTTTAAGATTTGGGGTTCGGCCGTTCGGTTAATTTATGCAAGTAATCATGGGATCTCAATCAGTTAATTTATGGTTAAATCAGTTATTTTATCAAATTCAAATTCAGATCTGGAACTGTTTCTTTGCATGATAATCTGGGAATTGTTCACAATGGTTCAGCGAACCATTGCTGTGTACAAATCTGTTATACATGAGTTTTGGTTCGCTAACCCCATCTCTGTAGATATATAATCGTGTTCAGTCTAACTGAGATTGCCTCTGTTTTTCCTAACTTTATTATCATGCACGCTACGTCATTGTTGAAATTCATTCACTCATAGTTTCTGTTTGATATGGATCAGGTGTGTGGTAGCGACGTGATACGTCTCCGACGTATCGATAATTTCTTATGTTCCATGCCACATTATTGATGATATCTACATGTTTTATGGATACTTTATGTCATATTTATGCACTTTCCGCACTAACCTATTACCGAGATGCCGAAGAGCCAGTTGCTGTTTTCTGCTGTTTTTGGTTCAGAAATCCTACAAAGGAAATATTCTCGGAATTGGACGAAATCAACGCCCATGGTCCTATTTTTGCACGAAGCTTCCAGAAGTCCGAAGGAGAGACGAAGTGGGGCCACGAGGTGGCCGACACTAGGCGGCGCGGCCCGGGCCTTGGCCGCGCGCCTCATGTGGGGCCCCGTGACGCCCTTTGACTTGCCCTTCCGCCTACTTAAAGCCTCCGTCGCGAAACCCCCAGTACCGAGAGCCACGATACGGAAAACCTTCCAGAGACGCCGCCGCCGCCAATCCCATCTCGGGGATTCAGGAGATCGCCTCCGGCACCCTGCCGGAGAGGGGAATCATCTCCCGGAGGACTCTTCACCACCATGGTCGCCTCCGGAGTGATGAGTGAGTAGTTCACCCTGGACTATGGGTCCATAGCAGTAGCTAGATGGTCGTCTTCTCCTTATGTGCTTCATTGTCGGATCTTGTGAGCTGCCTAACATGATCAACATCATCTATCTGTAATGCTATATGTTGTGTTTGTCGGGATCCGATGGATAGAGAATACTATGTTATGTTAATTATCAATCTATTACCTATGTGTTGTTTATGATCTTGCATGCTCTCCGTTATTAGTAGAGGCTCTGGCCAAGTTTTTGCTCTTAACTCCAAGAGGGAGTATTTATGCTCGATAGTGGGTTCATGCCTCCATTAAATCTGGGACAGTGACAGAAAGTTCTAAGGTTGTGGATGTGCTGTTGCCACTAGGGATAAAACATTGATGCTATGTCCGAGGATGTAGTTATTGATTACATTACGCACCATACTTAATGCAATTGTCTGTTGTTTGCAACTTAATACCGGAAGGGGTTCGGATGATAACCTGAAGGTGGACTTTTTAGGCATAGATGCATGCTGGATAGCGGTCTATGTACTTTGTCGTAATGCCCAATTAAATCTCACTATACTTATCATATCATGTATGTGCATTGTCATGCCCTCTCTATTTGTAAATTGCCCGACTGTAATTTGTTCACCCAACATGCTATTTATCTTATGGGAGAGACACCTCTAGTGAACTGTGGACCCCGGTCCATTCTTTTACATTAAATACAATCTACTGCAATACTTGTTCTACTATTTTCTGCAAACAATCATCATCCACACTATACATCTAATCCTTTGTTATAGCAAGCCGGTGAGATTGACAACCTCACTGTTTCGTTGGGGCAAAGTACTTTGGTTGTGTTGTGCAGGTTCCACGTTGGCGCCGGAATCCCTGGTGTTGCGCCGCACTACATCCCGCCGCCATCAACCTTCGACGTGCTTCTTGACTCCTACTGGTTCGATAAACCTTGGTTTCTTACTGAGGGAAACTTGCTGCTGTACGCATCACACCTTCCACTTGGGGTTCCCAACGAGCGTGTGCTTTACGCGTCATAAATTTCTGGCGCCGTTGCCGGGGAGATCAAGACACGCTGCAAGGGGAGTCTCCACAATCCAATCTCTTTACTTTGTTTTTGTCTTGCTTTATTTTATTTACTACTTTGTTTGCTGCACTTAAACAAAACACAAAAAAAATAGTTGCTAGCTTTACTTTATTTACTGTCTTGTTCTCCATATCAAAAACACAAAAAAATTAGTTACTTGCATTTACTTTATTTACTTTTTGTTTATTTCATCATGTTTCCTCCTAAGTACACTCTAAAAGACATACCGGTAGGACGAGGGTCTATAATTGGAAGAGATAATATAGAAGATTTTTTCACTCATGTTAGTATAGCTGAAGATTTTGAAGATAGACACTTGGTAGAACTTGCTCCTACTTATGAAATTGCTGCTGCTTCTTTAGTTCACATGTTGGAAACTAAATTTGTTAATCTTAATCCTATAATCCAACACATGTTTCTCACACTTGGTGATATGGAAGAAGGGGAAAAGAAAGATTTTGTTTTAGAAACCCTTCTTAAAGAATTTGGTGGTGTAGCAAGAGAGGCTAGAAAGGTCTTTATTAAATACAATATGCTTGGCTCTTATACCAATTTTGTTAGTATCCTTGAAAAAATGGATATGGAGAGAGTAAGGTACACTAATAATATTAATGATGGTGGGGAGATTAAGACAACAATACCTTGTAAGCTCCTAGGAATGCATGAAGCTCTAGAAAATAACTATGGTTGGCTTGTTCCTGAAAATTTGTTTGACGAGGATAGCAAGCCTAAGAATAATGAAAAGGGAGCCTCTGAAACTCACATAGATAAGATAAAATGCATAGTTGAGAAAACTCCCAACACCTATGTTGATGCTTCATCTCTTGATAACACTTGATATACACTTTCTGCGCCTAGCTGAAAGGCGTTAAAGAAAAGCGCTTATGGGAGACAACCCATGTTTTTACTACAGTACTTTTATTTTATATTTGAGTCTTGGAAGTTGTTTACTACTGTAGCAACCTCTCCTTATCTTAGTTTTGTGCATTGTTGTGCCAAGTAAAGTCGTTGATAGTAAGGTTCATACTAGATTTGGATTACTGCGCAGAAACAGATTTCTTTGCTGTCACGAATCTGGGCAGAATTCTCTGTAGGTAACTCAGAAAAATCTGCCAATTTACGTGAGTGATCCTCAGATATGTACGCAACTTTCATTCAATTTGGGAATTTTCATCTGAGCAAGTCTGGTGCCACTTTAAAATTTGTCTTTACGAACTGTTCTGTTTTGACAGATTCTGCCTTTTATTTCGCATTGCCTCTTTTGCTGTGTTGTGTGGATTTCTTTGTTCCATTACCTTCCAGTAGCTTTGGGCAATGTCCAGAAGTGTTAAGAATGATTGTGTCACCTCTGAACATGTAAATTTTTATTGTGCACTAACCCTCTAATGAGTTGTTTTGAGTTTGGTGTGGAGGAAGTTTTCAAGGATCAAGAGAGGGAAATGATGCAATATGATCAAGAAGAGTGAAAGCTCTAAGCTTGGGGATGCCCCGGTGGTTCACCCCTGCATATTTTAAGAAGACTCAAGCGTCTAAGCTTGGGGATGCCCAAGGCATCCCCTTCTTCATCGACAACATTATCAGGTTCCTCCCCTGAAACTATATTTTTATTCCATCACATCTTATGTGCTTTGCTTGGAGCGTCGGTTTGTTTTTGTTTTTGTTTGAATAAAATGGATCCTAGCATTCATTGTGTGGGAGAGAGACACGCTCCGTTGTTGCATATGGACAAATATGTCCTTAGGCTTTACTCATAGTATTCATGGCGAAGGTTGAATCTTCTTCGTTAAATTGTTATATGGTTGGAATCGGGAAATGCTACATGTAGTAATTTTAAAATGTCTTGAATAATTTGATACTTGGCAATTGTTGTGCTCATGTTTAAGCTCTTGCATCGTATACTTTGCACCCATTAATGAAGAAATGCATAGAGCTTGCTAAAATTTGGTTTGCATATTTGGTCTCTCTAAAGTCTAGATAATTTCTAGTATTGAGTTTGAACAACAAGGAAGACGGTGTAGAGTCTTATAATGTTTACAATATGTCTTTTATGTGAGTTTTGCTGCACCGGTTCATCCTTGTGTTTGTTTCAAATAACCTTGCTAGCCTAAACCTTGTATCGAGAGGGAATACTTCTCATGCATCCAAAATCCTTGAGCCAACCACTATGCCATTTGTGTCCACCATACCTACCTACTACATGGTATTTGTCCGCCATTCCAAAGTAAATTGCTTGAGTGCTACCTTTAAATTTCCATCATTCGCCTTTGCAATATATAGCTCATGGGACAAAATAGCCTTAAAAACTATTGTGGTATTGAATATGTACTTATGCACTTTATCTCTTATTAAGTTGCTTGTTGTGCGATAACCATGCTCCTGGGGACGCCATCAACTCTTTGTTGAATATCATGTGAGTTGCTATGCATGTTCGTCTTGTCTGAAGTAAGGGCGGTTTTCACAATCAAATGGTTTGAGTATGCATACTGTTAGAGAAGAACATTGGGCCGCTAACTAAAGCCATGAATCATGGTGGAAGTTTCAGTTTGGACATAAAACCTCAATCTCTTATGAGAATATTAACTGTTGAATGCTTAAGCATTAAAAGAGGAGTCCATTATCTGTTGTCTATGTTGTCCCGGTATGGGTGTCTAAGTTGAAGAATGATCAAAAGCGAGAAATCCAAATGCGAACTTTCTCCTTAGACCCTTGTACAGTGATGGCGTGTAACCACACGTTCGTTGGGAACCCCAAGAGGAAGGTATGATGCGCACAAAGCAAGTTTTCCCTCAGCAAGAAACCAAGGTTTATCGAACCAGGAGGAGCCAAGAAGCACGTTGAAGGTTGTTGGTGACGGATGTAGTGCGGCGCAACACCAGGGATTCCGGCGCCAACGTGGAACCTGCACAACACAACCAAAGTACTTTGCCCCAACGAAATAGTGAGGTTGTCAATCTCACCGGCTTGCTGTAACAAAGGATTAGATGTATAGTGTGGATGATGATTGTTTGCAGAAAATAGAACAAGTATTGCAGTAGATTGTATTTAATGTAAAAGAATGGACCGGGGTCCACAGTTCACTAGAGGTGTCTCTCCCATAAGATAAATAGCATGTTGGGTGAACAAATTACAGGCAATTGACAAATAGAGAGAGCATGACAATGCACATACATGATATGATAAGTATTGTGAGATTTAATTGGGCATTACGACAAAGCACATAGACCGCTATCCAGATGCATCTATGCCTAAAAAGTCCACCTTCAGGTTATCATCCGAACCCCTTCCGTATTAAGTTGCAAACAACAGATAATTGCATTAAGTATGGTGCGTAATGTAATCAATAACTACATCCTCGGACATAGCATCAATGTTTTATCCCTAGTGGCAACAACACATCCACAACCTTAGAACTTTCTGTCACTGTCCCAGATTTAATGGAGGCATGAACCCACTATCGAGCATAAATACTCCCTCTTGGAGTTAAGAGCAAAAACTTGGCCAGAGCCTCTACTAATAACGGAGAGCATGCAAGATCATAAACAACACATAGGTAATAGATTGATAATCAACATAACATAGTATTCTCTATCCATCGGATCCCGACAAACACAACATATAGCATTACAGATAGATGATCTTGATCATGTTAGGCAGCTCACAAGATCCAACAATGAAGCACATGAGGAGAAGACGACCATCTAGCTACTGCTATGGACCCATAGTCCAGGGGTGAACTACTCACTCATCACTCCGGAGGCGACCATGGCGGTGAAGAGTCCTCCGGGAGATCTCCTGAATCCCCCGAGATGGGATTGGCGGCGGCGTCTCAGTAAGGTTTTCCGTATCGTGGCTCTCGGTACTGGGGGTTTCGCGACGGAGGCTTTGGTAGGCGGAAGGGCAACGCGGGGGGCACACGAGGGCCCCACACACCAGGGCCGCGCGGCCAAGACCCGCGCCGCCCGTTGTGGCGGCGCCCGTGGCCCCACTTCCTTCCCCTCGGTCTTCTGGAAGCTTCGTGCAAAAATAGGACCCTGGGCGTTGATTTCGTCCAATTCCGAGAATATTTCCTTTGTAGGATTTCAAACCAAAAAGCAAAACAAAGAATCGGCTCTTCGGCATCTCGTTAATAGGATAGTGCTAAAATGCATAAATATGACATAAAGTATGCATAAAACATGTAGATATCATCAATAATGTGGCATGGAACATAAGAAATTATCGATACGGAGACGTATCAGCATCCCCAAGCTTAGTTCTGCTCGTCCCGAGCAGGTAAACGATAACAAAGATAATTTCTGGAGTGACATGCCATCATAACCTTGATCATACTATTGTAAGCATATGTAATGAATGCAGCGATCAAAACAATGGTAATGACATGAGTAAACAAATGAATCATAAAGCAAAGACTTTTCATGAATAGTACTTCAAGACAAGCATCAATAAGTCTTGCATAAGAGTTAACTCATAAAGCAATAAATCAAAGTAAAGGTATTGAAGCAACACAAAGGAAGATTAAGTTTCAGCGGTTGCTTTTAACTTGTAACATGTATATCTCATGGATAATTGTCAATGTAAAGTAATATAACAAGTGCAATATGCAAGTATGTAGGAATCAATGCACAGTTCACACAAGTGTTTGCTTCTTGAGGTGGAGAGAGATAGGTGAACTGACTCAACATAAAAGTAAAAGAAAGGTCCTTCAAAGAGGAAAGCATCGATTGCTATATTTGTGCTAGAGCTTTTATTTTGAAAACATGAAACAATTTTGTCAACGGTAGTAATAAAGCATATGTATCATGTAAATTATATCTTACAAGTTGCAAGCCTCATGCATAGTGTACTAATAGTGCCCGCACCTTGTCCTAATTAGCTTGGATTAACACGGATTATCATTGCATAACATATGTTTCAACCAAGTGTCACAAAGGGGTACCTCTATGCCGCCTGTACAAGGGTCTAAGGAGAAAGTTCGCATTGGATTTCTCGCTTTTGATCATTCTTCAACTTAGACACCCATACCGGGACAACATAGACAACAGATAATGGACTCCTCTTTTAATGCTTAAGCATTCAACAACAGTTAATATTCTCATAAGAGATTGAGGTTTTATGTCCAAACTGAAACTTCCACCATGATTCATGGCTTTAGTTAGCGGCCCAATGTTCTTCTCTAACAAGATGCATACTCAAACCATTTGATTGTGAAAACCGCCTTACTTCTTCAAGACGAACATGCATAGCAACTCACATGATATTCAACAAAGAGTTGATGGCGTCCCCAGGAACATGGTTATCGCACAACAAGCAACTTAATAAGAGATAAAGTGCATAAGTACATATTCAATACCACAATAGTTTTTAAGGCTATTTTGTCCCATGAGCTATATATTGCAAAGGCGAATGATGGAAATTTAAAGGTAGCACTCAAGAAATTTACTTTGGAATGGTGGAGAAATACCATGTAGTAGGTAGGTATGGTGGACACAAATGGCATAGTGGTTGGCTCAAGGATTTTGGATGCATGAGAAGTATTCCCTCTCGATACAAGGTTTAGGCTAGCAAGGTTATTTGAAACAAACACAAGGATGAACCGTGCAGCAAAACTCACATAAAAGACATATTGTAAACATTATAAGACTCTACACCGTCTTCCTTGTTGTTCAAAACTCAATACTAGAAATTATCTAGACTTTAGAGAGACCAAATATGCAAACCAAATTTTAGCAAGCTCTATGTATTTCTTCATTAATGGGTGCAAAGTATATGATGCAAGAGCTTAAACATGAGCACAAAAATTGCCAAGTATCAAATTATTCAAGACATTTTAGAATTACTACATGTAGCATTTCCCGATTCCAACCATATAACAATTTAACGAAGAAGATTCAACCTTCGCCATGAATACTATGAGTAAAGCCTAAGGACATATTTGTCCATATGCAACAGCGGAGCGTGTCTCTCTCCCACACAATGAATGCTAGGATCCATTTTATTCAAACAAAAACAAAAACAAAAACAAACAGACGCTCCAAGCAAAGCACATAAGATGTGACGGAATAAAAATATAGTTTCAGGGGAGGAACCTGATAATGTTGTCGATGAAGAAGGGGATGCCTTGGGCATCCCCAAGCTTAGACGCTTGAGTCTTCTTAAAATATGCAGGGTGAACCACCGGGGCATCCCCAAGCTTAGAGCTTTCACTCCTCTTGATCATAGTATATCATACTCCTCTCTTGACCCTTGAAAACTTCCTTCACACCAAACTTCAAGCAAACTCATTAGAGGGTTAGTGCACAATCAAAAATTCACATGTTCAGAGGTGACACAATCATTCTTAACACTTCTGGACATTTCACAAAGCTACTGGACATTAATGGATCAAAGAAATTCATCCAACATAGCAAAAGAGGCAATGCGAAATAAAAGGCAGAATCTGTCAAAAACAGAACAGTCCGTAAAGACGAACCTGGAAGGGGCACTTAACTTGCTCAAACGGAAAAACTCAAAACTAATGAAAGTTGCGTACATATCTGAGGATCACGCACGTAAATTTGCAGATTTTTTTGATTTTTTTACAGAGACTTCTGCGCGAATTCGTGACAGACAGCAATGCTGTTTCTGTGCAGCAATCCAAATCTAGCATCAACTTTACCATAGAGACTTTACTTGGCACAAAAACATGATAAGGAGAGGTTGCTACAGTAGTAAACAACTTCCAAGACTCAAATATAAAACAAAGGTACTGTAGTAAAAACATGGGTTGTCTCCCATAAGCGCTTTTCTTTAACGCCTTTCAGCTAGGCGCAGAAAGTGTGAATCAAGTATTATCAAGAGATGAAGCATCGACATCATAATTTGTTCTAATAATAGAATCAAAAGGTAACTTCATTCTCTTTCTAGGGAAGTGTTCCATACCTTTCTTGAGAGGAAATTGATATTTAATATTACCTTCCTTCATATCAATGGTGGCACCAACAGTTCGAAGAAAAGGTCTTCCCAATATAATGGGACAAGATGCATTGCATTCAATATCCAAAACAACAAAATCAACGGGGACAAGGTTATTGTTAACCATAATACGAACATTATCAATCCTCCCCAAAGGTTTCTTTATAGCATTATCAACAAGATTAACATCCAAATAACAATTTTTCAATGGTGGCAAGTCAAGCATATCATAGATTTTCTTAGGCATAACAGAAATACTTGCACCAAGATCACATAAAGCATTACAATCAAAATCATTGATCTTCATCTTAATGATGGGCTCCCAACCATCTTCTAACTTTCTAGGAATAGAGGTTTCAAGTTTTAGTTTCTCCTCTCTAGCTTTTATGAGAGCATTTGTAATATGTTTTGTAAAGGCCAAATTTATAGCACTAGCATTGGGACTTTTAGCAAGTTTTTGTAAGAACTTTATAACTTCAGAGATGTGACAATCATCAAAATCTAAATCATTATGAGCTACAGCAATGGGATCATCATCCCCAATGTTGGAAAAAATTTCAGCAGTTTTATCACAAGCAGTTTCAGCAGTTTTAGCAGTTTCCGGCAGTTTTGCAGGCTTTGCATTAGAAGTAGAAACATTGCCAACACCAATTCTTTCACCATTATTAGTAGGAGGTGCAGCAACATGTGGAGCATTAACATTACTAGTGGTGGTAATAGTCCAAACTTTAGCTACATTATTCTCTTTAGCAAGTTTTTCATTTTCTTCTCTTTCCCACCTAGCATGCAATTCAGCCATCAATCTTATATTCTCATTAATTCTAACTTGGATGGCATTTGCTGTAGTAACAATTTTATTTTCAATATCCTTATTAGGCATAACTTTCAATTTTAAAAGATCAACATCAGAGGCAAGTCTATCAACCTTAGAAGCAAGAATATCAATTTTATCAAGCTTTTCCTCAACAGATTTGTTAAAAGCAGTTTGTGTACTAATAAATTCTTTAAGCATGGCTTCAAGTCCAGGGGGTGTGTTCCTATTATTGTTGTAAGAATTCCCATAAGAATTACCATAACCGTTACCATTATTATAAGGATATGGCCTATAGTTATTACTAGAATTGTTCCGATAAGCATTGTTGTTGAAATTATTATTTTTAATGAAGTTCACATCAACATGTTCTTCTTGAGCAACCAATGAAGCTAACGGAACATTATTAGGATCAACATTAGTCCTATCATTCACAAGCATAGACATAATAGCATCAATCTTATCACTCAAGGAAGAGGTTTCTTCAACAGAATTTACCTTCTTACCTTGTGGAGCTCTTTCCGTGTGCCATTCAGAGTAATTAATCATCATATTATCAAGAAGCTTTGTTGCTTCACCAAGAGTGATGGACATAAAGGTACCTCCAGCAGCTGAATCCAATAGGTTCCGCGAAGAAAAATTCAGTCCTGCATAAAAGGTTTGGATGATCATCCAAGTAGTCAGTCCATGGGTTGGGCAATTCTTTACCAAAGATTTCATTCTCTCCCAAGCTTGAGCAACATGTTCATTATCTAATTGTTTAAAATTCATTATGCTACTTCTCAAAGATATAATTTTAGCGGGAGGATAATATCTACCAATAAAAGCATCCTTACATTTAGTCCATGAATCAATACTATTCTTAGGCAAAGATAGCAACCAATCTTTAGCTCTTCCTCTTAATGAGAAAGGAAACAATTTCAATTTTATAATGTCACCATCTACATCCTTATACTTTTGCATTTCACATAATTCAACAAAATTATTAAGATGGGCAGCAGCATCATCAGAACTAACACCAGAAAATTGCTCTCTCATAACAAGATTCAGTAAAGCAGGTTTAATTTCAAAGAATTCTGCTGTAGTAGCAGGTGGAGCAATAGGTGTGCATAGGAAATCATTATTATTTGTGTTTGTGAAGTCACACAACTTAGTATTTTCAGGGGTATTCATTTTAGCAGTAGTAAATAAAGCAAACTAGATAAAGTAAATGCAAGTAATTTTTTTTTTGTGTGTTTTTGATATGGAGAACAAGACAGTAAATAAAGTAAAGGTAGCAACTAATTTTTTTGTGTTTTGATATAATGCAACAAACAAAGTAGTAAATAAAATAAAGCAAGACAAAAACAAAGTAAAGAGATTGATTGTGGAGACTCCCCTTGCAGCGTGTCTTGATCTCCCCGGCAACGGCGCTAAAAGAGCTTGATGGCGTGTAATACACACGTTCGTTGGGAACCCCAAGAGGAAGGTATGATGCGCACAGCAGCAAGTTTTCCCTCAGAAAGAAACCAAGGTTTATCGAACCAGGAGGAGCCAAGAAGCACGTTGCTGGTGACGGGATAGTGCGGCGAACACCAGGATTCCGCGCCAACGTGAACTCGCACAACAAAGTACTTTGCCCCAACAAAATAGTGAGGTTGTCAATCTCACCGGCTTGCTGTAACAAAGGATTAGATGTATAGTGTGGATGATGATTGTTTGTAGAAAACAGTAGAACAAGTATTGCAGTAGATTGTATTTAATGTAAAAGAATGGACCGGGGTCCACAGTTCACTAGAGGTGTCTCTCCCATAAGATAAATAGCATGTTGGGTGAACAAATTACAGTCGGGCAATTGACAAATAGAGAGAGCATGATAGTGCACATACATGATATGATAAGTATTGTGAGATTTAATTGGGCATTACGACAAAGTACATAGACCGCTATCCAGCATGCATCTATGCCTAAAAAGTCCACCTTCAGGTTATCATCCGAACCCCTTCCGTATTAAGTTGCAAACAACAGACAATTGCATTAAGTATGGTGCGTAATGTAATCAATAACTACATCCTCGGACATAGCATCAATGTTTTATCCCTAGTGGCAACAAGACATCCACAACCTTAGAACTTTCTGTCACGTCCCAGATTTAATGGAGGCATGAACCCACTATCGAGCATAAATACTCCCTCTTGGAGTTAAGAGCAAAACTTGGCCAGAGCCTCTACTAATAACGAGAGCATGCAAGATCATAAACAACACATAGGTAATAGATTGATAATCAACATAACATAGTATTCTCTATCCATCGGATCCCGACAAACACAACATATAGCATTACAGATAGACGATCTTGATCATGTTAGGCAGCTCACAAGATCCAACAATGAAGCACATGAGGAGAAGACGACCATCTAGCTACTGCTATGGACCCATAGTCCAGGGGTGAACTACTCACTCATCACTCCGGAGGCGACCATGGCGGTGAAGAGTCCTCCGGGAGATGACCTCTCCGGCAGGGTGCCGGAGGCGATCTCCGAATCTCCGAGATGGGATTGGCGGCGCGGCGTCCCCAGTAAGGCTTCCGTATCGTGGCCTCGCACCGGGGCTCGCGACGGAGGCTTTAAGTAGGCGGAAGGGCAACGCGGGGGGGCACACGAGGGCCCCACACACCAGGGCCGCGCGGCCAAGACCGCCGCGCCGCCCTGTTGTGGCGGTGCCTCGTGGCCCCACTTCCTTTCCCTCGGTCTTCTGAAGCTTCGTGCAAAAATAGGACCCTGGGCGTTGATTTCGTCCAATTCCGAGAATATTTCCTTTGTAGGATTTCTGAAACCAAAAACAGCAGAAAACAGCAACTGGCTCTTCGGCATCTCGTTAATAGGTTAGTGCCAGAAAATGCATAAATATGACATAAAGTATGCATAAAACATGTAGATATCATCAATAATGTGGCATGGAACATAAGAAATTATCGATACGTCGGAGACGTATCAGGCGGCATAGAGGTACCCCTTTGTGACACTTGGTTGAAACATATGTTATGCAATGATAATCCGTGTTAATCCGAGCTAATTAGGACAAGGTGCGGGCACTACTAGTATACTATGCATGAGGCTTGCAACTTGTAAGATATAATTTACATGATACATATGCTTTATTACTACCGTTGACAAAATTGTTTCATGTTTTCAAAACCAAAGCTCTAGCACAAATATAGCAATCAATGCTTCCCTCTGCGAAGGACCTTTCTTTTACTTTTATGTTGAGTCAGTTCACCTATCTCTTTCCACCTCAAGAAGCAAACACTTGTGTGAACTGTGCATTGATTCCTACATACTTGCATATTGCACTTGTTATATTACTTTACATTGACACTATCCATGAGATATACATGTTATAAGTTGAAAGCAACCGCTGAAACTTAATCTTCCTTTGTGTTGCTTCAATACCTTTACTTTGATTTATTGCTTTATGAGTTAACTCTTATGCAAGACTTATTGATGCTTGTCTTGAAGTACTATTCATGAAAAGTCTTTGCTTTATGATTCATTTGTTTACTCATGTCATCACCATTGTTTTGATCGCTGCATTCATTACATATGCTTACAATAGTATGATCAAGGTTATGATGGCATGTCACTTCATAAATTATCTTTGTTATCGTTTACCTGCTCGGGACGAGCAGAACTAAGCTTGGGGATGCCGATACGTCTCCGACGTATCGATAATTTCTTATGTTCCATGCCACATTATTGATGATATCTACATGTTTTATGCATACTTTATGTCATATTTATGCATTTTCCGGCACTAACCTATTAACGAGATGCCGAAGAGCCAGTCTGCTGTTTTGGTTTCAGAAATCCTACAAAGGAAATATTCTCGGAATTGGACGAAATCAACGCCCAGGGTCCTATTTTTGCACGAAGCTTCCAGAAGTCCGAAGGAGAGACGAAGTGGGGCCACGAGGTGGCCAGACACTAGGGCGGCGCGGCCTGGGCCTTGGCCGCGCCGGCCTGTTGTGTGGGGCCCCCGTGACGCCCTTTGACCTGCCCTTCCGCCTACTTAAAGCCTCCGTCGCGAAACCCCCAGTACCGAGAGCCACGATACGGAAAACCTCCAGAGACACCGCCGCGCCAATCCCATCTCGGGGATTCAGGAGATCGCCTCCGGCACCCCGCCGGAGAGGGGAATCATCTCCCGGAGGACTCTTCACCACCATGGTCGCCTCCGAGTGATGAGTGAGTAGTTCACCCCTGGACTATGGGTCCATAGCAGTAGCTAGATGGTCGTCTTCTCCTATGTGCTTCATTGTCGGATCTTGTGAGCTGCCTAACATGATGAAGATCATCTATCTGTAATGCTATATGTTGTGTTTGTCGGGATCCGATGGATAGAGAATACTATGTTATGTTAATTATCAATCTATTACCTATGTGTTGTTTATGATCTTGCATGCTCTCCGTTATTAGTAGAGGCTCTGGCCAAGTTTTTGCTCTTAACTCCAAGAGGGAGTATTTATGCTCGATAGTGGGTTCATGCCTCCATTAAATCTGGGACAGTGACAGAAAGTTCTAAGGTTGTGGATGTGCTGTTGCCACTAGGGATAAAACATTGATGCTATGTCCGAGGATGTAGTTATTGATTACATTACGCACCATACTTAATGCAATTGTCTGTTGTTTGCAACTTAATACTGGAAGGGGTTCGGATGATAACCTGAAGGTGGACTTTTTAGGCATAGATGCATGCTGGATAGCGGTCTATGTACTTTGTCGTAATGCCCAATTAAATCTCACTATACTTATCATATCATGTATGTGCATTGTCATGCCCTCTCTATTTGTCAATTGCCCGACTGTAATTTGTTCACCCAACATGCTATTTATCTTATGGGAGAGACACCTCTAGTGAACTGTGGACCCCGGTCCATTCTTTTACATTAAATACAATCTACTGCAATACTTGTTCTACTGTTTTCGCAAACAATCATCATCCACAGTATACATCTAATCCTTTGTTACAGCAAGCCGGTGAGATTGACAACCTCACTGCTTCGTTGGGGCAAAGTACTTTGGTTGTGTTGTGCAGGTTCCACGTTGGCGCCGGAATCCTGGTGTTGCGCACTACATCCCGCCGCCATCAACCTTCGACGTGCTTCTTGACTCCTACTGGTTCGATAAACCTTGGTTTTCTTCGAGGGAAACTTGCTGCTGTACGCATCACACCTTCCACTTGGGGTTCCCAACGAGCGTGTGCTTTACGCGTCATCACGACGTCGGCAGCGACGAGGAGGATGAGCACAACAAGGCTCGACAGGTGTGATGTCTACTCACGCTTCTATTCCTGTAGACAGTGTTGGGCCTCCAAGAGCAGCGGTTTGTAGAACAACAGCAAGTTTTCCCTTAAGTGGATTACCCAAGGTTTATCGAACTCAGGAGGAAGAGGTCAAAGATATCCCTCTCAAGCAACCCTGCAATCACGATACAAGAAGTCTCTTGTGTCCCCAACACACCTAATACACTTGTCGGATGTATAGGTGCACTAGTTCGGCGAAGAGATAGTGAAATACAAGTAATATGGATGGTGGTAATATTGCAGAAGTAAAGATGCAGAAAAAATAAACAAGCGGTGCCAGAAAATAGCTTGCTGGCGTGGGAAGCAATTCTCTGTGGTGTAACTTATTCGGAAACAAGGCCTAGGGATCATACTTTCACTAGTGGACACTCTCAACATTGATCACATGACTGAATAAACAAATACTACTTTCTCTACACTCTCTTGTTGGATGACAAACACCATTCATTGTGTAGGGCTACAAGAGCTCCCTCAAGCCGGAGTTAACAAGCGCCACAACATTCGATGTTCATATTTAAATAACCTTAGAGTGCATAATAGATCATTGCAATTTAGACCGAGAACTAACATAGCGCACACACTGTCACCATTACACTATGAAAGGGGGAATAGATCACATCAATACTATCATAGTAATAGTTAACTCCATAATCTACAAGAGATTACAATCATAACCTATGCCAAGTACTACATGATGCACACACTGTCACCATTACATCATGAAGGAGGAATAGACTACTTTAATAACATCACTAGAGTAGCACATAGATGATATTCAACTAGATCACAAAGCTCATGATCACATAAAGATCACATGGGAGAGAGAGATGAACCACATAGCTACCGGTACAGCCCTTAGCCTCGAGGGAGAACTACTCCCTCCTCATCACGGAGACAGCAGCGGCGATGAAGATGGCGGTGGTGTCGATGGAGATGCCTTCCGGGGGCACTTCCCCGTCCCGGCGGCGTGCCGGAACAGAGACTCCTGTCCCCCGAATCTTGGCTTCGCGATGGCGGCGGCTCCGGAAGGTTTTCCGTATCGTGGCTTATTCTTTTAGGGTTTTCGCGACGGAGTCCTTAAGTAGGCGGAAGGGCAGCCTCGGAGGGGGTCTGGTGGGACCACAACAGGGGGCGCGCCCCACCCTTGGCCGCGCCGCTCGGCGTGTGGGCCCCCCAGGCTCCCCTCTGGTCTCTCTCCGGTGTTCTCGAAGCTTCGTGGAAACATAAGATACTGGGCGTTGATTTCGTCCAATTCCGAGAATATTTCCTTACTAGGATTTCTGAAACCAAAAACAGCAGAAAACAGGAACTGGCCCTTCGGCATCTCGTTAATAGGTTAGTTCCGGAAAATGCATCAAAACGATGTAAAGTGTGTATAAAACATATGTGTATCATCATAAAAGTAGCATGGAACATAAGAAATTATAGATACGTTGGAGACGTATCAGCATCCCCAAGCTTAGTTCCTACTCGCCCTCGAGTAGGTAAACGATAACAAAGATAATTTCTTAAGTGACATGCTATCATAATCTTGATCATACTATTGTAAAGCATATGAGATGAATGAAGTGATTCAAAGCAATGGTAAAGATAATGACTAAACAACTGAATCATATAGCAAAGACTTTTCATGAATAGTACTTTCAAGACAAGCATCAATAAGTTTTGCATAAGAGTTAACTCATAAAGCAATAGATTCAAAGTAGAAGGCATTGAAGCAACACAAAGGAAGATTAAGTTTCAGCAATTGCTTTCAACTTGTAACATGTATATCTCATGGATAGTTGTCAACACAAAGGAAGATTAAGTTTTGAAATCATATAGAGAGTATAAAAGTAAAGTTTTGAGAGGTGTTTGTTGTTGTCAACGAATGGTAGTGGGCACTCTAACTACCTCATCAACCAGACTTTCAAGAGCGGCTCCCATGAAGGACGTTATCTCTACCAGCAAGGTAGATCATCCCTCTTCTCTTTTGTTTACACATGTATTTTAGTTTCATTATTGATGACACTCCTCCCAACCTTTTGCTTACACAAGCCATGGCTAACCGAATCCTCGGGTGCCTTCCAACATTCACATACCATGGAGGAGTGTCTATTTGCAAAATTAAGTTGCTTACTGATAGATCAGGGCAAAGCATGTGAAGAGAATTATTAATGCAAGTTAATTAATTGGGGCTGGGAACCCCATTGCCAGCTCTTTTTGCAAAATTATTGGATAAGCGGATGAGCCACTAGTCCATTGGTGAAAGTCTGTCAGAAGTAAATGACAAGATCGAAAGATAAACACCACATACTTCCTCATGAGCTATAAAACATTGACACAAATAAGAGATAATAGCTTTTGAATTGTTTAAAGGTAGCACATGAAGTATTTACTTGGAATGGCAGAAAATACCACATAGTAGGTAGATATGGTGGACACAAATGGCATAGTTTTGGCTCAAGGATTTGGATGCACGAGAAGTATTCCCTCTCAGTACAAGGCTTTGGCTAGCAAGGTTGTTTGAAGCAAACACAAGTATGAAACGGTGCAGCAAGACTCACATATGAACATATTGTAAGCATTATAAGACTTTACATCGTCTTCCTTGTTGTTCAAACACCTTAACCAGAAAATATCTAGACTCTAGAGACCAATCATGCAAACCAAATTTTAACAAGCTCTATGTAGTTCTTCATTAATAGGTGCAAAGTACATGATGCAAGAGCTTAAACATGATCTATATGAGCACAACAATTGCCAAGTATCAAATTATTCAAGACATTATACCAATTACCACATGCAGCATTTTCCGTTTCCAACCATATATCAATGAACGAAGTAGTTCAACCTTCGCAATGAACATTAAGAATAAAGCTAAGAACACATGTGTTCATATGCAACAGCGGAGCGTGTCTCTCTCCCACACAAGCATGAATTTATTCAAACAAAACAAAAACAAACAGACGCTCCAAGTAAAGTACATAAGATGTGACTGAATAAAAATATAGTTTCACTAGAGGTGACCTGATAAGTTGTCGATGAAGAAGGGGATGCCTTGGGCATCCCCAAGCTTAGACGCTTGAGTCTTCTTGAAATATGCAGGGATGAACCACGGGGCATCCCCAAGCTTAGACTTTTCACTCTTCTTGATCATAGTATATCATCCTCCTCTCTTGACCCTTGAAAACTTCCTCCACACCAAACTCGAAACAAACTCATTAGAGGGTTAGTGCATAATTAAAAATTCACATGTTCAGAGGTGACATAATCATTCTTAACACTTCTGGACATTGCCCAAAGCTACTGGAAGTTAATGGAACAAAGAAATCCATTCAACATAGCAAAAGAGGCAATGCGAAATAAAAGGCAGAATCTGTCAAAACAGAACAGTCCGTAAAGACGAATTTTTCTGGGGCACTTAACTTGCTCAGATGAAAAAGCTCAAATTGAATGAAAGTTGCGTACATATCTGAGGATCACGCACGTAAATTGGCAGATGTTTCTGAGTTACAGAGAACCCTGCCCAAATTCGTGACAGAAGAAATCTATTTCTGCGCAGAATCCAAATCTAGTATCAACTCTACTATCAAAGACTTTACTTGGCACAACAATGCAATAAAATAAGATAAGGAGAGGTTGCTACAGTAGTAACAACTTCCAAGACTCAAATATAAAACAAAAGTTGCTGTAGTAAAATAAAACATGGGTTATCTCCCAAGAAGTGCTTTCTTTATAGCCATTAAGATGGGCTCAGCAATTTTAATGATGCTCGCGCAAGAAATAAGAGTTGAAGCAAAAGAGAGCATCAAAAAGCAAATTCAAAACACATTTAAGTCTAACCCACTTCCTATGAAAAGGAATCTTGTAAATAAACAAATTCATGAAGCATAATGCAACAAGCATAGGAAGATAAAACAAGAGTAACTTCAAGATTCTCAACACAAAGAGGGGAAACTTAATATTATTAAGATGCATATAACCATGTTTCCCTCTCTCATAATAACTTTCAGTAGCATCATGAACAAATTCAACAATATAACTATCACATGAAACATTCTTATCATGAGCTATATGCATAAAATTATTACTCTCCACATAAGCATAATCAATTTTATTAGTTGTAGTGGGAGCAAATTCAACAAAGTAGCTATCATTATTATTCTCATCAAGTGTAGGAGGCATAGTATAATCATAATAAAATTTACTCTCCATAGTAGGCGGCACCAAAAGACCACTATCATTATAATCATCATAAATAGGAGGCAAAGTATCATCAAAGAAAATTTTCTCCTCAATGCTTGGGGGACTAAAAATGTCATGCTCATCAAAACCAGCTTCCCCAAGCTTAGAATTTTCCATATCATTAGCAACAATGGTGTTCAAAGCGTTCATACTAATATCATTGCTACTAGCATGCAAATAAGATTCCATAGGTTTTTTAATTTTCGCATCAAACCATCCATGTCTTAACTCAGGAAATAGAATAAAAAGCTCATTGTTGTTTTCCATTATGCCTTACTAGTGTAAAACAAGAAACAAAAAGATGCAATTGCAGGATCTAAAGGAAATATCTTCGAGCACTTACAACGGCACCAGAAAATAACTTAGTTACCTGGGACCGGAGTGAGTGCCTTTTACCTTTCCTCCACTGAACGGCGCCAGAAAATAGCTTGATGTCTACTCACGCTTCTATTCCTGTAGACAGTGTTGGGCCTCCAAGAGCAGAGGTTTGTAGAACAGCAGCAAGTTTTCCCTTAAGTGGATTACCCAAGGTTTATCGAACTCGGGAGGAAGAGGTCAAAGATATCCCTCTCAAGCAACCCCGCAATCACGATACAAGAAGTCTCTTGTGTCCCCAACACACCTAATACACTTGTCGGATGTATAGGTGCACTAGTTCGGCGAAGAGATAGTGAAATACAAGTAATATGGATGGTGGTAATATTGCAGAAGTAAAGATGCAAGAAACAAGAACAAGCGGTGCCGAAAATAGCTTGTCGTGGGAAGCAATTCTCTGTGGTGTAACTTACTCGGAAACAAGGCCTAGGGATCATACTTTCACTAGTGGACACTCTCAACATTGATCACATGAACTGAATAAACAAATACTACTTTCTCTACACTCTCTTGTTGGATGACAAACACCATTCATTGTGTAGGGCTACAAGAGCTCCCTCAAGCCGGAGTTAACAAGCGCCACAACATTCGGTGTTCATATTTAAATAACCTTAGAGTGCATAATAGATCATTGCAATTTAGACCGAGAACTAACATAGCGCACACACTGTCACCATTACACTATGAAAGGGGGAATAGATCACATCAATACTATCATAGTAATAGTTAACTCCATAATCTACAAGAGATTACAATCATAACCTACGCCAAGTACTACATGATGCACACACTGTCACCATTACATCATGAAGGAGGAATAGACTACTTTAATAACATCACTAGAGTAGCACATAGATGATATTCAACTAGATCACTGATGACCCACAAGTATAGGGGGTGTATCGTAGTATCTTCGATAAGTAAGAATGTCGATCCCAACGAGGAGCAGAAGGTGTTGGCAGCAGTTTCGATGAAGGATTCACTGTAAATGCTCACAGACAAGTATTCAGGGGGTTTTGATATTGCAGATAAATAAAGTACAAGTAAATAAAATGCGAGAGAAATAATTGCAGCGAGTGGCCCAATCCTTTTTAGCACAAAGGACAAGCCGGTTTGTTTACTTATAATGACCAAACGTTCTGAGGACACACGGGATTTTAGTCTAGTGCTTTCGCTACATACAGCTGATTAATCTTCATTGTTTTGATAAGTGTTGTGTGGGTGAACCTATGCTAATGCACCGCCCTTCCTAGGACTAATACATACTTGTGATTATACCCCTTGCAAGCATCCGCAACTACAAGAAAGTAATTAAGATAAATCTAACCACAGCCTTAAACTCTGAGATCCTGCGATCCCTCCTGCATCGATATACTAACGGGGGCTTAGGTTTCTGTCACTCCGGCAACCCCGCAATTAGCAACCGAATACAAGATGCACTCCCCTAGGCCCATAAATGGTGAAGTGTCGTGTAGTCGACGTTCACACGACACCACTAGAAGAATGACACCACAACTTAAATATCATAACATTGAATATTACTCAACCATAATTCACTACTAGCATTTAGACTTCACCCATGTCCTCAAGAACTAAACGAACTACTCACGAGACATCATATGGAATACAATCAGAGGTGATATGATGATGAATAACAATCTGAACATGAACCTTGGTTCAATGGTTTCACTCAATAGCATCTACAACAAGTATAGAATAACACCGGGAGAGTTTCCCCTATCAAACAATCAAGATTTAACCCGAATTGCTACAGCGATGACGAGGTGCAGCGGTGGTGATGGCGGTGTAGATGGTGGAGATGATGATGATGATGATGGAGATGATGTCCCGCTCGATGACGATGGCGATGGCGTCGATTTCCCCCTCCCGGAGGGAATTTCCCCGGCGGATTCCTGCCCGCCGGAGAGCTCTTTTCTCTCTGGTGTTCTCCGCCCCGCAGAGGCGGCTGTAACCCTTCGTGAGGATCCCTCTGTGGCTTAGGTTTTCGGGACGAAGGAGTACGCGAAGAAAAGGAGGCGAAAAGGGTCGTGGGCCCCCCAGAGCATAGGGTGGCGCGGCCAGGGCCTGGGCCGCGCCGCCCTATGGTCTGGGCCCACAGTGGCCCCTCTCTTCTCCCCCTTCTGGCTACCTCCGTCATTTGGAAAAATAGGAATTTACGTGAAATTCCCTTCCACAGTTGATCTTCCGAAATATTGTGTTCTGACGGTGCTTTTTCCAGCAGAATCCTGGCTCCGGTGCTTGATCCTCCAATGATGATGAAACATGCAAAATAGATGAAATAACATAAGTATTGTGTCCCAATATGAAATATATCAATGAATAACAACAAATTATGATACAAAATAGTGATGCAAATTGGACGTATCAACTCCCCCAAGCTTAGACCTCGCTTGTCCCCAAGCGAAACTGAGCTCGATAAACAAGACCACATGTTTATGGAGTGAAGAGTCGATAAATAAAATACGGACAAGAAGCATCATATTCATTCACACAAGACATTCTAGTAAACAACTTCCTCATATAACTCATCTCGAAATAAGTAAAGAGAAATCACAAGTAAAGGTGCATAAGAAATCATAGTTGGTGATGGCAAACTTTGTTCTTGGTCAGAGAACTGCTAACGGATTGTACTTCTAAGCAAAGCTTTCATATTAGAATTTATAGCTGAGCCTTCATATTTAAGCATAACAATCTCTTCATAATCATTGATAACTTCAAAGTCATATTCATTCAGATAAAATTGGTACTAAACAAGAAAGTATAAAAGACATGATCAACTGAATCATAGCATAAATGATTGGTTCACAACAACTCAATTGCTTGCTTAGGATAGAGGGAAATAGGTATACTGACTCAACATAAAAGTAAAAGACAGGCCCTTCGCAGAGGGAAGCAGGGATTAAATCATGTGCTAGAGCTTTTCAAGTTTTGAAATCATATAAAGAGAATAAAAGTAAAATTTTGAGAAGTGTTTGTTGTTGTCAACGAATGGTAGCGGGCACTCTAACCCCCTTGCCAAACGAACCTTCCAAGAGCGGCTCCCATGAGGGACGGCATCTCTACCAGCAAGGTAGATCATCCCCCTTCTCTTTTGTTTACACATGTATTTTAGTTTTATTTAGGATGACACTCCCCCCAACCTTGGCTTTCTCAATCCATGGCTAACCGAATCCTCGGGTGCCTTCCAACATTCACATACCATGGAGGAGTGTCTATTGCAAAATTAAGTTGCTTACTGATGAATCAGAGCAAAACATGTGAAGAGAATTATTAATGAAAGTTATTAATTGAGGCTGGGAACCTCATTGCCAGCTCTTATTGCAAAGTTATTGGGTAAGCGGATGTGCCGCTAGTCCATTAGGAAAAGTTCGCCCAACAAGATTGAAAGATAAAACACCACATACTTCCTCATGAGCTATAAAACATTGACACAAATAAGAAGTAGTATAGTTTGAATAATTTAAAGGTAGCACATGAAGTATTTACTTGGAATGGCAGAAAATACCATGTAGTAGGTAGGTATGGTGGACACAAATGGCATAGGTTTGGTCTAAGGTTATGGATGTATGAGAAGCATTCCTCTCGATACAGGTCTTTGGCTAGCAAGGTTTGATAGCAAGCATAAAGGTTGAGGGAAACAAACAAATATACATATGATAGAAACAATCATGCATCTTTCTCATAAGCACAAGCAATTTTAACTTAAGAATACTAAGCATAGAGATAATGGAGTAATGTATCTAAGTGTATTTCTCTCTTTTATTAAACATCAGGATGTTGTTGCTATTGACCAATGCTAAGTTTGCCAAAACCAAATAGATTTACTTAATGTTCCCAAAGTGATATCAATACTCATGTCAAGAATAATCATATAATGGAGATTGCAAACTAAAATAAGGTGTGCAAAAAGTAAATGATAAGACTTCTCATTAATATTCCATAACGATAACTCACACCAACGGATACATCGATAACTAACTAAGAGAGATACTTCCACATTGCATACTATTCTATATGATAACTTCCCTACTCATGATATGACACTACTTGATAGTAAAAGATAAAGGTGGTGGTGATTTGATACCGCGGCACTCCCCCAAGCTTGGAACAAACCAAGGGGATGCCAATACCGATGATGAATTACTCCTTCGGCGATGGTGGTGATGAATTCCTGACAAGCTTCTCAATAAGCTCCTGGAGCTCGTCAATCCTGTATATGAGATTGCGAATCATCTCTGAATTGTGCTCGACGCGGTTAAGGAGTCTGTCCGACGGTGAGTCCCAACTCTTGGAGTTATTTCCCCACTCTTCAGCCTCAGGCTCCTTCTCTCCTGCAGTGTCAGAACGATTTATATCCCAATTACTTGGCAACACTACCTTGGGGGTCCTTTCAGTTTGGCGATCGTAGATTAGATTGCGGTAAGGGTTGTAATGGCTCGGATAAGATGTCCTTGGAGCCAAGTAGTGACGTGGAACCGCTCCTCCGGTGGCGATTCGTGCACTCCTCTTGATGTTGGATGGACTTGATATCACGCCAATACTTGCGACGGTGGCTTGTTGGCGTTCCTGCGGAGCTTCCTCCACTTCTTCATCCTCTCTTGCATCTTCTTTCTTCAGCTCCGGGTCTTGAATATTTTCCTTCAAAGGTTCCTTGTCCTTGTTGTTGGAGACCATGGTGCTTCTAGATCAAAACAAATCTGGCAGAAAACAGCTCGAAACGAAACACGACGAGAAAACGATATTACGGACCTCCAGGGGTCCGGGGGATTATATAGCAAATATTTTTACGACAAAAGGAAGGTTCCAGGCCGAAAACGAGTGGAAACGGGACGCCGAGGTGCCGTCACCATAGGTCGGCGCGGCCAGGGTGGGGCCCGCGCCGGCCTATGGTGACGGGCCCTCGCGCGTCTTTTCCACTCCGTTTCGATTCCGTAATTTTTCATATTTTCCAAAAACAGCAAAAATAATGTTCGGAAAGGTAAACGCGGACTTTTCATTACCAGTACTGTTACCTATTCAAAGTCCAGTTCTGGCGGACTGTCAATTTGTCCTTTGATGAAAGCCTCCGGTGTTTCCACTTGAATAATATCAACATCAACATTATAAGAATCGCCCTGGATATAATGCTTGAGTCTTTGTCCATTCACCACTTGTGTGGCATTGCCTTGGAGAGAGCTAATTTTAATTGCTCCTGAACGATACACCTCCTCAACAACATATGGTCCTTCCCACTTCGAGAGTAATTTCCCTGCAAAGAATCTGAGACGAGACCGATACAATAGAACTTGATCTCCAACATTAAATTCTCTTTTAATGATCCTTCTATCATGCCACTTCTTAACTTTTTCTTTAAAGAGTTTAGCATTTTCATAAGCTTCACTTCTCCATTCATCTAGAGAACTTAATTGCAACAACCTCTTATTACCGGCTAATTTAGGATCTTTATTTAGTTCTCTAACAGCCCAATAAGCTTTGTGCTCTAGTTCTAAAGGTAAATGACAAGCTTTTCCATAAACCATTTTATAAGGCGACATTCCCATAGGATTTTTATAAGCAGTTCTATAAGCCCATAACGCTTCTTTCAATTTGCTAGGCCAATTCTTTCTAGATTTATTAACAGTCTTTACCTAAGATAGCTTTAATCTCTCTATTTGATAATTCTACTTGACCGCTAGTTTGAGGGTGATAAGCAGAAGCAATTCTATGATTAATACCATACTTAGCAAGAGTTTTTCTAAAACCTCCATGAATGAAATGAGAACCTCCATCAGTCATAATATATCTAGGTACTCCAAATCTAGGAAATATAATATCTACAAGCATTTTTATAGAGGTCTCACCATCAGCACTTTTTGTAGGTATAGCTTCTACCCATTTAGTAACATAATCAACAGCGACAAGTATATGAGTGTTACCGTCTGAAGAAGGGAAAGGTCCCATGAAGTCGAATCCCCAACAATCGAATGGTTCAATAACAAGAGTATAATTCATAGGCATTTCATTGCGTCTAGAGATATTACCAACTCTTTGACATTCATCACAAGATAAAATAAATTTCCTTGCATCTTTGAAGAGTGTTGGCCAATAAAAACCTGATTGTAGAACCTTTTGCGCGGTTCTATCTCCAGCGTGATGTCCTCCATAAACACTTCCATGACATTTATTCAATATCTCCTGTTGTTCATATTCAGGAACACATCTTCGCATAATACCATCCACTCCTTCTTTATATAAGTGTGGGTCATCCCAAAAATAATGCCTCAAGTCATAAAAGAATTTCCTCCTTTGCTGAGCTGAAAAGGTTGGAGGCAAATACTTCGAAACAATAAAGTTAGCATAATCGGCATACCAAGGGCTATCTCGCGAGTTCACCTTTATTACAGCCAATTGTTCATTTGGAAAACTATCATTAACAGGAACAGATCATAAGCAATATTTTCCAATCTAGACAAATTATCAGCAACAGGATTATCAGCACCTTTCCTATCTATAATATGCAAATCAAATTCTTGCAACAGAAGTACCCATCTAATAAGCCTTGGCTTAGCATCTTTCTTTGTCATGAGGTATCTAATTGCAGCATGATCAGTATGAATTGTAACTTTTGAATCAACAATATAAGGTCTAAACTTATCACAAGCAAAGACTACAGCTAACAATTCTTTTTCAGTTGTAGCATAATTTCTTTGAGCAGCATCAAGAGTCTTACTAGCATAATGAATAACATTTAATTTTTTATCTACTCGCTGTCCAAGAACAGCACCTACAGCAAAATCACTAGCATCACACATAATTTCAAAAGGCAGATTCCAATCAGGAGGTTCAACTACAGGAGCAGTTGTTAAGGCTTTCTTTAAAGTTTCAAAAGCTTCCTTACAATCATCATCAAAAACAAAAGGTACATCTTTTTGAAGAAGATTAGTAAGAGGCTTTGAAATTTTAGAGAAATCTTTAATAAATCTCCTATAAAAACCAGCATGACCAAGAACACTACGAATACCTTTAACATCCCTCGGATAGGGCATCTTCTCAATTGCTTCAACTTTAGCTCTATCAACTTCAATACCTCTCTCGGAAATTTTATGTCCCAATACAATTCCTTCATTAACCATAAAGTGGCATTTCTCCCAATTAAGAACAAGGTTAGTTTCTTCACATCTCTGCAAAACTTTATCGAGGTTTCGCAAGCAATTATCAAAAGAATTCCCATAGACAGAAAAATCATCCATGAACACCTCTACAATACTTTCGCAAAAACCATGAAAAATAGCAGACATGCATCTTTGAAAAGTAGCAGGAGCATTACATAAACCAAAAGGCATACGCCTATAAGCATAAGTTCCATAAGGACAAGTAAAGGTGGTTTTCTCTTGATCTTTAGCTTTAACAGCAATTTGTGAAAACCCAGAATAACCATCAAGAAAGCAAAAATGAGTATTTTTAGACAACCTCTCTAACATTTGATCAATAAAGGGTAAAGGGTAATGATCTTTCTTAGTAACTTTATTAACTTTTCGAAAATCAATGCACATTCTATACCCTACAACTATTCTTTGAGGAATAAGCTCATCATTATCATTAGGCACAACAGTCATTCCTCCTTTCTTAGGAACACAATGCACAGGACTAACCCATCTACTATCAGCAATAGGATATATAATACCAGCTTCAAGGAGTTTTAATACCTCGTTCCTTACCACTTCCTTCATCTTCGGAATTAGACGACGTTGATGTTCAACAACAGGCTTTGCATCTTCTTCCATATTAATAGCATGTTGGCAAATAGAAGGAGAAATCCCTTTCAAATCATCAAGAGTATAGCCAATAGCTCCTCGGTGTTTCTTCAATATTTCCAATAACCTTTCTTCCTCAATCTCTGAAAGCTTAGAACTAATAATAACAGGATATATTTTCTTATCATCAATATGAGCATATTTAAGATTATCAGGTAAAGGCTTTAAATCAAAAACAGGATCTTCCTTTGGTGGCGGTGTTGTACCCAAATCTTCCACCGGTAAATCATGCTTGAGAATAGGTTGGCGACGAAAAATTTCCTCAAGCTCATCTCTTTCTTTCCTAAAAGCTTCACTTTCACTATTCTCCAAATGTTGCTGCAAAGGGTTATTAGGAACAAGAACAATAGATGCACACTGCTCCATTTTAAAATCATTACTAGGCAAGTCAACTTTATAAGGAGTTTTGGTAAATTTAGAAAAGTTAAATTCATAAGGTTCACCAGCAAATCTAGTCAAAATTTTCTCTTTCTTACAATCTATAATAGCTCCACAAGTATTTAGAAAAGGTCTACCAAAAATGATAGGACAATAATCACTAGCAGCAGAACCAAGTACCAAAAAGTCAGCAGGATATTTAATTTTACCACATAGAACTTCCACATCTCGAACAATACCAATTGGAGAAATAGTTTCTCTATTAGCTAGATGAATAACCACATCAATATCTTCAAGTTCACAAGAACCAATTTCGTGCATAATCTCCGTGTAAAGTTCATAAGGTATAGCACTAACACTTGCACCAATATCACATAAACCATAATAGCAATGATCACCAATTCTAACAGATAGCATAGGAACACTAACTTGTTTGGGTTTATTAGGATGTGAAACAATATTAGAAGCATCTTCACAGAAAATAATATGACCATCCTCCACGTTTTCAGTCACAAGATCTTTAACTATAGCAACAGCAGGTTCAATTTTAATTTGTTCTTCAGGTTCTTTAGGTTTCTTTTCACTTTTATTAACTGCACTAGATATGACAGAGTACTCCTTCATTTTAGCAGGGAAAGGAGTTTTTTCAATATAAGCTTCAGGAATAACATTATCAACAGTTTCAATCACTACACATTTGTTTACAGATGAATCAATTTTATCTTTATACGGTTCATGATACTTATCAAAATTCTTCTTAGGCAGTTCATAATGAGAGGCAAAAGCTCTATAAAGATTTGCAACAACTTGGGAATCAAGACCATATGTAGCACTCATATTACGAAATTTATCAGTATTCATAAAAGCTTCAATGCATTTATAATCATAAATTATACCTGATTCTCTATCTTTGTCATTCTCCCATCCTTCAGTATTTTCTTGGATCCGATCAAGAAGGTCCCTTTTAAACTCTTCATTCTTGCGTGTAAATGATCAGAACAAGAAGTATCCAACAAGGTCTTGTCTTGAAAAGAAAGTCTTGCATAGAAATTATCAATAATAACATTACCAGGAAGCTCATGAATGGGGCATTTGAGCATTAAAGACTTCAATCTCCCCCAAGCTTGGGCAATACTTTCTCCATCATGAGGCCAGAAATTATATATGCGGTTCCGATCTTTGTGAATTTCACTTGGAGGATAAAATTTGGAATAGAATAAAGGCACAATGTCCTCCCAATCAATAGAATCACCATTCTTCAGCAATTTATACCAGTGCGCCGCTTTACCAGACAGCGATATAGTGAATAGTTTCTTCCTAACTTCATTCATAGAAATACCTGCACATTTGAATAAACCGCATAATTCATGCAAAAACAGTAAATGATCACCAGGATGGACAGTTCCATCCCCTTCATAGCGGTTATCCATAACACGTTCAATAATTTTCGTAGGTATTTTATATGGTACTACTTCCTCACCTGGCGCTTCATCCACTACCGTTGCAGTAGTAGTAGATTTCCCAAATAGAGTAGCACATAGATGATATTCAACTAGATCACTGATGACCCACAAGTATAGGGGGTGTATCGTAGTATCTTCGATAAGTAAGAATGTCGATCCCAACGAGGAGCAGAAGGTGTTGGCAGTAGTTTCGATGAAGGATTCACTGTAAATGCTCACAGACAAGTATTCAGGGGGTTTTGATATTGCAGATAAATAAAGTACAAGTAAATAAAATGCGAGAGAAATAATTGCAGCGAGTGGCCCAATCCTTTTTAGCACAAAGGACAAGCCGGTTTGTTTACTTATAATGACCAAACGTTCCTGAGGACACACGGGATTTTAGTCTAGTGCTTTCGCTACATACAGTTGATTAATCTTCATTGTTTTGATAAGTGTTGTGTGGGTGAACCTATGCTAATGCACCGCCCTTCCTAGGACTAATACATACTTGTGATTATACCCCTTGCAAGCATCCGCAACTACAAGAAAGTAATTAAGATAAATCTAACCACAGCCTTAAACTCTGAGATCCTGCGATCCCTCCTGCATCGATATACTAACGGGGGCTTAGGTTTCTGTCACTCCGGCAACCCCGCAATTAGCAACCGAATACAAGATGCACTCCCCTAGGCCCATAAATGGTGAAGTGTCGTGTAGTCGACGTTCACACGACACCACTAGAAGAATGACACCACAACTTAAATATCATAACATTGAATATTACTCAACCATAATTCACTACTAGCATTTAGACTTCACCCATGTCCTCAAGAACTAAACGAACTACTCACGAGACATCATATGGAATACAATCAGAGGTGATATGATGATGAATAACAATCTGAACATGAACCTTGGTTCAATGGTTTCACTCAATAGCATCTACAACAAGTATAGAATAACACCGGGAGAGTTTCCCCTATCAAACAATCAAGATTTAACCCGAATTGCTACAGCGATGACGAGGTGCAGCGGTGGTGATGGCGGTGTAGATGGTGGAGATGATGATGATGATGATGGAGATGATGTCCCGCTCGATGACGATGGCGATGGCGTCGATTTCCCCCTCCGGGAGGGAATTTCCCCGGCGGATTCCTGCCTGCCGGAGAGCTCTTTTCTCTCTGGTGTTCTCCGCCCCGCAGAGGCGGCTGTAACCCTCCGTGAGGTCCTCTCTGTGGCTTAGGTTTTCGGGACGAAGGAGTACGCGAAGAAAAGGAGGCGAAAAGGGTCGTGGGCCCCCCAGAGCATAGGGTGGCGCGGCCAGGGCCTGGGCCGCGCCGCCCTATGGTCTGGGCCCACAGTGGCCCCCTCTCTTCTCCCCCTTCTGGCTACCTCCGTCATTTGGAAAAATAGGAATTTACGTGAAATTCCCTTCCACAGTTGATCTTCCGAAATATTGTGTTCTGACGGTGCTTTTTCCAGCAGAATCCTGGCTCCGGTGTTTGATCCTCCAATGATGATGAAACATGCAAAATAGATGAAATAACATAAGTATTGTGTCCCAATATGAAATATATCAATGAATAACAACAAATTATGATACAAAATAGTGATGCAAATTGGACGTATCAACTCCCCCCAAGCTTAGACCTCGCTTGTCCGAGAGAGAGATGAACCACATAGCTACCGGTAGAGCCCTTAGCCTCGAGGGAGAACTACTCCCTCCTCATCATGGGAGACAGCAACGGCGATGGTGATGGCGGTGGTGTCGATGGAGATGCCTTCCGGGGGCACTTCCCCGTCCTGGCGCCGGAACAGAGACTCCTGTCCCCCGAATCTTGGCTTCGCGATGGCGGCGGCTCCGGAAGGTTTTCCGTATCGTGGCTTATTCCCTTTTAGGGTTTTCGCGACGAGTCCTTATGTAGGCTGTAAGGGCAGCCCTGAGGGGGTCCGTGGGACCACAATAGGGGGCGCGCCCACCCCTTGGTCGCGCGCCGCCCGGCGCAGGGCCCCCCCCCCGGCTCCCCCTCTCGGTCCCTTCGGAAGCTTCGTGGAAAAACAAGATACGCGGCGTTGATTTGTCCACTCTAACTGAGGCTGCCTCTGTTTTTCCTAACTTTGTTATCATGCACGTTAGTCATCGTTGCAACTCATTCACTAGTTTCTGTTTGATATGGATCAGATGTCTGGCAGCGACGTCGGCAGCGACGAAGAGGAGGAGGACGTCAAGACTCGCCAAGTGCTGCGGAGGCTGCAGGTCGGCCAGTACATCTCCTACTTCGCCAAGGAGGTGTACAGGTGCCCCTTCTGCACCAGGAGACTCGGCGCCACGGACTTCAACTGCCTCGTCACGCATGCTGAGAACATCAGCAACACCTTCCCCAACGTCGGCACGACGGTGAACGTCCACTCCTTCCGCGCCAAGCACAGGGCGCTCGGCATGCACCTCCGCAGCTTGCAGCGGGTGGAGATCTCCGCCGGGCGCATGCCTCCGCTCAAGCCCAAGGCTCCCAAGGGGAGCAACAAGTGGAGGCAGAGGCAGATGGGGTAGGCGGAGTCCTGGACGTGTGCTGCTGCTGCAAAGCAGCTTCTATTTTGTTGTTATGTTGTTAGTATGATGGTGTTGTGAAGAACCTCGAACCTGTTGGCTGCTGTGTATGCAGCTTATTATCTAGGGAGGGATCCCTATTATCTATCCCTATTCTACTATATTTTGTTGGCCCTACTTTGTTTTCTCGATTTACTATGACTGTGAATTTATCGTACATTACCCTGGAGATTTGCTTCTAGATTTAACTACATACATATGGACCAGAGGGAGTACTAGATTTGCTGCCATATTGGGCAAACAAAGAGGGCCAAAAGGCACAAATAATAATTGAAGAAAGACAGAAATGCAAGCTTCTCTAGATTTGATACTAATTTGGTGAAAAAGACAGAGAGAGAAAGAGGGGAAAAGGTGCTCTTAAAAATGCCAATTTGGGCCGAGAGAGACAGAACCCAGCTCCTGCTCACGTACAACCAAACGCGGTCTCGTCCTGTCCCACGCGGTCCCTTTCTACCAGCCCCACGCGACACGGCCCCACGCGACGCGGCCCCACACGTCAACACGGAACGGTCAACTAAACGGGAATCCACCCGTCCAAGATCCTTTTGCGGGTTTCAGACAAGGCTTGGGAAAACCGAGGAAAAACTAAGGTGCTGGGAAAAATCCTGTGCCGTAGACCGTTGGTACTGGACGATTCCGCCATCCGATTCGTCGGGCATGAATCGCACGGTTGGGGATCCTGGAATTCGTTGCCCGGCTGAATCTCGTTTCGATGGGCAATTGAGATCCGAGACGAGGGTCACAGTTACCGTTTGAATTTGGGGAATGTCCGCTGGACCTCGTTCTAAATAGGTAAATCGAATCGCCTTGCCGGCGTTTTTTACAAAGACCGATGCGTTGCCATCGGCTCTTTGTGCGCTGGACCTACTTTGACAATCTAAAAATCAAACATAGAAGCTTGCTTCATCGATTAAAAGGGTTTTTACAATAAGAGCCGATTGCTCACAAAAGGGGGATTGATGCCTAATGCACTACTACTAGCCCTATTCTAGTAGTCCCTAATCTAGGGTCAGTCAGCGTTCTCGCTGCCGCCGGGCCCTCGCCGCCACCTGGCGCCGCTGCCGGCGATGTCTTCAAGCGTCGTCGCCGAAGCCGTCAGGGGCTTCATTCGTCTTCGTCGCCGTCGGGCCGTCCTCCGACCGCCGTGGAAGGGCCGCGGCGGGTACTGGTTTCTGGGAGGAGGTGTCGTCCTCCGCTCATCCTCCTCGTCGTGAGGAGAGGTCCGCGCCCCGTGAGAAGGCGCCGTTGCCGCTCCTTCCTCCAACTCCCCGTCAACGAGGAATCGGAGGTTATCCTCCCGTCTGGCCAAGGATTACCCGTCTCGACCCGATCGAGAAGTCCCAATCCACCTCGGGCCCCACCCTGGCTGGCAGAGCGCGGCCTCGCACGCCGCTTGGCTGGGTCGATCCCGCGTCGGCTCGCCTGGAGGAGGAGGATTGGAAGGAGAGACCCAAGATGCGCAGGATGCAGTTCAGTGGTTGCAGAGGGAGGGTTTTTCGATCACAATGCGGAACAGGAGAACAAGAAGAGGTAACTGCTCTGATGAGGTTAAATAAAGGGGATATAGTGAAAGATGATTCAATGTTGTGGCAACAGGATGCGTGCCAAAACCGTCAAATCGTGCAGAGAAGTTGAGAAGGCAAGGCATCATGATGGAAGGGCACTGTAGCGGTTCTGCTCTGCAACGCGTGACCCGATGAAGGAAAACAGAGTGGTTTTGGAATTATTATTGCCAAAACCAGGGGGCATGTGTTATCACCAGATTTTAGCCAAATCAGAAGATGGGCCGTGATTGAGATGGGCTTGGAGGATATGCACATAAAGTGTTTCTGAATCGGCCTCGTGCGAGAATTTGGGCTAGATTGCCCGTATATTTGTACATTATGGTAGATCGCATTTTAGTTTAGAATTAAGAGATAGAGTTTGGTTCGTACACAGTTAGGTTTATTCCAAAGATAGAAAGTCCACGGACTATAAATATGTATCTAGGGTTATTGAGAAAGGAGGACAATCACGTTCACAACAAACACAATCTAGGCGCATCGCCACCCCTTGTTTCGAGGGTTTCTTCCGGGTAAGCGTCATGCTGCCTAGATCGCATCTTGCGATCTAGGCAGTATCAGTTTATTCGTTGTTTTGTGTTGCTCGTACTGAAGCCTTGTTGATGGCGAGCAATACCGTTATCATAGATGCTTTGGCCAGGCATCGATACTTCTCTCGATATGTTTGCTTAGTTATGCTGCCCCTAAATATCTAGCTGCCTTTGCACCTATCTTAGGTGTAAGGGCAGCATCTTGCTTGGTTCTTTATTTAGTAGATCTGATCTGTTATAGTTGTTCCTTGTTCTTCAAGGATTAGTTTGATATCCATATGGGCCCTGCAAACGGGTTGAACGATCCAGGTAGTGCGTAAGGTATGGTTTGCTAGTCCTAAGAGGGATGTTCCGGGAATTAACGTAATGTTGGTTTTTAGGCCTCTTTTAGGGTTAGTTTTCCGTTATCTTTCGTGTCTATTAGGCTCAACTACGCGTAGGATGTTCCGATCATACGGTGAAAACCCTAAACTGTCGTGGATTGGTTTAACTTTGTATTGATCAAGCAGGATCCCCATGTCATCGTAAATCCAATACGAACCATGGATGAATCGGCTCTTTGAGCTGATGCACAATGTGGTAACCCGTTTCGATCGAGGCTCGTATATAATGTTTTACGTAACCGCCATGCAGAAATTAATCGAAGCAATCCATCACCTTCCTGACCAGGTATAGGTCAGGTGGCACGCCCTCGCAACAGCCAGGACGTGTGCCGGAGTTTTGCGGGCCGTTGCCCGAGGGACCAGGGCCCACCAGCAGTTCTGGGAGCCTCCCGGCTCTTCGTGTTGCTCGTCGCTGCTCGCCGGTGGGTTTTGGCAGGCAACACATTCTGGCACGCCCGGTGGGACATTCTACAGCAACTGCGCTAACATCTCTGGCAATGAGATGGCGACGGACCAATCACGTACGTAGATCTGGCTCGAGGATCACAAGAAGAAATATGATGAGATTAAAGCTGTCTTCAAGCCGATCTCATCGGCTCTTTCGAGAGGACCCGTAAACATGGCATTAGGTGGAAAGGGTTCTCACCCGAAGGCGTTCTCGATGAAGTAGACCTGTCTCTCCCTTCAGAGGAACGCACCAGAGCTCTGCGCCAGGAAGTTAATTACATGGTGGCTCATTCTCTACACCGTCATTCTGAGAGCCTGGTGAACGCTTTCGAGCGCATTGCGGTTCGCGTGGTTCAGGAAATCATGAAGCATCAGTACTCTCCGTCAGGACCTACCCTAGTGCAAGTGGGAGACTATTGGAGATATGCCCAAGAGGCAATAATAAAAGTGGTTATTATATATCTTTATGTTTATGATAAATGTTTATATACCATGCTATAATTGTATTAACCGAAACATTGATACATGTGTGTTATGTAAACAACAATGAGTCCCTAGTAAAGCCTCTTAACTAGCTTGTTGATTAATAGATGATTAGTTTCATAATCATGAACATTGATGTTATTAATAACAAGGTTATATCATTATGTGAATGATGTAATGGACACACCCAATTAAGCGTAGCATAAGATCACGTCATTAAGTTATTTGCTATAAGCTTTCGATACATAGTTACCTAGTCCTTATGACCATGAGATCATGTAAATCACTTATACCGAAAAGGTACTTTGATTACATCAAACGCCACTGCGTAAATGGGTGGTTATAAAGGTGGGATTAAGTATCCGGAAAGTATGAGTTGAGGCATATGGATCAACAATGGGATTTGTCCATCCCGATGACGGATAGATATACTCTGGGCCCTCTCGGTGGAATGTCGTCTAATAGCTTGCAAGCATATGAATGGTTCATAAGAGATGACATACCATGGTGACGAGTAAAGAGTACTTGTCAGAGACGAGGTTGAACAAGGGATAGAGATACTGAAGAACAAACCTCGGACAAGTAAAATATCGCGTGACAAAGGGAATTGGTATCGTATGTGAATGGTTCATTCGATCACTAAGTCATCGTTGAATATGTGGGAGCCATTATGGATCTCCAGATCCCGCTATTGGTTATTGGTCGGAGAGAGATCTCAACCATGTCTACATAGTTCGCGAACCGTAGGGTGACACACTTAAGGTTTGATGTCGTTTAAGTAGATATGGAATAAGGAATGGAGTTCGAAGTTTTGTTCGGAGTCTCGGATGGGATCCAGGACATCACGAGGAGTTCGGAATGGTCTGGAGAATAAGATTCATATATAGGAAGTCATATTCCAAGTTTGGAAATGATCCGGTGCATTTATGGCAGGTTCTAGAAGGTTCTAGAAAAGTCCGGAAGAAACGCACTATGGAAGGTGGAGTCCCGGAGGGACTCCACAACCCTAGCCGGAGGAGTCCCAGGTGGACTCCACCTATGGTGGCCGGCCACCCCACTCTCATGGAAAGGTGGGAGTCCCACCTTGGGTAGGACTCCCTCCTTGAGTAGGTTTCCCACCTATGGGAGGTTTTGTTGTTGGGGTCTTATTCGAAGACTTGGACTACAACTCTTGGGGATTTCCACCTATATAATGAGGAGGAGAGGGAGGGGGCAGCCACTCTTGGCCGCACCACCTAGGGCTGCCCATGGCCGGCGCCCTAGCCACCCCCTCTCCCCAAACCCTAGCCTCTCCTCCTCCACCACTTCTCCCGCATACGCTTAGGCGAAGCCCTGCCGGAGTTCTCCATCGACACCGCCACCACGCCGTCGTGCTGCTGGGATTCCGAGGAGGATCTACTACTTCCGCTGCCCGCTGGAACGGGGAGAAGGACGTCGTCTTCATCAACACCGAACGTGTGACCGAGTACGGAGGTGCTGCCCGATTGTGGCACCGTCAAGATCTTCTACG